>OU426979.1:180164420-180764420 GCA_911387785.2 Aelia acuminata
CTTTGTATTGGTTAAATGTTTTTCTATTTTGTTATTATTGTACAAACCTAATTTGAGATTATCATGTTCGTATTTTTTAAAGATTTGTTTTATCTTATTTGTTAGTCTAGGGATATATTTTAATTTTTGATAATTGTAATTGTTTTGTTTATTTTTTTCAAATTTTCCACTTATCTCTTCATTTTTGTTTTTTTCTTTATTAGATGGTTCGTAATAATCTGTTATTTTGTTTTTTGTTTTTTCTTTTATTGTATTTAAAACTTTAAGAATTGTAAAGATAAATACTATATTGGGGAAACATCACAAAATTTAAAAACGAGAATAGCACAACATAAAAATAGCACCAGCAACCCAAAAAACATAAATAAATCAGCTTTGGCTAAACATGCCATAACACAAAACCACGAATTTGAATTTGATGATGTAAAAATAATAGATAGAGAACAAAATAATAAAATAAGAAAGTTAAAAGAAACAATCCACATAACTAAAAACTTAATAAACACAGTAAATTATAAAAGCGATATAGGGGGAATAGGAACCCATTATGCAGAAATTATTAATAAAATTAAAATATAAAAGAGTGGGGTTAAAGATAAGGGTTTGGATGAAGAGGGGAGGGAGGAAAAAAGTGGGGACTGGTCAACAATAAAGAGATGAGCGGGTGAATAGTGAGGAGATACTCGCAGTTTTTAAAAATAATGACGAGACATTACAAAGTGTTAATAGAGTAGGAATTTAAGGTATGTCCATTTTATAACTCTTATTCATGATATTGGCTAATTATTTATTAAATATTTTTAGAATTATTTTAGCACTTTTTTATTTTTAACACTGAATGAATGTTTTTAAAAGTTAAATTTAAAAATAAAAAGTTCTGTATGTGATAAAATTGTTTTAGAATGTAATATAATGTTTATGTACTGAGTTTTAATGGAATGAAAAATGTTTTTAGATATGTACTAGAGAATGGACAAAGAAGTCCGAAACGTTGTACAAATGTAAGAAAAATAAAGACGACAATTAGAATGAAAATGTGTTGGATGTATAAAAAAAAAAAAAAATTTTCCTGGAAAAATACACATAATAGAAAAAATATAGAACATCCAAAGAAATAAGAAGAAGAAAGAAGAAGAAGAAAAAGAAAAATGGACAAAATCATGGAAAAGGAAAAAATCCATTCGATCTCGTATCGCAACATAATACAAACGTTAATTTCTACAATAAATAACAGTAAAGAAATGACTTGTATAAAGGATATAGCCAATTTAATCATAAAAAGAGGTAAGATGGATATACAGCTATATTATTTAATTAAATGTAAAAAAAGAGATATTTGCCCGAAGCATATATACAATATAATTAAAAAAATAGATGAGTTATATATAAATGAATTTTTAGTTAAAAATAACAAAACAGGCTTCTGCAACATTTTAAAAAATAAAATCATGAGACTTGAAATTAAACAAAGCTATTGGGTAAAAGGAAAAATAAATAAAGAGATAAAAAACAAAATAAATTTAATAATCAACAATAATAAAGATATTAATCACCCAATAACGTTTAACATAATAAATAATAAAATTAATGAAATAATACAGAAAATATTTTTAAGCAAGAAACATAATATAGACAAAAAAATAAACAGAAAAATCAAACCTACATTGAATAAACCTTTAATGAATAAATTAATTAAAAAATTAAATCCTGAATATGACTATATAACAACAATAAAAGGGATTAACATTCAAGAAAATATAAGGATCAATGAGAACATAATAAACAATAAAGATGAAACTTTAATACTAAAGAAATACAACAATCTGCATAAATACTCCAATAGAATAGAAAATCTTACCAATATAAATATACCAGATCAAATAAAAAATGTATTATCATTGGGAATAAAATTTAGTTTTGACAATAAAGAAATAGATAAAGACATAGTGCAATTAATAGGAGATATAGAAAATATACTTGATAGTTTGGACACGGCCGAAAGTCATATTAATGTAACAAGAAATAAAATCTGCTATACGATAAATAATTATATAACAAAATTTAAGAAAAATCCAAAAATTAGTAAATTAAACACTCAAATTAATAAAGATATAAAACAATTCAAAGACTTTTTAAACAAAAATAAAAACATTATAGTAATTAAGTCAGACAAAACAAAGAAACTGGTAATAATGGAAAAAAATGAATATAAAAATAAAATATTAAATTTATTAGATGACAAAGATATATATAAGAAGGTCAGAATAAATCCAGGAATTGAATTGGCCAAAAAAATTAACAAATATGTAGATAATTTACAAAAACTAAATTATATTGATAAATTCACTAAAAATAAAATAGCAGCCAACCATTACACAGATCCAAGAATTCACGGGTTAATTAAATTACATAAACCACAAAAAAACCTAAGACCAATTATCAACAATATAAATGGACCAACCGATAAATTATCACAATTCTTAAAACCAGCCATAGATACAATTAATAATAAATACAATTTTGACGTAAAAAATGCCCATGAAGTTAAAACATTACTAGAAAAAATAAATTTAGCAGATAATAAAAATTATGAGATAATAAGTTTCGATGTAGAAAATTTATTTACTAACATACCAATTGGAGACACCCTAAAAATAATAGAAGAAAGCTGGGAGATAATTAAAAATAACACAAAAATAAAAAACAAAAAAATATTTATGGAAGGAATTAAATTATGCATAACATACAATTATTTTAAATAC
Source organism: Aelia acuminata (assembly GCA_911387785.2). NCBI lineage: Eukaryota > Metazoa > Arthropoda > Insecta > Hemiptera > Pentatomidae > Aelia > Aelia acuminata. Next base: position 180,167,183 of record OU426979.1, read on the forward strand.
GAAGATATGTACTACAGACAAGTAGGAGGGTTACCGATGGGAAGTAGATTGGCAGTGATAATAAGTGGTTTATATCTAAATAAGATAATAAATGAAGAAATAGAAAAACTAACGAATAAACCAAAATTAATAATAAAATATATAGACGATTTACTGATTATTGCAGAAAAGGATACGCATGAAAAACTTTTACAGCTATTAAATAATGTAAATAAAAGAATAAAATTCACAACAGAAAAACCTTATAACAAAAAGATTAGGTATTTAGATATGGAAATATTATTCGATAATAATAAAATAACAACAAAATGGACCCAAAAAAAAGATTGCAGTGATATTTTATTAAATTATTTTTCTAACAATCCTAAGCATCAAATAGAAAATACTGCTAAAAATCTCATCAAAAAAGCCATATCTCTAACACACCAAGAACACCTCAAAGAAATAAAAAACAAAATATATAATATATTACAAAATAATTTTTATCCGAAAAGAATAATCAACAATTTGTGGTTCACAACAATAAACAAAATCAATAAAATAGCACAGATAAATAATCCAATAAAATATAATAAAGTCAATAACAATATAGTAACAAAAGTTTTAAATACAATAAAAGAAAAAACAAAAAACAAAATAACAGATTATTACGAACCATCTAATAAAGAAAAAAACAAAAATGAAGAGATAAGTGGAAAATTTGAAAAAAATAAACAAAACAATTACAATTATCAAAAATTAAAATATATCCCTAGACTAACAAATAAGATAAAACAAATCTTTAAAAAATACGAACATGATAATCTCAAATTAGGTTTGTACAATAATAACAAAATAGAAAAACATTTAACCAATACAAAGGATAAAATAAAAAATTTAGATAACCTTAATATAGTTTATAAAATAAACTGTAAGAATTGTAAAGATAAATACTATATTGGGGAAACATCACAAAATTTAAAAACGAGAATAGCACAACATAAAAATAGCACCAGCAACCCAAAAAACATAAATAAATCAGCTTTGGCTAAACATGCCATAACACAAAACCACGAATTTGAATTTGATGATGTAAAAATAATAGATAGAGAACAAAATAATAAAATAAGAAAGTTAAAAGAAACAATCCACATAACTAAAAACTTAATAAACACAGTAAATTATAAAAGCGATATAGGGGGAATAGGAACCCATTATGCAGAAATTATTAATAAAATTAAAATATAAAAGAGTGGGGTTAAAGATAAGGGTTTGGATGAAGAGGGGAGGGAGGAAAAAAGTGGGGACTGGTCAACAATAAAGAGATGAGCGGGTGAATAGTGAGGAGATACTCGCAGTTTTTAAAAATAATGACGAGACATTACAAAGTGTTAATAGAGTAGGAATTTAAGGTATGTCCATTTTATAACTCTTATTCATGATATTGGCTAATTATTTATAAAATATTTTTAGAATTATTTTAGCACTTTTTTATTTTTAACACTGAATGAATGTTTTTAAAAGTTAAATTTAAAAATAAAAAGTTCTGTATGTGATAAAATTGTTTTAGAATGTAATATAATGTTTATGTACTGAGTTTTAATGGAATGAAAAATGTTTTTAGATATGTACTAGAGAATGGACAAAGAAGTCCGAAACGTTGTACAAATGTAAGAAAAATAAAGACGACAATTAGAATGAAAATGTGTTGGATGTATAAAAATTTTCCTGGAAAAATACACATAATAGAAAAAATATAGAACATCCAAAGAAATAAGAAGAAGAAAGAAGAAGAAGAAAAAGAAAAATGGACAAAATCATGGAAAAGGAAAAAATCCATTCGATCTCGTATCGCAACATAATACAAACGTTAATTTCTACAATAAATAACAGTAAAGAAATGACTTGTATAAAGGATATAGCCAATTTAATCATGAAAAGAGGTAAGATGGATATACAGCTATATTATTTAATTAAATGTAAAAAAAGAGATATTTGCCCGAAGCATATATACAATATAATTAAAAAAATAGATGAGTTATATATAAATGAATTTTTAGTTAAAAATAACAAAACAGGCTTCTGCAACATTTTAAAAAATAAAATCATGAGACTTGAAATTAAACAAAGCTATTGGGTAAAAGGAAAAATAAATAAAGAGATAAAAAACAAAATAAATTTAATAATCAACAATAATAAAGATATTAATCACCCAATAACGTTTAACATAATAAATAATAAAATTAATGAAATAATACAGAAAATATTTTTAAGCAAGAAACATAATATAGACAAAAAAATAAACAGAAAAATCAAACCTACATTGAATAAACCTTTAATGAATAAATTAATTAAAAAATTAAATCCTGAATATGACTATATAACAACAATAAAAGGGATTAACATTCAAGAAAATATAAGGATCAATGAGAACATAATAAACAATAAAGATGAAACTTTAATACTAAAGAAATACAACAATCTGCATAAATACTCCAATAGAATAGAAAATCTTACCAATATAAATATACCAGATCAAATAAAAAATGTATTATCATTGGGAATAAAATTTAGTTTTGACAATAAAGAAATAGATAAAGACATAGTGCAATTAATAGGAGATATAGAAAATATACTTGATAGTTTGGACACGGCCGAAAGTCATATTAATGTAACAAGAAATAAAATCTGCTATACGATAAATAATTATATAACAAAATTTAAGAAAAATCCAAAAATTAGTAAATTAAACACTCAAATTAATAAAGATATAAAACAATTCAAAGACTTTTTAAACAAAAATAAAAACATTATAGTAATTAAGTCAGACAAAACAAAGAAACTGGTAATAATGGAAAAAAATGAATATAAAAATAAAATATTAAATTTATTAGATGACAAAGATATATATAAGAAGGTCAGAATAAATCCAGGAATTGAATTGGCCAAAAAAATTAACAAATATGTAGATAATTTACAAAAACTAAATTATATTGATAAATTCACTAAAAATAAAATAGCAGCCAACCATTACACAGATCCAAGAATTCACGGGTTAATTAAATTACATAAACCACAAAAAAACCTAAGACCAATTATCAACAATATAAATGGACCAACCGATAAATTATCACAATTCTTAAAACCAGCCATAGATACAATTAATAATAAATACAATTTTGACGTAAAAAATGCCCATGAAGTTAAAACATTACTAGAAAAAATAAATTTAGCAGATAATAAAAATTATGAGATAATAAGTTTCGATGTAGAAAATTTATTTACTAACATACCAATTGGAGACACCCTAAAAATAATAGAAGAAAGCTGGGAGATAATTAAAAATAACACAAAAATAAAAAACAAAAAAATATTTATGGAAGGAATTAAATTATGCATAACATACAATTATTTTAAATACGAAGATATGTACTACAGACAAGTAGGAGGGTTACCGATGGGAAGTAGATTGGCAGTGATAATAAGTGGTTTATATCTAAATAAGATAATAAATGAAGAAATAGAAAAACTAACGAATAAACCAAAATTAATAATAAAATATATAGACGATTTACTGATTATTGCAGAAAAGGATACGCATGAAAAACTTTTACAGCTATTAAATAATGTAAATAAAAGAATAAAATTCACAACAGAAAAACCTTATAACAAAAAGATTAGGTATTTAGATATGGAAATATTATTCGATAATAATAAAATAACAACAAAATGGACCCAAAAAAAAGATTGCAGTGATATTTTATTAAATTATTTTTCTAACAATCCTAAGCATCAAATAGAAAATACTGCTAAAAATCTCATCAAAAAAGCCATATCTCTAACACACCAAGAACACCTCAAAGAAATAAAAAACAAAATATATAATATATTACAAAATAATTTTTATCCGAAAAGAATAATCAACAATTTGTGGTTCACAACAATAAACAAAATCAATAAAATAGCACAGATAAATAATCCAATAAAATATAATAAAGTCAATAACAATATAGTAACAAAAGTTTTAAATACAATAAAAGAAAAAACAAAAAACAAAATAACAGATTATTACGAACCATCTAATAAAGAAAAAAACAAAAATGAAGAGATAAGTGGAAAATTTGAAAAAAATAAACAAAACAATTACAATTATCAAAAATTAAAATATATCCCTAGACTAACAAATAAGATAAAACAAATCTTTAAAAAATACGAACATGATAATCTCAAATTAGGTTTGTACAATAATAACAAAATAGAAAAACATTTAACCAATACAAAGGATAAAATAAAAAATTTAGATAACCTTAATATAGTTTATAAAATAAACTGTAAGAATTGTAAAGATAAATACTATATTGGGGAAACATCACAAAATTTAAAAACGAGAATAGCACAACATAAAAATAGCACCAGCAACCCAAAAAACATAAATAAATCAGCTTTGGCTAAACATGCCATAACACAAAACCACGAATTTGAATTTGATGATGTAAAAATAATAGATAGAGAACAAAATAATAAAATAAGAAAGTTAAAAGAAACAATCCACATAACTAAAAACTTAATAAACACAGTAAATTATAAAAGCGATATAGGGGGAATAGGAACCCATTATGCAGAAATTATTAATAAAATTAAAATATAAAAGAGTGGGGTTAAAGATAAGGGTTTGGATGAAGAGGGGAGGGAGGAAAAAAGTGGGGACTGGTCAACAATAAAGAGATGAGCGGGTGAATAGTGAGGAGATACTCGCAGTTTTTAAAAATAATGACGAGACATTACAAAGTGTTAATAGAGTAGGAATTTAAGGTATGTCCATTTTATAACTCTTATTCATGATATTGGCTAATTATTTATAAAATATTTTTAGAATTATTTTAGCACTTTTTTATTTTTAACACTGAATGAATGTTTTTAAAAGTTAAATTTAAAAATAAAAAGTTCTGTATGTGATAAAATTGTTTTAGAATGTAATATAATGTTTATGTACTGAGTTTTAATGGAAAGAAAAATGTTTTTAGATATGTACTAGAGAATGGACAAAGAAGTCCGAAACGTTGTACAAATGTAAGAAAAATAAAGACGACAATTAGAATGAAAATGTGTTGGATGTATAAAAATTTTCCTGGAAAAATACACATAATAGAAAAAATAATTGTTTTTTTTACTTTTAGATATTATTCCACGTGTAATTATGTGGTTTTCATCAAGGATAGCCTGCCCTTCAATTTATGGTCTTTTAAAATTAGCAATTATCTCTATCACGTCAACTATGTCTATCCCCGTTCCTTCCGACATTTTGCCAAACTACTAGCGCACCCGAAGAGGCAATTGCGCCCGCGAATAGGCTAAAAAGAAGTAAAATTAAGATTAAAAAAAATAATAAATATGGAATACGATAATAAATCATAGCATACTCTGGTGAAAGGATAAAACTGAGCTGGTATAATATTGTAAGGAGGAAAAGAGGAACAACCAACCCCAAGAGACGAGAGCTGTAAAGTTGAGGGTTGTTGCACTTAATGTGATTGCGTCCCTTCATTCGTCAGGAGACAATGTTCTTTTCCATTTAAGGGCAGATGTTCCAAGGCACCCCTCCTTAACTTGTGCAACAGCCTCTTAACTTAATGTTATTACTGTATAACTTCTCCGGGGAGTAGTCGCTTATTTTGCCAACAAGATTCATAAACCTACTTCTTCCAAAACACCCGCCTGCCGAGTTGCTGAATTAAGTACCAAATAGTCTTTTAGTTAACAGAATGCACCAATTTCAATATTTTTAACTGTATCAAATAATTCTCGTAGGAAAATGTCGTTTTTTTTTCGCCTACAAAATTTGAAGGCAACCGATCTGAGGTGGCAGACGTTCACATTTGTTGTCTATGAAATGAGTACTTTCAGCCTATGTGATCAAAAATTTTCTTCAAATTAGGCACCTTTTTGGCCCTCAGCTCCCGGACTAAGAGGTGGCGCAGTTTTAGATCCGAGTGTCAGCTGCGGAGGTTTGTGTTCCTATAGCAGTTTGTCACGGCCTGCGCCACGCAGGTGAAGTGAAAAATGGAGGAAAAATTAATTGAGGCAGTTGGGGACCGAGAAATTTTATACATCACATCCTGACTATTTAAAAGTCAAATACGAATAAAAATTAGAAAACTCGTCTTTAAGGATTAATTCTCCATTTGTCTACCTTTCTTTAAATAGCAACTTTAAGGAAGTATTTCGTGCAATAATGTTGTTATTAACCCTTTAACCGGGCGGGACGTATATAGACGTCCTGAAATATATGTTATTTTTATTATTATTTATATATGTATATATTATTATTTATATCTACAGGGTGTTTCGGAATTGCACGGCACTATTTTAGGTACGTGTTCTCTAACACAAAATAAACAAAAAAGTTCATATTAACATGTATCTCAAACTCATTTATTAAACAGATATCAAAGGTTAAAGATTTATTACTACTATTTATTTATTATTATTACAACATTTAGAGTAAATGTTCAAAGGCGCCTCCGTTTTGTTGAATGCAACATTCAGCACGACGAATCCATGCTTTTCTGGCTCTTCGTATAGCATCAGGATGGTGGTTGATAGTTACTGCGGCTTCCACGATCCGATTTCTTAGCTCTTCTTGCGTGTCAACTGCCGCAAAATAAACCATAGACTTCATCCAGCCACACACAAAATAATCTAATGGCGTTAAATCCGGAGATCGTGGTGGCCATTTAACAGGTCCGTTTCGACCAACCCATCGGTCTCCATAAGTTGCATTTAAATAATCAGTGACACTATGAGAAAAGTGAGCTGGAGCACCGTCATGCATAAACCACAGCCTTTGCCTAATGCCTTGCGGAATATCCTCTAGAATATCATGCAGATTATTTTGCAAAAAATGCAAGTAAGATATACCTGACAGCCTAGGTGGCAAAAAGAAGGGGCCGATGATTTTGTCGCTTAGAAGACCACACCAGACATTTAAAGAGAATGTATGTTGGTAATGTCCAACAGCAGTCGTATGAGGGTTTTCTTCGGCCCAAGTATGGGTATTTCGAAAATTAAGAATCCCGTTTCTTGTAAAGCAAGATTCATCAGTTACCAAAATGCAGTTCAGGAAGTTAGGATCTCGTGTGCATTGTCGAATTAACCACTGGGAGAAATTTCTGCGCTTGTTATAATCTTGTGGTAACAAATCTTGCCTACTTGATACGTGAAATGGATATAATTGTTGTTCGCGTAAAGTTCGCCATACGCTGGTAGAGGAAACATCGAAACGACGTGACAATCTTCTGGTACTAGTAGTAGGAGATAACTGAAAAGCATCGAGTATTTCTTCTTCTACGTTTGCAGTTCGTCGAAATCGTTGTCGACCGGCGTTCACTCGTATAGGTTTTAGCGTACCATTATCCCTAAGACGTCTTTCAATGGCCTCAAACGTTTTACGATTTGGTATTCTTCGGTTAGGAAATTTTTCACGATATCTTCGAACAGCAGCAGCACCGTTTGTATGTACCTCGCCATAAGTTAAAAGCATGTCTGTTTGTTCATCAAAAGTGAATAAATTTGTGGTATCTCCCATGATAATCATAAATTGAACTGTGTCTCAAGATTCACTCACACTAAAACACATAGAACTAGACAAACAGATGAGCAACTACTTTCATTGCTTATCGTTCATTAGTTTATCAGGTGATTAAAACCTTTTATTTAGTATTAAACACGTTAAACGTTGTACAGTCAGTCTTAATGCAGTAAATAAATAATAAATCTTTAACCTTTGATATCTGTTTAATAAATGAGTTTGAGATATATGTTAATATGAACTTTTTTGTTTATTTTTTGTTAGAGAACACGTACCTAAAATAGTGCCGTGCAATTCCGAAACACCCTGTATATGTATATATATATATGTATCTATGACTAATACCTCTGTTGTACGAAAATATAAGTCCCACCATTTTTAGGGTACAACATATATTTCAAGGACGCATTTATATGTCCCGCCCGGTTAAAGGGTTAATTGATCTTCGAGATCATCGGAACTCTAATATAAACATTGCACATTTACGATCTGCATTACGGGTCCGCAGTTTTCAACCGAATCACGTCTTAAATTTCGCACCTGGGTCACCTCACCTTATGTCACCTCACGACGCTAACTTACTCCCGGCCTTAGAGTCCGTTTCTATCTTGCTTATAGAACCCTTGTAGCCCTTGGAAGATGCCTGAACAGGCGAAAATTTGGCATGTAATCTGCATAATTAGGTGAATTTTTGAAATAATACGAGACTTTGAGGCCTAACATTCTATATCTATAATTAAATAGTCTCTTCCAACATACTGATGTAACTTTTATTTGTAATAGGATGACTTATATATTAAAATATAAAAGTTAACTAACAAACACTTATAAAGTAAAATATACGAATTTTTCAAAGAGAAATAATATTTTCACGTGGAAAATCCTGAAAAGACAGATCCAAAGAAAAATGGCTATGAAGTAACTGAAAACAAGACACTCAACACACGTTTAAAAATATTTTTATTCTCTTTTTTGAAACTGAATACCCACACCTACTTACTTAAGCCCGATTGGGCATGAGGCTCACGGATTTTAGTTTCAGCTAAGAGGTTATTAAAACAATTGGAAGACATGACAGACGCTCCCAGGTACGTACAACCAACAATGCAACAACACATATGAGCATGCAAGTTCAAAACCCGGAGTCAGGGGACATTTAATAATATTCGGCCTCAATCCCCCCACCCTCTCCCCTGACCCGGGAAACCCCGTAGGCGAGGAAGGGGAGGACCAATAAAAAAACACATATGAACATTTAATCACGTTTTTTTGTTGAATATGAAGTATATTATATCAGTCTATAATTAAAATCATGGCCACGGCTGACTTAGCTATTGGAAGGTAGCTAAAAGAAGCTGGATGAGAGACCTCTCCTGATTTAGTTCCAAGTACGGAAAGAGGTACTGCTTGGTACTTTCCTTTTCTCATGTTTAAAATGCCTATACAATCGATTCCTTTATATCCTCGCATTCACTCATTGTCACTGATGGCTGACAGGTATGAAGAAGAAAAAAAAATCAAGTTATATTCATCAAAGAATCTTGGATTATTTTATTGATGAAATTTATTGTGAGTTCTTAGCTTCTTTAAAGAGTTATGTTATCGTTTAAACGAATAAAAAAAAAAGAAGGAAAAACAATCCAAGATCATCGAAACAGAGTGGAAAACACGATAATCCATAAAATATAGAAACCCGATATAAGAGATATAAACCTGAATTGAACGGATATCCGCTCCGGGGGAAATAAACGAAGCCAATGCTACCTAAACGTTGCTTTTCTTCTAGACTAGAAAATAGACAAACAAATCTTTATATCACAATTTTACAGCGCAGCGCCAATTTTCTTTGAATCGAGTTTGAATGTTTACATCAGGATGTAACAGATATGTGAGTTAAAATAATTTTTATTAATGAATAATAATAATTCATAAGTCATCCTTCTGTCGAAAGTGAGTCCCAGATAGTGTACTGTGTTTGTCTGAGGAATTTGGTTATTGTCAATATAAACGGGTGGACAGTTATGTTTTCTAAGTGTAAATGTGATGTGTTTGATTTGTCATGATTTATTCTAATTTTCCATAGTTGGAACCAGTCGTGTAGTATCGCAACACAGGCATCATTAACTTTACAACATCAATTATACAAAGTTATACTTAAAATAAAAATATATTACCTTTGTTGTGGAATAAGATTACTATTTAAGAAATAAACTTCTGTCAAAATACTATTTATAAAAAAAGAAAACATTGTCCCTTGCCATAAATTATATGTTTAAATTTAAATACTTCAAATATATTAATAATAAATTATAAATATGATTGATGTATATGAAGGAAGATATGGATCTGAGAACGGGAAGCTCAGAGTAAATGGAACTTAACCAGAGCTATTTCCATCCCAAGAGAACTTTAGACGCTGAAATTCCTCAGGAATCGGTCTGGAAGTACTGGCTTAAAATATCTATCTTACCCCAGTCTTTATCACAACATAATTAAAAATTATAAGTTAATGAAAGATAATAATAAGATTTGCCATTAAAATCTAAGTAGGTATGTATAAAAATGGAAAAAAAAAACAAAAAAAAAACATGATAGACATCGGTGGTAATGGACGTTTCAGAGAGCTAAAGATCTAAATTTTATGTAAAACAACAGAGAAAAATCTGGTGCGTGCGCGCAACACACAACTTTCACTTACCAACTTACTTAGATTAGAAATTGATGTGTTTTATTAATCGCCACTTCTCAAAGTCACATATTTTTCCACATTCATTTCTTATTTATGTTTTTATTTGCTCTATAAAAACTCTAATTTTTTTATTAAATAAAAGTCTTTACTTGTGATACTTCGGCAATGCAAGCATAATACTCCAAGTCGTCTGATTTTATAATTCTCTATATAGTTGTTGAAAACTTCATTTAGTTGCTATGAAACAAATAATTTTCATTAAATGAACAGAACGGCTTTAATTATGAGCAATGATCTGGTTCTGGAGAAAATTAATAATAAACGTAAAAATGTATATAGAAGCAACTATCTATATCTATATATATGGATAAGGTTTCGAACATTTCGAATTATTATTTTACTGAATAATTTATAATAGAAAAAATTATTTTTGCCTCCAGGGTTTTACTCCTCTTTTCGATAATACCTGGATGGAACATGAAAATAAAATTCTGTAACCATACATCTAATAGGTTTTATTTCTGTCACGCAGTTTTTTCTCATTTCCTAGAAATTTTATTAAATACCCTTCCAAAAACAGGAAAAAGTATTTCACTTTTTGAAAAATTCGAAGAAACAAAACTACAATATAGCTCCCAGGCTAACTCAGTTTTCTTTCCATCAGACAGTACGTGTTCCTTGAAGAAAATTGTTTTTAGAGGTTCTTAGAGTATTTTTATACTTTTTCATTCCCTAAAATACTGTTAAGTTTTTATCAAACTTAAGAATTTATTTTGTTCTAAAAAATTTGGTTTTATGTTTATAAAAGACTATGTTTTATGTTTCTTATTTAAACATACTAATTTTCAGCTAATCATTCATTTCAAAACGATTAAACCTTTTAAACATTCTAAGTGAACTTTTGAGTTTATGTTTTTTGCCTTTCTAGATGATTTTGGCTTTGCTTTTTATATTTAAACACGTTAACTTTCGTTAATTCAGCAATTCCAAATGGTTAAAACTCCCAGAGCTTTCTAATATACTAAATTAAAACATGTACTTACAACGTGGTTTGCCAATTTTATGTTCCCGCGATGTTTTTCTTATAAAAACACTTGTGTCTTCTTTTTACACTGTCTAGATCATGTTTCAATAGTTTTTTCACTGTAACCCGGCTTATTTGTGAGAATTTAAGCATTTTTCACTATTGATGATTATCCTTGCGACAGGTTACGTATTCACGTTCAAAAGCTCAAAGCACTCGCTGAGTTTTTTCTCTATTTTTTGTTTTTCTCGCTTTGAGCACTTTTAGCTGTCTAATTATGTTCAATAAAATCTAAAAGCACTTCTAATTACCAGCTTTTATTTTTAACATGCTTATAATAGTCATTTTCCGTCATTTTAAAGATTGTATATTTTAAGTTTCCTGAAGCTTTCGCAGTCTGCCACGCGACTCAAGTGCCTAATCCCTTGGCCCTATAAAACCGCGGGCAGCATTTGCTCTTCGTCTTTTTGCGTCTGCCCTTCGCTGAAGCTAGAACTCTCGCGGTCACTCTGTCTCGACCCACCGCCATCTTGGCTAGCTTCACACCGCTTTCTTCCGAGGGGAGAAACTTCTTTGGGCAACCAAGACCAAAACGGATGAACTCGCTGTGGTCCTTTCGCGGAGGAGAACTTCTTTTCAACTGGCTCTACTTTGCATCTGCTGCCAGCCTGCAGGCGACCTCTCTTCGCAGCCCAGCGCTTCTGTTACACCAGCCTTCACTGAAGCTTTGTATAGTAATTATATTATTTAAAAATGTTTCCTTTGGTATTTTTGTATACATGTCTTTAATTAGCTGGCCAGCTACTCTTTGTAATTTAGCTATAATTAGTTATAATCTAGCAACCTTTTATTTTTATTTAGCAGTCTTGGATTGTACTTCAGCTAAAGACTCATTTCATTTCCAATTATTAATTGTCTCTGTAATTTACATGCTAAATTGTGAGCTGAGTTGGGGAACCCTGCAGAGCTGGCAGTTAGCCGAACGCAGAACACTGTTAGCCGGATCACCCGCGTCAACTTGCACCTCTCAGCGAAGGACCCAGCATCTTCAGGTGTTTTCAAGTAAACTTCAAGGGTGCAGTAAAAGGCAGAGAGCAGGTCTCCGGCTGTTTCCCGGTGGTCTTCAGGGGTGCGGTAACCAGCTTCCGGCTAAATATCAGGTGAGTGCCAGTTTCTGTAACCCTAGGTTAAGGTCCACCTCCCCAGGCTTCTCTCTCACAATTCATTTGGTTACAGTTCGCAACAGTGTTGGGTTCCCCTTCAGATTTGATCAGTTCGCACCTGTCTTGATTGCAGAAAATTGGGATCACTGGAGGAGGAGAAGAGGAGCATTATTTTTTTTTTGGATTGTCTTTTATTGTAATAAAAACAGTTTGTTTTCTTTTTCTTTTATCTCTGGTTCTTCTTACCCAAAAACCCAACAAATACTTTTGTTGATCAAGTAAACACTTTAATCCATTAATGACAATCATTTTCTGAGAGAGTAAAGGTGGACATTGCATAAGATATTTTAAGGTGAGAAAATCTGTAACCTCTCCAGCTAAGCTTGAATACGCTCAAAACCTCACTCATTACAACTTTATTCCCTACAAATAATGGAAAAATTCAATTTTCTAAGGAGTGAGATTACAGTGGCTTGATAGAGACAGTGTGGTCAATGAAGGTATGTTTTCCTATTGGCTAGTGCTTTCGCGGCCATATTGTTTTCAACTCTACTGTTTACCTAATGCTATTCAGTCTATATTGTGTCTTCATTTGGACGATTAAAACCGTTTTTTTTTATTGTTTTTAACATTATCTTGTGTTTTTCATAGTTTATAGTTTTAACTATAAGTTTATAAAATAGTTTAGTCGTTAGTTGTAGTACCAACGTATTAGTTATTAATGTAATATGTATGTGTGTGTATGTGTAATATAGGATTAGTTAGTTTAATGTAAATTGAAAAGTAAGTTGTTCCTGAGGCTTAACTCTCCCTTAAATTATTTTTCTGACTACATAACTATTTTATTTGTAATTTATTTATTGTCTTCCATAATTTATGTTTATGGCCTTTGTAATTTATTAGGCGGAACCTTGTAAATAAATGAAATTTTTTTCTGAATACCTCTTTTATTTATTTTATGTGGTCTATAAAACCAATATCTGATACCTTTTTTTAATATTTATTACATACGTTACTACCATTGATCTTCAAAGATATCAAAACAATGCTAAATAATTGTATTTATGAACTGGAAATATAATTTAAAAACACATAATTAAGAATTATTTAGGTGTTAACAATAACAGCAAGAGAATAAGGCTTTATGCACAAAATATGGTTTTTAATTTTTTTATCTGGTTGTCAAATTTAAAATAAAAATGTGTTTCTCTTTTACTTGATTTTTCAAATTTGTATTTATTATTTTTGCAAAGAGAAAAAATATATATCATAATGTGATTTTTGATTAATTAAACAAGGTCTTGAATATTATATGTTTACTCAACAGCACACAAAAACTGGTAGACTAATTTAATTATTTACACCCCATTAGTGGATTAATTTGGACAAAAAAAAAAGTCTTTTTGCATTTTTAGGAATCAATGAATAGATCCCAATAAAGAAGGACAATTTTGAGTCTAAAATGCTAGTTAAAATGTGGAAATTCTTTGTTAGGTTGATAGAAACAAGTGTCCGACCGAAACCAAAATTTTAGCCGAAACCGAAACCGAAACTGAATTTCGGCCATAGACCTAGTTTCGGGCCGAAACCGAAACTTATTTACGTATCTGTTTATAATACATATATCTATGTAATATGTCTAGCTTAGCAATAATATCAATGAAAGCTTATAAAATAACACTAATTTAACTCAACTATTCATTTAATAAGTGAACTGGTATACAAGAGTGGTAAAACAGGTGTCAGCTAATACATCTGAGTAATTAAGTTATAGGATCCAATACCGGCCGCCTCCTTCATAGTACGGCTGGTCCCCGTGGGATGTTAGACCATACCCCATTAACTAGTACAGTCCTAAAAGTTGAAATTATCTTGAAATAACAGGCTGATATTAAGAAAAATTCATATTATTATGTATAAATAATAAATAATATAGTAAGTCTTTCCATAACAAAGCCATTAGAATACAAAATGACGGCCTATTGAATACGTTAAGCTGTATGTCAGAAGCTATTTAATCTACTGAATCAGTTTTGGTCTCAAATGTTGGTGGATTTAATCTAGTTTGAAAATTTATAGAATAGTTTTTGGTCGAAAACGTGCTTCTTCATGGTAAACATTGAGACAAGTTTTTGGGATGTTATTGGTGAACCGCTGGGGGAAAGGGGGCTGCCAAGGTTGAAAAATTGGTTTTGAAACTGATTCCCATTCCATACAAGAACAATAACCAAAACCTACTACCACCATTTGATGCAACTTTTAATGACAAGGTAACTGACTAAAATATTTTTTTTCAATTTTGAATTTAATCTGTGGACATGCCGACTAATTTAAGTTTAAGTATTTAGAATATATATATTCTTATCTATGTTAATCTTTTTTTTTTCAGAAAACAAATTTTATTATTAACGAGGAGATGATTAAAAGCACAAAAAGGTTCTTAACGCTCAAGTTAAAGAATAAATACTATTCTTTACACTTAACGAAGAGAATTCTGTATGAAAAGCATGCTTTCATTACACGTTAAGACTTGATATGATTTACGAGGACATTTCTGTTTGTCACTCTCAAATTTAGACACAGGAGCTAGTTTCGGCCTGGCCGAAGATTCGGCCAATTTTTGGCCGAAACCAGGATTTTAGGCCGAAACTGAAACCGAAACGTCGGTCGGTCACTAATAGAAACCTTTATTCATTTAAAAACAAGATGGCGGGCACAAGAGGTTGACCACACTGTCTCTATCAAGCCACTGTAGTGAGATGAGATTGTAGAACTCTAGTTGTAAGATGTAGTAATTACAAACAGTACATACACGTATTATTATTATTACAAAGGTCTTATGTCTAAACTACTGTAATGTTTAAATTATACTGTAACGTTAAACAAAAAAAAAAAATAATATATAGTTTAGAATTATTCTAAACCTTTTATTGGAAGAAACTAACACTTGGAACAAACTGTCATAGTACATCTGACTACGAAGATCGAGTACCATCTAAGCCGGCCTAGGAGGTTCTGGATTGTTCTCGTTACGACTAAATATAAGGAGCAATGGACTAGAGAGTTAGTTTTGTTCTGTAGGTTATAGATCAAGTCATACAAATATTTCTGTGTTACAAATTTATAATTGTTGTAAACTGTTTATATATTTATGTTACAACAATTTATAAAATTTATGGCAACATTTAAATTTATTATATTTAAAAAAAAAATTCAAGATAAAAAATCCATCGACTAAATAAATAAAGATGAGAGGAGTGTCATGTTTTCATTAAGTAGAAGGTTGTGATGAAGTGGTGAATTTATTAGGAGTCAGCTTAAACAATTTAGGAAGGACTTTGCCGCAGCGTCCTAGAGCAACAGGTCTCGCTAATGTCCAACATACCCCCAAATCTTTCCTTTTATACCTTGGTACAAACCTTGGTTTATGTCTTAAATAATATATTACATAATTTGTGATGAAATTTAATAAAGTAATGAATGAATGAATGAATGAAAAATAATTTTATTATCCTGGGACTGATGTCCCTTTAGAATAAATTTTACATACATAGCATAGAGATCTAGCCAGTGTGACCATATGTGAATGATGTTAAATATTTACAAATAATATTTACAGAAAGAAAAAATAAATAAAATAAGACAGAAACAAAAAGTGCATTCCTTCATGAAAATAATCTTTAAGTATAATAGGTGAAATAAAAACAAGAGAAAGAAAGAAAGAATACCGATACATATAGACAACGGAATATAATAAAACGGCCTGAGTGCATCGATAAGATATTTTCTAATAGAAATCATGCTAAAAAGAGTTGCTTCTAAAGCTCTATTGTGTCCCTTCAGTGATCAGCCGAATTGGGAGTTGAATAGGAAATCGAAGAGGAGGGATTTGAAAGTGGATGCAGATGGAGCGTGTCGGATATTAGAGGGGATAGTGTTCCAGAGGGATACGGCTTGCATTATGAAGGATTTTTCATAAGTTTCAGTTCGATGAGGAGGAGGATAGAGATCGGAAGTACGGGACCTGGTTGGGCGGGATTGAATGGAAGATTTGAATTGCAGATTCTGTAGGATGTAGGAGGGTTGTTGAGCTCTGATGGCCTGGTATAAGAAGGAAGCCAGTATGTACCGACGACGGTAGGAGGGGTAGAGCCACTTTAACTCGGCGTAGTACTGGGTTATATGCGTATCTCTTGGGATCCCAAAGACAAAACGTATTGTGCAATTCATTAGGCGTTTAAGTTTGGCTTCGAGTTCCCCGGACAGTCGAGTTCGCCGTACACCATACAGCCGTAGTCAAAGTGGGGAAAGATGAGAGAAGAGACTAGGAGTTGGCGGGTTTTGAATGGAAGAAGATATTGTAGACGGTTGAACTGTTTTAGGGTAGAGACAGTACGACGGGAAATTTGTGAGATGTGGGTTTTTCAAGAGAGGGATTGATCAAAGATAACGCCTAGGTTTTTAACGGAACTTTGGAATGAGATAGAGGTGTTGTTCAGCACTAGGTTAGGAGCAAGATGGGTTTATTTGAGGAGAGAGGGAGATCCAATCAAGATTGCTTTCGTCTTCTCGGCGTTTAAGGTGAGTTTGTTGAGGTTTGCCCAAGCGCAAATTCCGTCGATACCTTCCTGGAGTTTTTGGATGGCACCGGGGGAATCAGCGGGGTCAAAGGAGAGGTAAATCTGGACGTCATCGGCATACATATGGTATTGAAAGTGGTGGATGGAGGATGGGAGGTCATTAATATAGATAGAAAAAAGGGTGGGGGATAAATATGAACCCTGAGGTACACCTTTAGACAATGGCAGAGGCTTTGACGGGGGTTTGTCTGGGACGGCCACAAATTGGGAGCGACTGGTGAGGAAAGATTGGAACCATAGGAAGGCATTATAAGCCTTGTGGAAGTTTTTGAGTTTGTTTAAAAGGATGTTGTGGTCCACTGAGTCAAAGGCTTTGGTGAAGTCGAGGAGAATAAGGATGGTGAGTTTCTTTTGGTCTATTGCAGTGTGGAGACCTTGGTAAATTTTAATGAGGGCGGATTGAGTGGAATGGTTAGGGAATCTCGGAATTTTAGGATAGCCAGCCAATCAGAAGAAGTGGGGGAAAGACGAGATCTATGGAGGATGAAGAGAGAGGGATAGAACTTGGGGCGAAGGTCCAGGGTTCCAGAGAGAGCTGGGAGGAAATGCAGTTCTGAGCCTAAAAGAGCTTCAGAGATTCACAGCAGAGACTTACTATGATCCAGAGATTGTGCTCACCAGATAAGTTGTAGTTTAATATACAGTACTAATTGTAATGTTGCATGGTATCCATTCAATAAATTATGTTAACTTGTCTGTCAGCATCCAGTAACTAAGTTGTGTTAGTAAAATATCTTTAGAGGATTTATTAGAAGGGGTTTTAATGATTTACATTCTTAGCCAATAAAATTAAATATGGAGTTCAATTTAGATTTGTTTCTTTGTTCTCATTCTCCCCAAGCCACAGGTCTTGAAATCAATAAAATTGATAAACACGTCACCTCTGGAAAAGAATCCAATATACATTGATACATATTAAATACATTAATTTCATATATTAATTTGATAAATGCCGTTTCTGATTACCCCCATCCGCCGTAGAAAAGCGGGCAGCCAGAAACGTAGCAATATATCTTCATAATATATTGTTCTTCGTAAGTATTGTAAATGAACACACCGATATTGTGCATATTTATATACAGAGCCAAAATAAAAGAAACCAAAGGACGAAAACTGGAAGTTATAACTTTAATACTTTTTAATCAACTTTACAGTAACGTTAATTTGAAGGGATCGGGGCAAAATAATGCCAAGTAACATTTTTAACAAAAATAAACTGTAGCTGCAGTCTGCTGTATATTACGTAGGGCTGTATGTCTATTATGGAAATGCCACATAAATATGACTATATAGAGCCTCTATAATCATATTTAGGTGGCATTTCCATAATAGACATATAGTCCTACGTAATATACAGCAGACTGCAGCTACAGTTTATTTTTGTTAAAAATATTGTTTGGCACTATTTTGCCCCGACCCACAGTGTCACGATTATACGGGTTAAGAATTCAAAAATCCTATCATTTTTTTCAGAAGATTTATTATATTTTTAGACTACTAAACAACAAAAATATGACAGAAAAAATAATTTATTAAGATATAAAATAACATAAAATGAATATAGAGACTCTATATATATAAGAGGCTTTGTCCTGACTGACAGAATCAACGCAGAGCAAAAACTACTAATGATAGAAACTTGAAGTTCGGAATTTAGATTTTAAACGCGATGTAGGTAACCACTAAGAAAGGAATTTCAAAAATGTGACCCCTAAGGGATTTAAATGGCGAAATTGTCGTTTAACTATAACGGAAATCTATTGTTGAGATATTAAACCATATGTTTTTTATTTGAATCTCGATTTAACGTTACAATATTATTTTTATTTATTTATTTACAACAACAAACTGGGCTATTCAACCACTTGGGTCATTTTAGCCCCCATAAAACAGTTGTAAAAGTAGGGAGAGAAATATCGGAGTAGAAAATAAAATAAACAATAGTAACGTAAAAATTATGGGTGACAGAAAACAATGAAGAAGGTAGTGTCGCTATTAAGAATTTAGATGTTGCTTAGAAATGGAGACTACTGTAAAGGATACTATTATAAATGAATTAAAGTGAAAAAAAGAAAGAAGAATGAAAAATAATAAGTAAATACATTAAAGTTTGTCAAAAAGATTAATTTTCCGTAGAAAGACGAACAACTTTTCGACCATCTTCGAGGTGTTATTGAGTATCTCGCCTAAGTCCGTTCCAAGTCCCACTTCTCTCCGTTCTACTTCGTAGGCATAACACTCTGTGAGGATATGCGACACCGTCAGAGGCACACCGCAGGTGATGCATTGAGGCGGGGACTTCCTTGCCATGAGGTACTCGTGGGTGATCCTTGTGTGCCCTATCCGTAGGCGGCTGACTATTATTAAAATAGACATTCACATAAAATATGGCTACTGATTATTTAAATATTAGTGGTAATAAAATTATGCCCACTGTGATTCCCATGATTGGGGATGGTGCGTGTTTATTTCGATTTCTATCGGATATTATCGAGAATTCTCAAGAAAAATGTTGTCCTTTTCGGCAAATTGTAGTACAACATCCACGAGCTTCCTTCCAGTTCAGTAGAGGATTGTAATCTCTCTATATGGTATATAAGAGGCTTTGTTCTGACTGACAGAATCAACGCAGAGCAAAAACTACTAATGATAGAAACTTGAAGTTCGGAATTTAGATTTTAAACGCGATGTAGGTAACCACTAAGAAAGGAATTTCAAAAATGTGACCCCTAAGGGATTTAAATGGCGAAATAGTCGTTTAACTCTAACGGACAACTAGTTTTGCGCTTTGAGAAAAAATATCTAATTTGGACTCATTTTAAAGATCTTGATACGACAAGTTTAACTCGAAAGCTCTTACGGGGCGTCGAAAACCATGTTTTAAAGCCGAAAAATGAAGCTTTCATGAAGAGTAAGCAATTTTTTGTTTCGGCTGTTTTAGTGAACTCTCCATTGCGCGCCTCCTTCTCTTCTACCGAGACGGCAGCTTTCCCCTCCAACATTCCACCTCCCGGAAGCTCCGATTCTACTAAATCTCCTTAACATCAGTTAACATATTATATTGAATCAATACCAAGAATGATCACAGAAGTGATTTTAAAGGCTCGCGGGCGAAGCCGCGACGAGGAATGCTAGTATGATATATTCGAATACAATATATACAAAATAATATGATATTTAAAAACTTACCTAATAAAAAAACTCATTCCTCTTCAGAATCACACTTTTGTAAACTAATACTATCATTTTCTATTCAAATTAAATATGTTGAAACATTTTCGTCAATTTGTGAATATTTTTCGGAGCTAACCTTTCTTAAAGTTGACAAATATGGATCCGATGAAAGAAGCATTTTCATAAGATCCATATTTGCATCAATACGAGAAGTTTTCCTTGTATTGTGTTCTCTGAGCTACCTTATGTCCTTGTGTCGGCCCCCAAAGCTTCTTCTGATAATTGCCCAATTGGATTAATGAAAAAAGAAATAATTTCGGGTCCATGTTTAAGCAATTTAAGCAAAGATACTGGCATATAATGCCAAGTTTCACTAATCAGTTCTGTAAATTTCGGTATATTAATTGATTTTACATTAGAAACTACTTTCAAAATGGTGCCCAAATTAATTATTGATTTTATGTCAAGGCCGGTAATTTCACTGCTTGATTTTGGATTTCCGAAAAATCTTCGGGCGGTATTACGGTGTTCTGCGGTTCATTAAATTTTTGTTTGTACCTGCTGCGTCCCGTACTGCGGTCAAATGCCTATTTACTTATCAATGTGAGCAACCGACAGGAATAATCATCGGTAAGTTTGATTATAAACTTGACCGTTTTATCTAGTGTTTCCTGTAGATTTACTGTGGGTTTCTGATGTTTCAATCAGTGATGGCAAAAGTTGTTTTTCTGCCCGTTTTAGCTTATAATAGCTCGGTAAGATGTTCGGGCTGTAACTTTCGTTATGTTCCTTAAAACGTTATATTTACGGAAACTAGGTCGTAAATCCATGTAAAGGGCCAAAGAATTTATTGGTAATAAATCCAGTAAAGCTGGATTTCTGCTTGTTTTATTCTTAAAAGTAAGCAAGCGGCAAACTCAATTTCTTCTCGAGATTTCGTCGTTACTAAATCTGCAACTCGTCTCTCTTCTGTAGAGTATGATGCTTCCGCGAAATTTACTTGCGGTCTTCCACGTGAAGGTCCTGGTTGATTATTATCTTAGTTACAAATTTCATAACCATCATCGGTCAGTTTAATATTTTTATTTAACCGATCTTCGTATTTTGTTTCGAATTTAACAGAAGGCCTGCCACATCGGTCCAACTTTTTTTGAATATCTAGGCAAAACAATCTCACGAATTTTCTTGAATCCTCCTTAACTTTTGCGGAACATTCAGATAAACTATATTCTTGCACTATTATATCAAATAAAGCTCTGTTTTTGGTGCTAGGGTCAGTACTGCGCCAGACATCGCACCGTTGAGAATTGGTTTTGAAATCTAAAACCACAAAATCAACGTAAGGAGCAGGCAGAAGCAGGCAAAGTAGGTATCAAAATAAACATGAAGAAATGTACTATTTATGATCGAAAAATGGAAAAACCGTTTTTTTACGTTTTTTAGAAAATCAATTCTAAAGTTGAAATATTGATGATAATTTCTTACGTAATCCTAAACAACAGAACTTACCCATTTTCGCACTTTTGGTCAAGATTAGTCACTGAACAATTCAATTAAGACTTACACTTTAACATGTAAAAAAAAAAGAATGATAATGTTTCTATTATAAGATAGTAATAGCCAAAGTAAATATTTACTAACCGAGCCAGTTTATTCTTTGTATTTTTGTCCATACTTCACGTTAATCTTAAGCTTTAATCCTTAGTTTTTATATTGGAATTCTGATATTTTCTTTCTGTTCTAAGATTCTAATTTTTATATTAACCCACATAAATCTTTTTTTGAAACTTCAATTTTTTGATTTTTGAATACTGCTCGTGACACTGTGCGACCCCTTCATTTCATGAAAATATTATTAAATTTAAAAATATTTCAGTAAGGATATTTTTCAGTCTTTCATTATCGGTTTTCCCTCGAGGATGCTTACTCCGCTTGTACAGTGTTCAAAGCCTAATCCACCTTTTCGATTATATCCATAAAGGTGCAGTAGATTAAGGTGAATGAATGCTTTGAAGATGCGTCCGCAGAGCACATCGATAACTGAATTGAACAATCCCTCGACTCCACAGAGCATGAAGCGAGCTGCGAGTTAGCACCGGAATCCGAGATGAACTCTTCAGGTGGGGGGATTACCTGGCTCAAGAAGGCTGGGGGAGTCTTTGTGACGCATTCCACTTCCTTTTTGTCGGCTTCACGCTTGGTTAGAATCGCCCGGTGAAGGGTCTTTGAAGATTTTCAGCTCAAGCTAGTGGTTCTTCAACTGTATTTAGAAATATCTTCTCCTGAGGCTGGAGAGACGTTAACAATAATTCAAGAAAAAGCTCATGTATTTGTTTTGTTTTTTTAACTACCTATATCCTTAATTAATTTAATCATTATTGTGGGTAACCACCTTGTTTTTAAATTATTTTAAATAATTTATTTTTGAAGAGAAAAGAATTGGCCCCGCCGGGAATCGAACCCGGGTCTTCCGCGTGGCATGCGGGATATGCTAACCATTGCACCACGGAGCTCACTTCCAAACGGGGCCAAATCCTTTCTTTTCACTGACACCTCTCCCACGATCTCGCAAGTTTTGCGAGTATTTACGGGAAGTGGACAATTTTTGTCCAATTTTTGGCCATTTCTTGACTTTCGTAAATTTTTAAATTATTTTATACTAATTAATTCATTATTGTGGGTAACCACCTTGTTTTTAAATTATTTCCATTATTCCATATTCCATTAAAAAGAAACAAGGTGGTTACCCACAATAATGATTAAATTAATATAAAATAATTTAAAAATTGACGAAAGTCAATAGATGCCCAAAAATTGGATAAAAATTGTCCACCTCCCGTAAATACTCGCAAAACTTGCGAGATCGTGGGAGAGGTGTCAGTGAAGAGAAAGGATTTGGCACCGTTTGGAAGCGAGCTCCGTGGTTCAATGGTTAGCATACCGCGCATGCCACGCGGAAGACCCAGGTTCGGTTCCCGGCGGGGCCAAATCTTTTCTCTTCAAAAATAAATTATTTAAAATATATCCCTAATTGTTCTATTTTTTTATTAGATCTAAACCACTAGTTACAATCAATTACCTTATTTTTTCATAATTTCATTTATTTATATAGAAAAGTTTTGGAGACACTACAATCTTCTGGTCTAACTTTTTTGTTTTCCTATAAAGTATCTTCGATTTTGTTTATTGTGGAACGTATGGAAATTATTTTTTTTTTTTTTTTTTTTTTTTTTTTTTTTTTTTTTTTTTTTTTTTGTGGACTTCAAGGCTTCCAATGAAGCCCTATACTGCCCATACTAACACCCATGGCACTGGGTGATACTTCTCCTACGAAAGAAAAGCACCACCCAGGGCGGGACTCGAACCCGCAGCTCCGGCATGGGAGTACGGCGCTTTACCGCACAGCCACACCGGGCCCCGGAAATTATTATTTACGATGGTAACTAAATGAAGTTTTCAACAATTAAATAGAGAATCATACCGTATTATCACCAATAAAAACTATAAAAAAAAAAAAATCTGGTGCGTGCGCGCAACACACAACTTTCACTTACCAACTTACTTAGATTAGAAATTGACGTGTTTTGCTAAATATCATTTTCCAAAGTCACACATTTTTCTACATTCATATCTTATTTTTGTTAATCGTTAAAGCAGTTTTTTAGTAAATAAAAATCTGGTGCGTGCGCGCAACACACAACTTTCACTTACCAACTTACTTAGATAAGAAATTGACGTGTTTTGTTAGATATCATTTCCCAAAATCACACATTTTTCTACATTCTTATCTTATTTTTATTAATCGTTAAAGCCGTTTTTGAATGAATAAAAAACCCCATGAAAATGATACAAAATTTATTAAGTAAAGTCCCCCCTTCGGTTGATCAATTTTGATGAAATGTTGGCTATCACATATTTGGCACATACATACATCAAATACCCAGTTTGGTCACAATCGTGAAAGCCGTTTTTGAGT
Organism: Aelia acuminata; assembly: GCA_911387785.2. Lineage (NCBI taxonomy): Eukaryota > Metazoa > Arthropoda > Insecta > Hemiptera > Pentatomidae > Aelia > Aelia acuminata. The sequence goes on from OU426979.1 coordinate 180,191,416, forward strand.
AAATAAAAAAAGCACGTAAAAATTATACAAAATTTATTAAGTAAAGTGCCCCCTGCGGTTGATCAATTTTGATGAAATTTTTACAGACATATCTCAGGCATATAAGTAGATCAAATACTAAGTTTAATCAAAATCGTTAGAGCCGTTTTTGAGAAAATCAAAAAAACACGTGAAAATGTTACAAAATTTATTAAGTAAAGTCCCCCCTCCGGTTAATCAATTTTGATGAAATTTTTACAGTCATATCTCGGGCATATAAATACATCAAATACCCAGTTTGATCAAAATCGTTAAAGCCGATTTAGAGTAAATAAAAAAAAACACGTGAAAATGTTACAAAATTTATTAAGTAAAGTCCCCCCTCCGGTTAATCAATTTTGATGAAATTTTTATAGTCATATCTCGGGCATATAAATAGATGAAATACTCAGTTTAATCAAAATCGTTAGAGCCGTTTTTGAGAAAATCGAAAAAACCTAAAAAGTTATTAAATAAAGTACCCCCTCCCTTTTAGCAATTTTGATGAAATTTTTGCTGTCACATCGCGGGCATATACCTACACTAAATACCCAATTTCAGGTTCGCACGGTTTATAGTTCTTGAGCTAGTCTGTTCACATACACACACACACACACACACACACACACACACACACAGACACACACACACACACACAGACCATTTCGCGGGACTTGGTCATTTCGACTCAGGGGACCCCAAAACGTGTATTTCCGTTGAAAACCGGAAGTCGAAATTTTTCACGATCGCAATACTTCCACTTACTATATATTACATATATAGGTAAGTGAAAGTAAAAAAAACCCGTGAAAATGATACAAAATTTATTAAGTAAAGTCCCCCTCCGGTTAATCAATTTTGATGAAATTTTGGCTATCACATCTTTGGCATATACATACATCAAATACCCAGTTTGATCAAAATCTTTAAAGCCGTTTTTGAGTAATTAAAAAAAACACGTGAAAATGATACAAAATTTATTAAGTAAAGTCCCCCCTCCGGTTGGTCAATTTTGGTGAAATGTTGGCTATCACATCTTTGGCTTATGCATTTACATCAAATACCCAGTTTGATCAAAATCGTTAAAGCCTTTTTTGAATAAATAAAAAAAACACGTGAAAAAGTTACAAAATTTATTAAGTAAAGTCCCCCCTCCGGTTAATCAATTTTGATGAAATTTTTACAGTCATATCTCGGGCATATAAATAGATCAAATATTCAGTTTAATCAAAATCGTTAGAGCCGTTTTTGAGAAAATCGAAAAAAACCTAAAAAGTTATTAAGTAAAGTACCCCCTCCCTTTAAGGAATTTTGATGAAATTTATGCTGTCACATCGCGGGCATATACTTACTCTAAATACCCAATTTCAGGTTCGCACGGTTTATAGTTTTTGAGCTAGTCTGTTCACACACAGACACACAGACACACATACACACAGACACACACACAGACCATTTCGCGGGACTTGGTCATTTCGACTCAGGGGACCCCAAAACGTGTATTTCCGTTGAAAACCGGAAGTCGAAATTTTTCACGATCGCAATACTTCCACTTACTATATATTTCATATATAGGTAAGTGAAAGTAAAAAAAAAATACGTGTTCTTCAGATACTAAATACGTGATGCTCATCTTATTTTAAATTTATTTCTTGATATTACAATATTAACATATTTATAAAACTTTGGATGGAAAAAAAAGTTTATGGAGGTAAATGAAAGATATTTTTCAAGATAATTAGAAATGTAGAAAAATTCATCATTCTGCAGTTTTAAATAATTTTTTTTAAACAAAAAAAAAAAAAACAATCTTCAATGCCACAAAAATTATGAAAACAGAAATATTTAAACAAGTTATAAAAATTATCACTTTGTAGCACAGAAATAACCATATGACTTGAGCTTCAGAACAAGACTAACTCTCCAGTCCATCGCCTCTTATATTTATTTGTAAGGGGAACAACCGCGAACCTTCTGTGCCAGCGTAGATAGTACTCGACTATCATAGTCACAAACATGTACAATGACAGTTTGTTCCAACTGTTAGAGTTCGTTCCAACAACAAGTCTAAAACTATTCTAAACCATATGTTTCGTGTTCAGTTTCATGGTAGCAGTTTATGAGCTACGGCAGACCAGGCCACACGTTGCTGTGGCTCAGTAGCTGTAATGCGTTGAATTAATTATATCCTATTATTTTTAATAAAGTCAAATCAAAATTCACTGAAAAATATTAAAATGTTTCAGATAATCTAAAAAGCAAGAGGATTGAAAATATCACTGTATAGCCTTAAAAAATTTAGAAGGCTTTAAGTTTTTATTTTTTACATCTCATATTTTAATATAGTCAGTATTAATGATCCATTCATTTAGCACGTACTGGTTTATTTCAGCAGAAGTGAGATTAAACATAAATAACACAAATGTGAATGAATGAATGAATGAATAAAGTAAATTTTATTTCTTTCATGTTTACAAAATAACCAAACAAAATAAATAAATTTACTCAAAGCTTGGGATAACCCCATCAGCTAGAGAGACTTTGATTTAATTTTTTAAAGGAACTAAAAAAAATTATTTTAGATGTATAAAACAAATATGATAAAACAACAAAACAAACGAAAACCTAGATCTATGAATAATCAAATTTAAAGGCTATTGGCCTTTTTACATACTGGTAGAGTAAGTGATAGTTCTCTCCATTTAATAAAAGTTTCACTTCACTTTCCGATAGCCTATTCTTTCCAAAAACGTCTCTTCTAAATTCGCTGAGGATTGGACAGACAGCTAAGAAATGAAAAACATCCTCCGGTTCTCCAAGGCTGCAGAGTGAACAGATAGCACTGTTATCCTGGCTCCAAGGTTTTCTGTTGAGGCTAAGGCCCTACGCACACGGGTCGACGCTGGAAATGGTCGACGCGATTCCAGTCCGTAGGCCTCTCCCCTCCACTCAACTTCCTTCGTTGTGGCATCAAGCTCCGCAGACGGGTCGTTCACTGGTCGTCTAGAACCGCAACGATCCTCGTCTTGTGCAGTTCTCGTCTCTTGCGATTGGTTTGGAACGGGAAAAATCGAGTGAAACGCACGTCTCTTCGTCATGGAGGTAATTTTTATTTTATTTGTTTGCTTTGTTTTTGTGCTAATTTTTTTTTTTTTAAATTTAACCTGTGTTACCTCTAATAAATGTTTGCAAAGAAAAAACAATTTTCCTGCAGTTGCCACCGTGATTTTTTTCTGACGTTTTATATTTTATATTTCATTAAGAGGATTCAGCTCAACTTATTTAACATTTTTTTATATATATATAAAAAATTCATTTATTTTATTTTATTTATTTATTATTTTATTTAATTATTATTTTTATTTATTTATTTATTATTTTATTTATTATTTATTTTATTTATTCTATTTATTTTATTTATTTTATTTATTTTATTTATTTTATTTATTTTATTTATTTTATTTATTTTATTTTATTTTATTTTATGTTTTATATTTTATATTTTATTAAGAGGATTCAGTTCAACTTATTTAACATTTTTTTTATATATATAAAAAATTTCATTTATTTTATTTTATTTATTTATTATTTTATTTATTTATTATTTTTATTTATTTATTTATTACATTATTTATTATTTATTTTATTTTATTTTTATTTTATTTTATTTTATTTTTTATTTATTATTTTATTTTATTTTATTGTAAATTGTATTTTTTCTATTAATTTTTGTTAAGTGTTTATTGGTTTTATTTGGTTAATTTTGTTTATTGTTAATAAAAATATTTGTAAATAAATGTGAAAAATTAAATATCTTACCTCAAAGTTATAAGTATGCGTTCTTCTGAATTCACACATTCCCTCATATTGTTATCCGCATATTGAATAGCTGGACTAATTATTTTTACTAGAGTAATGTATGATTCCTTTCGCATTCTATAAAATGCTAGAAATTTAGCATCACTTTGTTGCAGTTCTCTTGCAGCAACGAATAGCCGTTTATGAAAATTGCGTTCAATATAAGGATGAACCCACAATCTTCGTTTATTCCTTTTCATTTGCCGGTACCACAAAAACATTACAAAGTCCTCCTCATCACTTGAACTTGAACTGCTCATTGTATGTTTATACAAATTAAACTAAAAATGCAAAAATACCATATATTATTAATGCTGATTAGAAATATACAAGAATTCACAGATCGAAATAGCCATTTTGATTGATATTTAAGAAAAAAAAGGCCAACGAATGCACTGAGTACGTTCCTGGTTGGAAGATGCGAATAAACTAATCGACTTGTGTGCGGTGGACAACCGCTTGTGCCGCAGGGTTCGTACATGACGAGCACGACGTGCGAACCTCTCGACGCGTCTTCGATCGACCCGTGTGCGTAGGGCCTAAGAGTTTCGGTCCTCGTCTTCATCAACGTACTCATCATGTGTAGGCTGTTGTCACTGATGTAGGAAAGCTGGTCTGCTTCAAATTTCAGTCAATCAATTTATTTGCCAATAATCTAGATAAAAACTATCCTATCATTTAATTTGGACAAAACTACATAAAATACAATAGGCTTTCAGATTTAGCGTTTACGAAGTTGTTTGTTTCACATCCATTTATCCTACTAAGGCTAATCGGACGATGCTACAGTGGGATTCCTAAATTTTGCCTATCCAGGTATGTTTATGATAGGGGTATTTAACTAGTACTTGACATCGCACAGGCTCGGGACCTCAATTTTACGTCCTATCCGAGGGACGGTATAGCTAAGAATATTTTGCTCCCTTTAAAGAATGCTAGGACCACCTCGGAAGGCAAACCCACGACCTTAAGTATTGTGGGTTGTCATACTAACCACTATACCCCCGTTTATGAAGTATTTTCATTTCAAATAATTCCTGTCATTTTATGTTTATTAGAAAAAAAAGAAGTTAATATGTTTATTCTTTACCCATTTCAATTAAGATTAGATTCTTCGCCATAGATATTGCTAAAAGATTGGAATATCCTTTTCTTTTATGAGGAATGGAAAAGAGAAAAGAAGTTTGTAAATCTGTTTCAATTATAACTTCTCAATCCTCCTTGGAAATCTTTCCCTGGTCCCTTGTTAAAGCGGCTATCAATGAGTTGAATAATTCTCACAACTTCCTCTCTTCCTTCCGGCGGAAACTTATCCTTGCTCTGAAATCATTTACTTCCTTCAAAGATTTTTTTTTTTTTTTTATTTTACTTTTTCTTCATTGGATTGTATTGAGTGAGGTTACGTTTAAGTGAGGTTAAAATTTATTAGTAAATCTTACCTGCTTGGGATCATGGAAAACTCACATTTTATCAAATATTAGATTTCTCTTTATAATGAAATATTTTTAAATTAAAAATCTCGGGGTCATCTGCGGTGTAGCGGTTATCATAGCCAACTACTGCATAGAAGACCGCGGGTTTTTAGCCCACCAGATGGCGCTAGGATTTCTAAAAAAAGGGAGTAAAAAATCCTTGGCTATGCCGTCCCTTGGATAGGACGTAAAACGGAGGACCCAAGCCTGTGCGATAACATATACTGCTTAAAGATCACTAACTTAATTATACCTAGTTAGACAAAATTTAGGACTCCCACTGTAGCATCGTCCGATTAACCTTAGTAGCATAAAGGGATGTTTAAACAAATAAATTAAATTTTTTTTTTTTAACTATAAGATGGTGTGAAATATAATTATTTAGTTTAGCTCCTCTATTCTAAAACGGTTATACACATGTAAATACTAACTGTACGTATCTGAAGGTCTTTATTTAAAAAGAAATAAACACTCAATAATCATTAAAAATACTCCGTACTGATTATGAATAATGGTTAATCATTTTTCATTTGTTTTATGATTACCAATTATTCATATTCACAAATCATAATTCTGATTACACTTTGCCTAACTCTGAGTATGACCAAACAGCTATGATCGATCATTGGATTAAGTGACTGTTAGCTGGTTGCGTGTTACTCTAGCAACTCTCAAAAGAAACATAATTGTGATTTCTCTTTAAATTTGATAGTAACCTTGTAGTACAACAGGAATGTAGGATTTGATGACAAACAACAATTAGGCCTTAAGGCAAAAACTGATTTAAAAGTTTTATCTTCTCCTTTCCATTTGTGAGGAATTCCAGAAGGATTCGAAGTAGAAATTCTTATGTTTAGGATAAATATAAATTTTATTATAATTCTTTTGTGGGTTAGATTACAATTATTATATAAACATTATTCTATATACATAAAGTTGAAATTCTGTTTGTTTGTTTATTTGTTCTTTATAGAAATCCATACCGTTTGTCCTAAATTCTCGAAATTTCGTCAAGTGGCTCTTTGATACCAGGTGCGAACACCTGTCCATATTGAAATTGCATAACTTCAGCCGATCTTCAGCTGATATTCTTTATTTTCCAAATTTCGCTAAGTTGTTCTTTCAGACCAGGTGCAAACACCTGTCCATATCAAAATTGCATAACTTCAGCTGATTTTCTATATTCTCCAAATTTCGCTCAGTGGTTCATCCAGACCAGGTGCGAACATCTGTTCATATTAAAATTGCATAACTTCAGCTGATATTCTTTATTGTTATAAAAATCATAATTATCTCGCTTTACAATGTTTTTTTTTTTAGAAATGTTTAGAAAAATGAAATTCCCCGTGATAAACCGGGATATACAGCTATAATCTATGTACATAAAGATGAAATTATGTTTGTTCTTTTTAGAAATCCATACCGTTTGTCCTAAATTCTCCAAATTTCGCTCAGTGGTTCTTTCAGACCAGGTGCGAACACCTGTCCATATTAAAATTACATAACTTCAGCCGATCTCTGGGTATATTCTTTATTGTTATAATAATCGTTTTGATCTCTCTTTACATTGGTTTTTACAAAATCGACCGTTTGAATCGATAAAAGTCTCAGTTTATAGATTTTATAGATTTAAAAAATGAAATTCCCCGGGTGAAACCGGGTTATACAGCTAGTTCTAAATAAATATAAAAACTTATACGTACGTAAAATCGTGTTAAGTTATTCAATTTAAAACACAAGAGTAAAATAATTAAAAATTAATAAAATGGCAAGATCACTTACCAACTCGTTTTTAGTGTAAATATTAAGTGAATTATTTAGGCATTCCAGTTAGAGAATTTGTGAATTAATGGTTTCTTTATAGATATCCATACCGTTTGTCCTAAATTCTCCAAATTTCGCTCAGTGGTTCTTTCATACCAGGTGCGAACACCTGTCCATATTAAAATTGCATAACATAACAAAATTAGAGGCTGCCTTCAAGCTTGTACTATACAAGTATAATTAGAATAGGGATCTTTAACGAGTACCTGACATCGGACAGGCTCGGGGCCTTCATTTTACGTCCTATCGGAGGGGCGGCATAGATAAAGACTTTTTACTCCCATTAATAAATCCTAGGGCCAACTCGGGACGCGAACCTGCGACCTACAATGTTGTAAATTTCCATGCTAACCATTACACCACAGGTGACCCCCTCTTAATACTTTTATGGTTTTAATATTTTGTTTATTGTGGTATAATAATGTTTACTTACTATTTCTGAATCTTTTTTATAAATTATTAGTTCTATTTCAACGATATTTCGTTTTAATGCATTATTTTCTTTGTGTAAAATTTCAGCCTTTTCAAAGTTAATTTAATGTTTAGCATTTTTGGATGATGAATATGGGCACATTGTCCGAAACGTCCACCGCAATGTAAAAATATAAATAAATGTAATCTAAGACTGCAACAGGATGTACTCAATTTAATAATTTCAAGTAAATGAAGCAGTCTACCAAGATAATATGGAGAAATAAAAATTTTCAATGCCACACAAATTTTGATAAAACAAATAATTAGGCAGGTTACAAAAATGATCACTTATTAACACAGACATAACCATATTACATGAGCTTCAGAATAAGACTAACTCTCCAGTCCATCGTTCCTTATATATACAGCCTTAAAGAGATTAGCTTCGAAGGTTCTAGGCCAGCGTAGATGGTACTCGAACATCGTAGCCCCAAACATGTGCTATGACAGTTTGTTCCAATTTATTTATACTTTACGCCATATGCTCCTGCGCTGGAGCGCATTTAGCAAATTTGTGGAGAATGCAAAGTATATCTTCGATTTGCTTGATTTAAATGATGTTTTTAGGCATATCCTTCGGCCATTCTCTTTTTTAACTTCGTCGTTCGGGTAACCGGGAGAAAGAAAGAGAAGAAATGTGGTGTATTTGTCATTAATGTATGTATTTTACTGTATTTTGCTTTAAAGTATTTTACTGTCGGAATGTCCAGTTCAGAGTTGGGCATATTTAAATAAAAATGTAATTATGATTATGACTAATAATCATAAATGTGAATAATGATTGTAATCATCATTCACAAATCATTCTTTAGCGTGGAATCCATTAATCATGAATTGTATTAATCACTGGTTGTGAAGTATTCATGAATATAATGTATTCAACAATCATGAATGAACATTATTCATTATTAAACGTTAGTCAGTAATCATGATTAATAAGAATTCATTATTCATGATTACAGATCATGAATCATATAAATTCATCAATCATGATTACAAAAAAATCATAATTCTGAGTCTTACAAATTATGAATGACGATTGAAAATTTGTTTGCTCTTTCCATTCTTGTCAATAAACCTATACTAATTCCCATTGAAATTAGGGTCTAAATCTTTACTTGTGACTTCAAATGCTGTTCAGTTGACTACACCCACTCTTAGGACTTGTCCTTGTTCATTAGGAAAAATTTTAATTCAGAAATGTATCCTCGTCTTTTAAATTTAAATGAATAATGATTATGAATATATTGTATTCATGATTGATGATTGGTGAATTTTTGTTATTCATGATTGATGAATATTAGGTATTCATGATTGATGAATATTAGGTATTCATGATTGATGAATATTATATTAATCCCAGCTCATGAATATATTTTATTCATGAATAATGACTAAAAGAATTTATCAGTATTCGTTATTCATGAATAACTGAATACCAGTTATTCATTATTCATTTCAAATGAATACCATGAACACTTAATAATCATTAAAAATACTCCGAACTGATTATGAATAATGGTTATTCATTATTCATGTGTTTTATGATTACAATTATTCATATTCATTAATCATTATTCAGATTACAATTAGCCCAACTCTTGTCCAGTTGTATTGCGTTGCTAGAAATGTACCATGGAACGTTAGAATTTTTGACTCTGTGATTTGAATTTTGTTCCCTGGTCCTTCCCATGGGTATTCCCAATTCCCTGGTCGCGGGGAGTATGCCGTCCCTTATTAGTTCTTTGTTAAGTAGGAAAATTGCAGTGATCGACATTTTGCTTTAATAGAATAAAGTAAATATATATGTTTCTATTGGTAGTTCATTTTAAACTAATACGCATAAACAGAATATAAAGAAGTAAACAGAACATTTGACTTGCTTGCCCAAGTGTCCAAATATTTCAAGTCCATCATTCCTTTCTCCCTGCCCTTCCGGCCACCTGGGTCCCCTTTCTTAAGCCACGTTTACACCGGAGTTTGAAACACGAGTTGCAAACAGAAATCGCAAACATCTCTAAAAACGCACATTTTTAGCTGTTGCAAACAGTTTTTCAGTGTTTGCGACAGAAATTTTTGTTTCCACCTGAAGTCGGTAAAGATCAAAGGGAGTTGCAAACTTTTGTTTGCAACACTGGTTTCGGTCACTATGCGCCGCACAGTGGGCAAATATCCATTTTTAGGTGGACAAAATTATTTTTTTGTGTTGTTTCATGTTTTTGAGGTCACTGAGTAAGGAAAAAATCTTTAAGAATTCTGTGACCCATATTTTTTAATATATCCAACAAACTAATGTTGTACACACACATAAATTTGGACATAATGGATAAAAATTGGGAAAACATTATATAAATCTATGAAACATTTCATTAGTAACTTTTTGCATTTATTATTTACATAAAAACTATACATATATTCATAAAAAATAATTCACGTAGGAAAACATAGGCTATATTACGAAAACAATGAACAAAAATAGACTAACTTGAAAAAAAGGTCATTTTATTGATCTTTTTTTTAATAATAACAAATATATACAATTATAAAAATAAATTATTCATCAATCATCGTCTGAATCAATACTGCTACATCCTTCAGCATTTTCTTCTGACGAGTCAGTATCGTCAGCATCATTTTCTAATGACAGTTATTGAAGTTCATCATACGGTAATCTACGCTTCAATAGGCTAATTACATAAAGTACATCAAACGGTTTGGTTGCTTTTTCACGCAAAGTTTTCCGAAAACTGGTGACAATTGGGTCCGATCAAACTAAGAGCATCATAAGATCTTTGTTAGCGGCCTCTTGTGCTTCTTCGCTCCTTAAAAAAGTCTTTAAAAAAAACATGAGCTCTCCGATGACATTTTTCCCACCTGTCACTGATTTTTTTTAGAATAATCTTTTATGGCGTCTTTAATTCTTTGTATATTTGTTATTTTATCTTCATCGTTATTTCCAAGTTTTAAAATGTAGATTAAGAGATATTTATTTCTATCTTTTGGCCCATATTTCAACCATTTCGTTACTAATTCTTTTTGTGGAACGGTGAGCACGAAACCTGAAAGCCATCCTAAATTAGTAAATATTCTTCAAAACACAAAATATCGCAAAAAAAAAATTATGTGAATATGAAAAATATATGGTTTGAGTGAAATAATGATGAAATAATTAGCTTGGCACTCCTTGGCCCTCTGCAAGTAATTCTCCATTGAAATATGGAAATGTTCTATCTAATGATATTATTTATTATAGGTAAAACTATATCCATGTAGCGACCTCGATTAGTGAAATATTAGTACTTACTTGTTTCTGTGGTATCCATTTCTCATAAAATTTAAAAAATCAAGTGAAGTTTCTGGTCAAAGAATGGCAAGATTATTACAAGAACAGCACTGCAATGAACACTGTGAAAAATATGCCGGTCGTTATAGACGGATTAATAATCCTCTCTAGCGCTTGTTGACAATCCAACAAATAAATATTTAGATTTTCCCTTCTTCCAACTCATACTAAACAATATTTAGTGGTCGATTAATAAAATCTTTGATATGAATTTTGACCACCTAAAATGATTTTCGCCCACTGTGCGCCGTTGAAACACAAAACAGAAACATTTACCCGCCATCCCCTACGCTGCCACCTCCACTCTCACTCACGTGAACACTCGCACCACCCTGTCTCGACTCAAGTGTCATTTCTGCTGTCAAAATAACAAATATAGGCTATGTGTAGTCTACTTATAACGTCTTACCTTTATGTTATCCTTCAGAAGATCTATCAAAGCCTCGCACACCTCAGGTACAAACAAAGATATGGTTGATTTTGATATCTTGAACAGGTAACTCAAGCTTGTGTATGAATCTCCGGTAGCTAAAAAGCGCAAAGTTTTTCCGTTACAGAAATAGCCTTTCGGTAATTCGTATCCATTTTCGAAATTTTGTGACCAATCATTAAAGTTAGATATTCAAAATCCTCACTGGTCATTCTTGCAAAGTTTTTAAAACTTCCGTCCGTTCTCAGTTCAGCTGATAGAGGGTCAACATCATCTCTATTTAAATCGCCCAACAGGTCGTTTCCACTGTACGTAGCTCTGGAATGCAGAGACGGCCTCACCCAGTATCGTCTCGGATTTCGTTGCTTTGACAACACGACACACGCCGCCGCGGCTAAAATGACATCCTCGACACTTGACATCCTAGGACTGATCCCAGGAACCAGAACAAAGGCGAGTCATAATCAAGGTCGAAAGTGTTTCAAACATTTTCATGAAACATGGAAATAAAACCATGAAATAAAAATTGCAAACTTTTATTTGAAACTACTGTTTGCAATAAAAGTTTGCAACTTTTTGTTTGAAACTTCGGTGTAAACGCGGCTTTAGTCCTTAGTCGGACATTGTTTGATGAAGAAATGAAGAACAGACAAATGAAGGATCACTGGACCCTGTTCACCTATGGGGGTCACACTTGGAAAGCCTAGTTTTACTTGATTGGCCACTAGGTGGGACTATATTAGGCACTTAGTTCATTTAATTTATTCAGAGTTCACTGAACATTTGTTTATGCGTACCTGTTTAGCAGAACCCCAAAGTTCTGCTTCGTAGGTCCAAATAGGTTTTAATATCGTTTTGTATATTAGTCTTTTGTTTTCTAAGTTTTCACTTAACTTAGAAAACAAGATCTGTAGTCTAGGAGGTTTGACAGTTGTTTATATCGTCTGGTCAGTCCTCGCCTTTTTAGTTTTGTATGTATGTTTCAAGTGAGTCTTTTGTTTAATTATAGTCCTAGATAACGTACATAGTTTTTAGATGGCAGAAAAGTATTATTAATGTTTTTAGTTTAACGTTACAACGTAATTAGACCGCAAGACCTTCAACCAAGCCTAAGAAAGTTCTGGACCGAACTAGAAGAGTCGTGTCAAGGAATAATGAAGTTGCTAAGTTATGTTCAAGTTTTACGGTTGGATTACCCGACCGCACTCCTAAGCAGCGGACTACCACTGTTCGTTCTCGTAATTAATGAGATGAATAATTTACCAACTTCTTCCTCCTTGGCTTCGTTTTACTCTATTTTCTTCAGTTATATTCCAATAGGCTTTCTCATTATAATTTCGGAACATGTTGGCGTTGTAATTTACTAGTCAGCAGGTTAGCTAGGCTACACAGTGGCTATTGTTCAAGTTCATAGCCCATCATACCATCAAGTAATGACAATGTTTGAAAATTTTAAACTATGTTTTAAGAAAATTTCTTAAATATCATATGAAAGTATATAATGTGAAATGGCATGGAATGCGCTGTTAAACTACACCAATCTCATAGTCCTAGTCAAATTTGGAAAACATATACAGCTATTTTTAATCATGATTTTTTCCTTTTCTGCACCTATTTTCGAGGGCTTTAGAGACCAATAATTCAAAAACGGGTGGACATATCTCAGTAATATTTTGCAATTGTTCTAGTAACTAAAAGTAGTTACTAAATTTCAAGAAAATCCGAGATGGTCAGGATCAAAATGATTTGAACGTGAAGTTGATTGGACGTGGAATGGCCCATCAACTGGAATACTATATAAAATATTTTTCGAGGTTTGTATTTAATGTCTGTGTTTTCATTTTGACATGATTGACCCAAGTCATTCCTCGGTCAAATATTAGTTCAACGTATCGTACTTTGTCTGTTTGAATTTGTTGGTCGCCGATATAAACTTGCGGCCATGTATCTCGTCAGAATTATTGAATTAAAAATCAAATATAATAATTGAATTGGTCGAGGGAGAAACCCTACACGCCCACAAATTCAAATTATTGGAAAAGTGAAAAAAAGAAAACATTTTTACATTTGCATTAAGAGATTTTCTTAACAAATTAATTTCTCCGACACAAAGGGTAAACCAGACAGTTATTGACACTCAGTACAGATATTGACACCTGAAATTTAACTTAAAGAAATAAGTAAACAAGTCCTAATTTTACATCAAGACATACATGAATCTAATGTTTGAAGGGTCTTCTAAGGCATCTATGAATGGGAAGATTTCATAGTTAACACGTTAGGTGCGGCAACGGTCCCCGGGGTCCGATGTCTTACATTCTTTTCTTGGCAGCCGATTTTCACTTGAAAATGTCCGAAAGTCCGAACACTTCAAACAACCAATTTAGTCGATTTTTAATGAGATTATTGCATTTTAGAGCAGAAAATGTTGCAAACAGCTGTAATTCTGTTGTTTTTCAGAATCGAACTCCGATGTCCGATTGTCGGACGACGGATTGTCGGACATAAAGAATGTCGTAAAACCTGTATCGACCTGTCATGCCCCTATTATGTCTAGTTTCAATCCTTAAACCTGTAATAGGAACAAAAGCCTATGAGGCTATCTAGTTTCACATTTTAGCCATTAGGGGCCGCTAAGATTAAGCCAGGAAGCCAGCAGCATCAGCCAACTTCATTCAGCCCTCGGAGAGCGAGGAGAAAGGTTCAGAGCCCTGTATCTTGCTTTTTTGACAGTTAAGTAGCCGTTTTTCCAAAACACTGTCAGTCTGGGAGACTTATGTTCCGCTTAAGGGACATTTTTTACCCCCGAAGTAGTCTGTCAGACGTATGTTCCTTTTCCTTTTTTCTTTTTATGTTAGGCCTAAAAATCAGACACGTTGGATCAAAAAGTCAGCGTTTACTCCGCAAATCGTAAGCAAGGAGGTGGCCACTTGTGATATCCTACCACATGGTTGCAGTGGCTTCATCCAAAACAGCACTTCTGTATAATATGTTCCCCGGATCTGACAACATGTTTAGATATGATTTTATCAAGATCTTACATCTCTCTTTGGCGAGCAATTTTTTGAAATCAAGATTGGATATTGTCAATTTGCCGCAAGAACTACGAAACATAATTCAACAAGCAGCAGGAGTTCAAGAAGAGGAACAGAAAGCTGAACAGTCACTCTCTGACAAGCTCGAGAGGAGAAGAGCCATGCAGTGTCTGCGATTATAAAAAACATGGAATGACAAATTATAAATGTATAAAATGTCAAAATCCAGTATGTTTGGAGCATTCCTAAAAAATCTGTGCTGACTGTGTTAAAAGACTTTAGTTCTTTATTATTTTTTTCTTCCATACTAAAGTTCTCAAGTTTTTTTTTTGATAATAAAGTCCCAAAAAACCTTTTTTACTAATGTTCCAAACAATATTTTATTCTAAAGTTTCTAACAATATTCTATACTAAAGTTCCTAACAATATTTTATGCTAAAGATCCTAACAATATTTTATACTAAAGTTCAAAAAAATATTTTATACTAAAGTTCCTACTTTTTTACTTTCACTTACCTATATATGAAATATATAGTAAGTGGAAGTATTACTTTCACTTACCTATATATGAAATATATAGTAAGTGGAAGTATTGCGATCGTGAAAATTTTCGACTTCCGGTTTTCAACGGAAATACACGTTTTGGGACCCCCTGAGTCGAAATAACCAAGTCCCGCGAAATGGTCTGTGTGTGTGTCTGTGTGTGTGTGTGTGTGTGTGTATGTGAACAGACTAGCTCAAAAACTATAAACCGTGGGAACCTGAAATTGGGTATTTAGTGTAGGTATGTGCCCGCGATGTGACAGCAAAAATTTCATCAAAATTGCTCAAAGGGAGGGGGTACTTTATTTAATAACTTTTTACGTTTTTTTCGATTTTCTCAAAAACGGCTCTAACGATTTTGATTAAACTGAGTATTTGATCGATTTATATGCCCGTAATATGACTGTAAAAATTTCATCAAAATTGATTAACCGGAGGGGGGACTTTACTTAATAAATTTTGTATCATTTTTACGTGTTTTTTTTATTTACTCAAAAACGGTTTTAACGATTTTGATCAAACTTGGTATTTGATGTACTTATATGCCCGAGATGTGACTGTAAAAATTTCATCAAAATTGATCTACGGGAGGGGGGACTTTACTTAATAAATTTTGTACCATTTTCACATGTTTTTTTTATTTACTCAAAAACGGTTTTAACGATTTTGATCAAACTTGGTATTTGATGTATTTATATGCCCGAGATATGACTGTAAAAATTTCATCAAAATTCATCAACGGGAGGGGGGACTTTACTTAATAAATTTTGTATCATTTTCACGGGTTTTTTTATTTACTCAAAAACGGCTTTAATGATTAACAAAAATAAGATATGAATGTAGAAAAATCTGTTACTTTGGGAAATGATAATTAGCAAAACACGTCAATTTCTAATCTAAGTAAGTTGGTAAGTGAAAGTTGTGTGTTGCGCGCACGCACCAGATTTTTTTATTTTATTTTTTCATTTTGTTCATAGTTTAAATGATATTGTAATTATCTTAAATGTTATTGCTGTCTGTATTTTAATAAAAGTTTTTTTTATATTGTTTTTTTGTCCAATTAACTGCCTCTAAATATACTTTTCAAAGTCAATCTGAAGGTCTAGTGCACCAATGGAAAATTATCCGTTTAACAATATGCAGAAATAAGATAAAAGAAAAAGATAATTGGCAAAAATATGTTGTCAGCTATTGTGGTAGACTGTGAAACGTATGTTCCTTGTAAATGGGAAAAAAATCATCTTCCTGTTGCTGGGTTAACAAGAGATATTGACCTTGAGAGGCTTATTTAATTTCCTTTTAATCAAAAGATAACGCTTTCGTCAGAGTATTCCCATCGGACCCCGACGCCCGATATCGTCTGTGGCTTATAATAGCAGTCGGACCCCGGGTACCGATACCGTCCAATTCAGTATACCCCTAAAATACGCCGCCGCACTTTACGTGTTAAATTCACAGGGTGCCAATAAATAGTTTTTGCACATTTTACAATAAATATTGCCGTATGGTAAACTATTGAACCTTCGACCCAAAAATACCTCTTGAGTCTTTATAAGGATAGATAAAGAGGAGCTATAGAAAGTTTCAATTTGATCCCTTCATAAAATGTTTTTATTTTAATTTCACCAAACAAATGTAGTCTTAAGGGTGTCAATAAGTGTCCGGTTTACTCTATTGCTACTTAGAATACATTTTTCATAATTTTATAAATCTTTTTTCATTGGATAGATATGAAAAATAAATATTCTGTTGTTCTTTTTTATATGTAGGATTCCTCCTAATTTTGGAAGACAAACGATTGTTAAAACCATATATATTTTGGAAATTACTGTACGAAACACAAGCTTACGTAGGGTAAACCGTACAGTTATTGACACCCTTAAGCCTACATTTCTATAGTTAAATGAAAAAAAATACTTTTTATAGAGGGATCAAACAGAAACTTCCTATATCTCCTCATTATCTATCCTCAAAAAGACTCAAGAGGTTTTTTTGTGTCAAAAGTTCAATAGTTTTACAATATGGCAATATTTATTGTT
The DNA here is from genome assembly GCA_911387785.2 of Aelia acuminata. Lineage (NCBI taxonomy): Eukaryota > Metazoa > Arthropoda > Insecta > Hemiptera > Pentatomidae > Aelia > Aelia acuminata. Next base: position 180,208,452 of record OU426979.1, read on the forward strand.
AAAAGTGCCAAATCTAGTTATTGGCACCCTGTGGATTTAATTGTGAAATCTTCCCTAAGGTTAGTTTGTTTAAGTCTTACTTGATAGATGACTTATAGAGGACCCTTCAAACATTAGGCTCATGTATATCTTGTAATAAAATTAGGACTTGTTTACCTATTTCTTTAAGTTAAAGTTGGGGTGCCAATATCTGTACAGGGTGCCAATAACTGTACGGTTAACCCTATATAGTCTAATATATGAAAAATAACTAAAAGTATAAATATATAAGGTTGTAATGGGCAAGATTCAAATTTTTGGTTTTTCATTTTAATCTTCTATAGGAAAAGCAAATATTTTACGCCAACACGTAATTACTGCTTTGATTACAGGAAGTATAATGTTTATTTATATAATAATTGTAATTTAACCCACATAAGAATTACAATATAATTTATATTTATCCTAAAAATAAGAATTTTTACTTCGAATCCTTCTGTAATTCCTCACAAATGGAAAGGAGAAGATAAAACTTTTAAATCAGTTTTTGCCTTAAGGCCTAATTGCTGTTTGTCATCAAATAATATATTCCTGTGGTACTACAAGGTTACTATCAAATTGAAAGAGAAATCACAATTATGTTTCTATTGAGATTAGCTAGAGTAACACGCAACCACCCAGCAGTCACTTAACCGAATGATCATAGCTGTTTGGTCATACTTCTGCCCCACCCACTAAAACTGGATGTGACTTTAAAGTATTGTTACACTAATAAGAGTTTTAAATAATTTTAGTTACGTAACATTATGAAACAAACTGTCACAAGGGGTCACCTGGGGTATAGTGGTTAGCATGGCAACCTACAATACTGAAGGTCGCGCGATCGCGTCCCGCAGTGGCCCTAGGATTTTTTAAAGGGAGTAAAAAAGTCCTTGGCTATGCCGGCCCTCAGATAGGACGTAAAATGGTGGTACCAAGCCTGTAAAATGTCAGGTACTCGATAAAGATCCCTATCCTAAACATACCTGAATAGGCAAAATTTAGGATTCCCACTGTAGCATCGTCCGATTTGTATAAGTATAAATATATAAGGTTGAAATGGGCAACAATCAAATTTTTGGTTTTTCATTCAAATCTTACATAGGAAACGCAAACATTTTACGCCAAATAAGTGCTACTGCTTTGATTACAGGAAGATATTTTTCAATGTCCTGAATTTTTTCGAGCTTCTCCTGACAACGTTTATTTGGAATATCCTATAAAAGACTCTATTTATTGTATACGAAACTCGATTTCTTTGGACGAGTCGGATTTCTCAACCGACTCATTTATTTATAATATTATAAATAAATATTTGTACTATAGCTCAATAAAAACACTCACTTGAAATATATAAATATGAAGAGTGCCACAGAGAGGGCTATGAGTGATAGGGCGTATCCTAGGGCGTAGATGACCGTGGTCATTTCTATGTCGTCGGCGGTGAGGGTGTGGAGCATGTCATGTCTCTCCTGGCAGTGGTCGTAGTCCGTCCTGTTGTCCCAGCTTCCGGACTCCTGGCAGTACTTTGTGGCGTTTTCTGGAAAAATATACATTAATAAATAGCTTTGCATCAAGACAAAATTAGAATTATATATTTTCATATTAAAAGCATCTTGGTACATGAAAAATCAAACCTTACATACTGCCATAATCAAGTAACCGATATTAAGATCGTTTATCAAAGTTTTCTTCTATATCATCCATAAACAACTGTTTATTCTATTCCATCATCTTTAATGTTCTCAAGTCTTTGAATCAGTTTTATAATTGATGCATTTATCATGATATTCTTTAATGTATTTATGACACACTTGATGCAATTAATGATTAATACCAATCAAAAGAAATTAAAACACAACACCTATATATAATTTTGTCATGGATGAAGCCATTTAACAAATTCTTTTCTTACCCACTTATTTGATATATGGATATGATAGAAGATAATTTGATTATACATTTCCAAACAAATAAAGTTAATATGTAAAAGAATAGGAAACTAATGAAAGCTATTTGGAAATTACAAATCATTTTAAGTTGGACATTAATAAGAGTGAATAATAATAATAAAATAATATAACGAAAAAGAAAATAAATAATTTATTTTTTGAAGAGAAAAGATTTGGCTCCGCCGGGAGTCGAACCCGGGTCTCCTGCGTTACATGCGAGGACGCTAACCGCTACACCACAGAGCTCGGCTCAAGGCAGAGCAAATCTTTCCTCTTCACTGATACCTACTCCCCCTATCTCACAAGTTTTGCGAGTAGTAGCGGGAGGTGGACAAATTTTGTCCAATTTATGATACTTATTGACATAAGTCAATTTTTTTTTTAAATTATTTTAATTAATCCAATCTTAAATTGTGGCTGACCACCAATTTTAAATTATTTTAAATAATTTATTTTTTGAAGAGAAAAGATTTGGCTCCGCCGGGAGTCGAACCCGGGTCTCCTGCGTTACATGCGAGGATGCTAACCGCTACACCACAGAGCTCGGCTCAAGGCAGAGCAAATCCTTTCTCTTCACTGATACCTACTCCCCCTATCTCACAAGTTTTGCGAGTAGTAGTAGCGGGATGTGGACAAATTTTGTCCATTTTATGATACTTATTGACATAAGTCAATTTTTTTTTAAACTATTTTAATTAATCCAATCTTAAATTGTGGCTGACCACCAATTTTAAATTATTTTAAATAATTTATTTTTTGAAGAGAAAAGATTTGGCTCCGCCGGGAGTCGAAAAATTGGTGGTCTGCCACAATTTAAGATTGGATTAATTGAAAAAGAAAATATAATAAAATAATAAAAAGGAATAATATAGCCAAGTGAGCAAGTGAATAATTAAGCCAGGTGTTGGTTACGATATCCAACATTTTTTTGTTTAATTAGTTATATTTTTTGTTGGTTAAAAAAATATAAAAAATAACAAAAAAACCAATAATTTTATTTATTGGTTAAATAATTTCCTTTATTCGTTATAAATGATTTATATGAACACTGTGGATATATTTCAACCCTTGTCTATATATATATAATTGAAGGTTGATCTAGGCCTGTTGAGGAACATTTTCTTTATGTATAAATGTTCATGTATGAATAATATTGGCCCGGAGGTCCATTTGTTTATTCTATTGCATCATCTTTAATGGTCTGCAATAGAATAATTTGTGCTGAATTAATTTTACAATGGATACGGATTATATGATGAGCGGACTGTATAAAAGTTATAAAGAAAACGAAAAATAAAAACTGTTTTTTTTTAAATCTGAAATGAATAAATGAAATGAATTTATTCGGGACTTTCAGAGTGAGCCCAGAAAAACTAAAGAAATAAATGTCTGGAACGGAGCAAGGTTATTTCACTCACTGCGGTTTTGTAAAGTTGATAGATAGATAGATTTATTTATTGTTTTTAAGGCACATGCCTTATAACAAGGAGTTGGCAGCAACATATAATACATGAAATTACAATTTAAGTAAATAAAAATAAAATAAGTTCACAAAACTCATAATAAAGATACAAAAAGCACAATAAGGAAAAATATACTTTTAATAATAAACTAAAACGATATATAAGAATATAAGAAATATATCTAAATACGATACGTATAAAATACGATATATATAAATCAGTTGGGCACTATCCGAGTAAAAAAGTACTAGTTTCGGATACTAGATACTTAGTTACAGATACTTTTGTACTCGGATACTGTACTCGAATCCCTCCAAAATTTTCAAATGTATCCGAGTACTTCTCGTATCTGTCAGATTCGGATACAGTGACTACTCGTATCTGTCCGGACAGATACCCGAGTATCTGTGAGTACTTCGGTATTTAGTTATTTTTTTCCGGATACTATTTCGGATATTTCTACTTCTGGGGCTGGGTTGTTTACAATTCCATTATTATTCTAATATTCTATTAAAATTATAAACAAATTATTAGTATTAAGCCGTCAACATTTTATCGCTTCGAAATAAGGGTGCAATATCCAAAGCGTTAATTTTGACAAAAAGTAATAATTTAAAAAAATATATATAGGAATATTCCATTGTGAAAATTATTTACTTTTTTTATCTTTTCGGATTTTTAAAATTGTAAACTACTGTGATGATAATAGTGGCTTATAATTGGAAAATACTACCGATTTTAAAATTCGATGCTGGTGGGGGGGACATTTTATTAACTTTCCGTTTTCTTCGAGATGAGTCTTTATGGTAACGGCAGATTTTGAAAATAGTAACATTTTTAAAATTTGGTTGGGGAGGGCGTTACTACGATTTTTTTTTTAACTTCTGATTAATTTGTTATGAGTGTCAGTCTCTATTTTTACGTGTTCGTAGATTTTGAAAAAGTATTAATTTTTAAATTCAATCTTGGTGGTGGTGGCGGTCGGGAGGGGGGGGGGGGAGGGGTATTCCTCATTCCACAACTTTAAATTCACGGAATATTTTGAAATGTGGGAATATTCTTCATGTTTACCTAAGCATATTATATCATGACCAGGTAACCATTAACATTAATATTTATTTTAAAGTTCGAGTGGGGAGGGGCCTATAATATTGAAAACGCTAACATTTTCGAATTTCTTTTAAACGGGTGTCCATTACTATGTTATGGACGGTATTTTTGAAAAAAATATTCATTTTGTTTTTTAATAGGGGCGGAGAGGGGGGGAGGGCGCACTATAAAGAAGTTAGATTTTCGGAGTTCTTTCACACAGAGGTCCAATATTATGTATATAAAAAATGAAAAAAAGTATGTAAAAAAGAAGTGATATAATAATATAGAGCTACATCGATAGTAGCGGATACCTATGAAATCAAAACTAGGATTTGAGGACGCGGAAGATGTTAGAGTACGTAGATGAAATTATCCCTTTATCTAGGTCATAGATTACAGTATCATTTTCCCCTGATGGATAAATATGGATTTTGAGAGGAGTCGTTTATCATGATTAGGTACAGTAGCTAATACGGAGGGGTTCTCAAAATGAAAATAATTTTTAAAAGTTATAGTACAGGAGCCAGATGCAACAAATCTCACCCATAGAACATACACCTAAAAATTTCAGCATTTTTAGAAACCACAGAGTCAAGTGCGAAACCGACAGTCTGGCAACGATAAAATTCTTACTAATGCCTTAAAAATTAATTTGAATAATTAATTTTTTTCATAAAAATTCACCCATAAAACATACGGATGAAATATGGCTTAATCGTTAAGTTTTTATTTCTGTAGAAAGGGAAAATCCTCTGGCAGCGATAAAACTCTTACTAGTACCTACCAGACGCGCGCGAGAATCACAAAAACCCACCCATAAAACATACGATTCATTCTTGTGCCAATTTATTCAAAAAGGTTCCTAAACACGAAATTCGGTCGTCTGGCTGGTTAAAAATTCTTACTAATACCCGCCAGACGCGTTTATAAGTTAAAAAATCGTTCCGATCCAGGTGAACGTTTGCCTTATTTTTCCATTTAATTTTTATTTATGAGCATTTCTAAATGTTCTAAGAAATCATTTTTAGGGGCTTAACATTCACATTTAGCAAAAATAATTATTACTATCGATGCTAATTATTTATATCAGACTTAAAAAGCATACTACCAAGCATTATTTCTTGGGACGAAGAGGACTTATTGTATGTATAAACTTGGATAGGACTTATCCATGTATTTTTGTTGCTCCAAAATAACTTCCTGTATGATCATTGATTAGTGTTAAAACATAAATGTAATGTTTTAAGCAAATTCTTTCTAGTATTGAAGTCACCTTTTAAAAGTTATTTTTTTATTGATTCGCCAGTTTTTCTAGAATTTACGTTTAAAATGTTTAATTAATTATAAGTACTTCTTTGAGTAGATTTAATCTACAAATTTTCATTCTGTCATAAAAAGAAATATTGTTCTAAAAATATTAAAAAACAAAAACAAACTATTTTATTATGAAATGTGAAAAACCGGAATCATATAAATAATGCCCAGGTCTGCTTGTGTGTACTCTCAGTTTTATCTAATTATTGAGTCCAGATATGAACAATTTGTATACTGTACCATCTATTGTATATTGCTAGTTCTACAATTCCTTATCTTAAGTTTACACCTGATCGTTGTGTACCCTTTCACTTCAAAAGGGTTGGGTTTCCCCGCAGTAAACCCTTTGAAGTCGGCAAATTAACCTGTCCTACCTCTACCCTTATAATTTTGCCCTAGTCTCTGCAACACTCTTTACTCAGAAATGAAAACAGGAGTTTTTTTATCATTGAAATATTCATTTTTAATTTCACTATCTTTTACATGATTATCTTTGTAAAGTACCCATGTCAATGCTAACACACCATCAGTTTGATGAGGTTTCCATTATTTTGTTACTTCTTGTTGTTACCAGCCTATGCGACAATGACAAAGATTCCTTAGTCATTTTTAAGTTAAAAAGATAAAAAGTTGAATAAATTATTAAAATGTAAGATAGTATAAATGTTTTTCCATATAATTTAATTGATTTGTAAAAAAATTGAAATAGTTTGTGAATTGCATTTTATTATCTCAAATAAACTGTTCCTGATTCTTTTTGATTTATAGCGTCTCCATTTTAGATAGGAATGTTTCAATTCATATCTACTCTTATTGTGTGTTTCTTTATATTTTGATTATAATAAAACGTACTATCATAAAATTTATGTGCAACTAATATAGACCCTCACAACGAAATAATCAGAAGTTAAAAAAAATTGCGTAGTAGCCCCGCCCCAAATTTTAAAATTGTAAATATTTTCGAAATCTGCTCCCCCAATATCTTAAACGCTCATCCCGAAGAAATCCTCCCTCGCTGCATCGAATTTTAAAATTGATTCCATTCACCAAATCCATACCCGTATGAGCCCTCATTTAGTGTATATTAACAAAAATATAAATTCTATTCGTATTAATTTTAGAAGTTACAATTTTCTCTTAAAGGTGGACCCCCCGCAATATAGTAATTTTAAAATTATTTCTATTTTCAAAAGTTAAGCCATCCTAAACATAATTATGCTTCTTTATTGAGAAGAAATAGAAAAAAAAAAATTTTCCGTTTGAATATTATTAATTTTAAATAATTACAATTTTAAAAGTATGATTATTTTTAAAATTTTCGATAGGATCCTTATTTCGAAAACATAAAATGTTAACAGCCTAATAATAATAAAAAAGTTTAATAACAACATTTTAAAAATTCCTAACCTCAGAAGTAGAAGTATCCGTAAAACATTAATACTTTTTCAAAATCTACGAACGCGTAAACATAGATATAGACAGACAATCATAACAAATTAATCAGAAGTTAAAAAAAAAATCGTAGAAACGCTCTCCCCAACCAAATTTTAAAAATGTTACTATTTTCAAAATCTGCCGTTACCATAAAGACTCTTCTCGAAGAAAACGGAAAGTTAATAAAATGTCCCCCCCCCCCACCAGCATCGAATTTTAAAATCGGTAGTATTTTCCAATTATAAGCCACTATTATCATCACAGTAGTTTACAATTTTAAAAATCTGAAAAAATAAAAAAAGAAAATAATTTTATATTCCTATCGTTTTTTTTTTTTTTTTTTTTTTTTTTTTTTTTTTTTTTTTTTTTTTTTTTTTTTTTTTTTGGGTCTTCAAGGCTTCCACTTCCACCAAGCCCTATACTGCCCATACTAACACCCATGGCACTGGGTGATACTTCTCCTACGAAAGAAAAGCACCACCCAGGCGGGGAGAATTTTTAAATTATTACTTTTTGTCAAAATTAACGCTTTGGATATTGCACCCTTATTTCGAAGCGATAAAATGTTGACGGCTTAATACTAATAATTTGTTTATAATTTTAATAGAATATTAGAATAATAATGGAATTGTAAACAACCCAGCCCCAGAAGTAGAAATATCCGAAATAGTATCCGGAAAAAAATAACTAAATACCGAAGTACTCACAGATACTCGGGTATCTGTCCTGACAGATACGAGTAGTCACTGTATCCGAAGCTGACAGATACGAGAAGTACTCGGATCCTTCGGAATCCGTCCGTACGGATACGGATACTATCTGTATCTGCTCTCATGAGTACTTTCCACAGCTACAGTATCCGATATCTGTATCTGCAGATACAATTTGCCCATCTCTGATATAAATATATAAGAAAATGAAACGAAAATATACTATATAAGTACTTAAAACTATTAATTATCATTGGTAATTAATAGTATAATTGAATTAATTATTTCCAATTTTTATAGGTGATGTAAATTCATATTATTGCTAAAGCTATTCGTTTAAGATAAATGATCTTATTTTGAGTGCTTGTTTAACATAACAATATAATTGTTGATATTCTACTGGAATTTACGATTCGCTGCGACCGCTCCTCATCTTCTCATCTTTTCCCGCACCCGCGGGATGCCTCTTTACTCTATTCCATGGAATTTAATTACAAAAACTTCGAACGAAAAAGTTGATGCAATACAATAAACAACTAATGTACATAATAATTATCTATAACCCTTGGCTATGCCGTCCTTCGTATAGCTCGTACGTATCGTTAAAGATCCCTATCCTAATTATACCTGGATAGGCAAAATTTAGGACTCGCACTGTAACATCGTTTGATGAGCCTTAGTAGCATAAGGGCCTATTCACACTATCGGTTTCGCGCCCGCTCCACTCTCGCTCCGCTCCCGGTCCACTCTCGCTCTACCCCATTCACACTAGCGCTCCGCTCCCGCTCCGCTCCCGGTCCGCTCTCCTAATGTCTTACCATATTCACACTATATAATTTTATACCGGTCAATTTTGAAAGGTTTAAGCTATTAAAGCCATTAATAATCGAAGTTGTCTGTATTCGGATTTTAATTAATGATTAACTTTCAGTTATTTAAGTATTCATTTATTCTTCAATTTTACGGCCAAAAAAAAAATCAATTTTTCGTTTGTAGAAATAGCTGGTAAGTGTACTTTTATTGATGAAGAAGATAATATTATCAAAAAATATATATATATAATAATATATATATATATGTTTTAAAGTTGAACTTTTTTGGCCGTAAAATTGATGAATAAATAAATACTTTAATAACTGAAAGTTAATTATTAATTAAAATCCAAATACAGACGGTTTCGATTATTAATGGCTTCAATCGTGAACGGTGTAAAATTATATAATGTGAATATGAAAAAACTTTAGGAGAGTGGAGCGGGAGCGGAGCGAGGCCGGACCTGGGCCAATATTGTGATTAACCTCTCTATTCCTCTTTAGAATATTGTGCAAGTGAGACCGGACTTGGAGCGGAGCGCTAGTGTGAATGGGGTAGAGCGAGAGCGGACAGGGAGTGGAGCGAGACCGGAGAGGTACCGAGAGTGGAATTCTCTGTCTATTTCTCTTTACAATATTTGAGCGGACCGGGAGTGGAGCGGGAGCGGAGCGATAGTGTGAATCCGCCCTAAAGGGGCTTCAAATAAACCAACAAACAAAAACTAAGGACAGTTAGAAAAGGTGAACCGATGGAAAATATGCCCCGGGCTCCCGTTCAATTAAGGACTGAACTTGCCGCAGTACATTAGAGTATTAATACATACAATACATAATATAGTTTTTATTATTGACTGAACCTCAAGAACCATCTAAAACATTTAATATCAAAAGTTAAGATAACATCTTTATATATGAGGCGTTTGCTATCAAACCAGCTCATTCCATTTTTGGAAATTTTAGAGGAGAGACAAAAAACTTCTCACTACTTCTACTAAAGCTAAATTTAAAAAAAAAAATTTAATAATAGGTGTAACCGCCTAGAATTTGATTAGTTTTTCATTTTCATTCCAAGTGCACTACCTTGGGCGTAATTACATTAATTAGGTAGGAATGAGCTGATTTTGATGCAAAAACACGAATTTTCATGTTGTTTTTTTTTTTCAGTTCTATGTTCAATTAAGTTGTGTGAAGTTATTTTTTTCCAGTTTACCAGTTAATATTTGTGTCTTTACGAGTTTTAAATAAATGACATCCACTTAACTTTTTCGAATGATCTGAAATTTCACAGTTGAGACGTAAACTTTGGTACAATGTGAAAAAGTCATAAATTGCAACACCCAATGGAACATTATGTTTTTTTTTTATTTATCAAAGAAGAATAATATTGTGAATAAAATGCAGAAAGCAAGGAGAGAAAGGAAAAAAGAAGGCTCGTTATTTAAATGAAATTGTTGTCGTCGTAATACATCGGCTCACATTCTTTCTGGAATGAGCTGGATTTGAGCTATATCCCTCCGTCAGGTTATGAAGGACTCTCTAAACTTAGAAAATATACAAAAAAGTGGCTTTCAGAAAAATATAGAATGAGCTGGTTTTGATAGCAAAGGCCTCATATATAAAAATCTCCTAATGTAGTAATTTTCATAGAATCCTAACAGAAAAGCATGAGTTGATAAGAAGATAAAGAAATATAATATATATAAAAAACTCGTGTCCTGAGGTTTGTCGGTGGCAAAAACCAGAAACTACTCAACCCATCTTTATGAAATTTGGCTCATTGTGTGTAGTTTTGTTGAAATAAAAAGATAGGATAGTTTTTATCTCGATTATTGGCCTCAAGATTTCTTTTATTGCAAATTATTGATTTGTTATTTCGCTACCGAATCTTCGAGCTCGATAAATATTATTTAAATGGATTATTAAATTTGGAAAATTAAAAAAAAAAATAAGTTACTAAATGTTTCACTCGATAAAGAAGTATTTGGTGCCAAAGCCAGGACCCTTCTACAATATATTAGACTATATAACACCCCTTCCTGAGCCAGCAACGAAAACAAATAAAATTTTATCACATCCTCAATATCTCAGTCCACTTGCCCCCCCCTCTCACGCTTTGAAAATATTTTACTGATACTATCAGTCACTAATTTTTCTCCACTTTTTTTTTCCTGTATTTTATTATTATTAAAATTTTAACAGCAAAGAAATATTGTAAGCTTATTATTCCACATAATTATATAATTCTTGATTTGTAATATACTAGTGTCGAACAGTTCTTCACTTCACTTTCAGGCGAAGTTTCTCGCCACCCTTAACATAAATATCTGAGTATTTAATGCTTTCTATCTAAAAAATGACAAATATTATTATATGCATTTCTTCTTCGGGGTTTGACCATGTAACAGGTTTTTTCGCTGCCAAGCTTTCACCCATCTTGCTGTGGGCTTCTTCAGTGCCAAGACAAGAATGAGAGTGGAGAAGGGGATACCAACTTATAATCTTCCGTCGGAGGTGAAGTCTGTGTTCCCATTGGCTAGCGCCCGAGGGGGCGTAGTCAGGTAGAGGGGGTAGGGGAAGGGGGATGTCATCGGCTCTCTGAAATATGTAGTGTTGTCTAATGTTGTTTAGTGCAGGGTACCAGATTTTGCTATGTCTGTATCCTTGTTCTTGGGGCCTCTTGGGGTTCTGGGGCCTCAGATACCAGCTACATTGACCATATATAAGGGAGTGGTTTTGGGTATTCTGAGGTATGCGTCCCCTGCCTGGTACCCTAACCTTTCACGCCGATAGAAAAGCAGATTGGCAACCATCCAGCGAACGGCGCTGTTGCGAGTTACGCGTGCGTATCCGAGTGTGTCTCATGAGGCGGTGCAGATTTTAGCAGGAGCGGTACCTCTCGAACTCCTCCTGCGAGAAGACCTTTTGAAACATACATACAAGAGAGAAGGCTCTACAGGCATGCCAGTAAATCTTAAGTTGAGAATAGATGAGAACCCAAGGAAATGGAGGAGCATATTAAGGGAGGATACAACTGAGGAGTGGAACCGACGGTGGGTGACAAGCCTGAAAGGATCTACTTCAAGAAAGTTCTTCCCCACCGTCCAGTCTCGCTTGGAAGCCAAATGGGTCCTCCCTGATTACTGGCTCTCTCAATTTCTCACTGGGCATGGGGGATTTCGAGCCAAGCTCCATAGCCATGGAATTGACGTTGACCCCCTGTGTCTTACCTGCGGTATCCCGGAAACTGCAGAGCACATTATTGTTGAATGCACCGCCTTCGAGGCTCTGAGGGCTAAGTTACTTCGTGAAACCGGACTCTACGTTCTCACAGAAACCGATTTTCCCCAGCTGGTAGCGGAAAGTAACTATTTCAGCAGTAAGCATTTCAAGGACTTCGTCTACGGTTGGAAGACTGCACTCGGCCCTGCCCACTTCAATGTTGGACGAGGGAGACCAGCCGTGCCCAGAAACCAACCGGACTGAGCAAATGAAGCCAACCGGCCTAAAGTTCAAAACATTTTTGTTTTATAGCAGCAGTGGGATGTTATGCAGACATGCCTAACATTCAACTGCTGCAACAAACCGTATTGCCTCAAGAGGCAGGGTAGGGTGTAAATAAATAAATAAATAATTCTTGTTCTTTATTTATATTATTTGGTTGTTTTATAATTTACATCGCCTCCCTGATGGATCTACGGTGGTAGTTGTCAATCCTAAGTATGGCTTTGGTGTCTTCGAAGGCTATTTTGTGTTGTGGAATGTGAAAGTGTTCTGCTATGGCTGATTTGTCTGTCTGTATTCTCTTAACTGTGGCAATATGTTCTTTCAGTCGTGTGATAATATTTCTTTCTGTCTGTCTTATGTATGTTGACCGCATGAGCAATGGATACTGTAAAGTCCAGGTTTGTTAAGTCCAAGATTGTCTTTTGGATTGGGCAGGATCTGTCCAATTTTCCTGTCTGTGGTGAAAATTGTTTTGATGTTGTTTTTGTAAGTGTTCTGGCTATTTTTTCCGAGGTACCTTTTACGTAGGGGATGACGAAAATGGGCTTGTTTTCTGTTTCATTTTCTTCAGGGTGATGGTTGTTGGTTTTGGATTCTCGTTTAATGAATTCGGGCCAAACCCAGAAGAAGAAATGCATGTAATGGATTCAGACCATGGAAGCCTAAACCAACATAAATGAAGAATAGTCAAAATATTGCAGCGTGAAATAAAATCCTATGCTAAAAGTTTTTAATCAATCGATTTAATTTCATTGTAACGTCAAAGAAAACAAAACACAAAATATATGATTTTACATAGTTCTAGACTTGTTGGAACAAACTGTTTTAGTACATGTTTGTGACTAAGATGTTCGAGTTCCATCTACGCTTCTTAACCTCAGGTATTTTTTAACATTAATCCGATCTTTTACAGGGACAAACGAGTGACTTGGAAAGACCACATTAGCCGCAAAATAAATCTGGTGCGTGCGCGCAACACACAACTTTCACTTACCAACTTACTTAGATTAGAAATTGACGTGTTTTGCTAATTATCATTTCCTAAAGTCACACATTTTTCTACATTCATATCTCATTTTTGTTAATCGTTAAAACCGTTTTCGAGTAAATAAAAAAAAACACGTGAAAATTGTACAAAATTTATTAAGTAAAGTCCCCCCTCAGGTTGATCAAATTTTTACAGTCACATTTCAGGCATATAAGTAGTTCAAATACTCAGTTTAATCAAAATCGTTTGAGCCGTTTTTGAGAAAATCGAAAAAAACTTAAAAAGGTATTAAATAAAGTACCCCCTCCCTTTGAGCAAATTTGATGCAATTTTTGCTGCCACATTGCGGGCTTATACATACTCTAAATACCCAATTTCAGGTTCGCACGGTTTATAGTTTTTGAGCTAGTCTGTTCACACACACACACACACAGACACACAGACACACAGACACACACACACAGACCATTTCGCGGGACTTGGTTATTTTGACTCAGGGGACCCCAAAACGTGTATTTCCGTTGAAAACCGGAAGTCGAAAATTTTCACGATCGCAATACTTCCACTTACTATATATTTCATATATAGGTAAGTGAAAGTAATACTAAGAAAGATCGTAGATGCCCCCTTTTATGTCTCTAATGAGACCTTACACACTGACCTCGACAGTCGAAGTAACAGCCATAGATCACTACAATAACTTTCATGACAGACTTACTCTAAATTCCAAGCCACTAACTCAAGCTCTACACACTCCCACGAACCCTTACAATAGGCCAAGAAGACTGTTGAAACGTTGGCCACGAGATTTTTACTTGCTTTTCCTTTTTAATTTGAGCCGTTTGTATATACAGCTGATATCCCAACCCATCCTAGTACCATCTTCACCACTTATGCTGATGAAACACGCGTGATATCTGTGAATAATTACCCATCTGCTGCATCCCAGGCTTTACAATCACACCTCACATCCCTTGAAGAATGGTGTCAAAATTGGAGAAAAAGATATATCCCATCAAATTGCCTTTACCCTACGCCGTAAACCACAAAGTAATATCCAACTTACACCAGTCAAACAGATCCGATACCTGGACTCAATATAGATAAACGTCTCACGAGGAATCCTCACACAAGACTGAAAAAACAAGAAACCGCCCGCAGATTCCGACTACTACAACATTTACTAGTCAAACGCTCCAAACTTCCAATTCACTATAAAAGATTAATCTACATGACAATAATAAGACCTATCTGGACTTACGGAGTCGAACTTTGGTGTTCCACCAAACCATTGAATTCCTCTCGCATCCAATCCCTACAATCCAAAATCCTTAATGCTGCTTATTTCGTCCCAAATAAAATTATCCGTTAAGGCCTTAATGTTCCCTATGTGACCGATTTGGCTGGATCCATATAACAGACCTTCCATGGTAAACTCCCTGCACATCCAAACCTCTTGTCTGCAACCTTGCTTCCTCCTCTATCCCGGACAATCCTCCGAGGCGTCTGAAAAGAAGATGGCCAAGAAGTCTTCTAAACTAAAACAATATTCGAGTGCTACAGCTGGATAGATTCTCTACACGCCTTTTCATGTCAATTATGTATTTATATCAAATTTTCTCATTGTATCCTATATACAGTTGTAAATTTCAATAAATAAATTATATGAAAAAAAAATCTGGTGCAGCATGCGCAACACACAAATTTCACTTACCAACTTACTAAGGTTAGAAATATTACATGTTTTTTTCATTCCCATTTCTATAAAGAATATAAAAAAGATGACAAAATTGAAGCCGTTTTTGAGATATTCGAAAAAAAAAAAAATGTAAAAATTGGAGAAAAGGTTATGAAATAAAGAGCACCCTACGTTTGACATAAGAAAAAGTTTATTTAATAAAGTACCCCCTCCGTTTCACCATATACATACATCAAATACCAAGTTTGATCATAATCGTTAAAGCCGTTTTTGAGTAAATAAAAAAACACGTGAAAATGGGACAACATTTATTAAGTAAAGTGCCCCCTCCAATTGATCAATTTTGTTGAAATTTTGACTGTCTTATTGCGAGCACATACACACATCAAATATGAAGTTTAATCAAAATCGTTTGAGCCGTTTTTGAGAAAATCGAAAAAAACGTAAAAATTATACAAAATTCTTTAAATAAAGTACTCCCTCCGTTTGGCCAATTTTAATTTAATTTTTGCTGTCACATCGCGGGCATATTCATACACCAAATACCCAATTTGAGGTTCGTACGATTCATAGGTTTTGAGCTACTCTGTTCACACACACACACAAAGACCATTTCGTGGGACTTGGTTATTTGGACTCAGGGGAGCCCAAAACGTGTATTTCCGTTGAAAACCGGAAGTCGAAATTTTTCATGATCGCAATACTATCCTCTCTATATATTTCATATATAGGTAAGTGAAAGTAAAAATGAGCGGTTTATAACTTATGAAGAAAAACAAAAATTATCAACTTATATAATTCTTGGAAACTGTTCGAATAATATTGTTTTAATTATTCACTGAGATGAGGTTAAGTACCTTCAGATAGAGGCTACGAGGAATGTAGTTATATTTATGGAGACGCATATCGATGGTGGGCATTGATAAAACTTGTATCGATAAATCATTCTTTTGTGTGGAGCCTTTCATTATACATGTGATAAATGGTTGCTCTCGTCCCTTTGTCAAAGAGTTTCCTCCCTTCTCTGGATTTTTTTCTTGTACGTTTCTTTTCATTTCCATGCATAATCTATTAGTTATCAAACATTAAGAATCATTTGAGTAAATTATACTTACGAAATAATTATATTTCAGTTTTTGATTGTTGATTTAATCTGAAATTTAATGCTAAAATTTTTAATCAATTATGCATATGGCATGCTACATAAGGACCTCAACATATAAGCATTCATACAAGCCCCCCCCCTATGCTTGGGGCTGAATCTGGATGAAACTGGCTGGATCCGAGATGTCATCCATATACCGGGGGTTAGTCCAAGGTATTGTACTGCGACTGTTTGAGGAATTGGGATGTTTTGGATATATATTGGAGAGCAAGTATTTTTTTGGAGAGTGAAAGTTATATTGTTTTGATTTCTCCGGATTAAATATAATCTTCCATAATTTGCATCAGTCATATAATTTATGTAAATGGTTTTTATTTAATACGTAAAGTGCGGCGGCGTATTTAAGGGGTATCCTGAGTTGGACGGTATCGGTCCCAGGGGTCCGACTGCTGGGATGAGCTACAGACATCGGGCGACGGGGTCCGATGGGAATGCTCTGACGAAAGCGTTATCTTTTGACTGAAAAGTGAATTAAATGAGCGTCGCAAGGGCATTATCTCTTGGTCAGGATTGGAACTAGACATAATAAGGCGCAGGACAGGCCCCCGGTGTTTACACCATACTTTATCGAAAATAGCTTTTAACTGCTGGAATTTTGAATTACCATCCATATTGATAATTTTTGCAATGTTAAAACGATTTTATAGTCTTTTACTGCTTTACAACCACTCACTCTATGATAAAAAAATATCTTTTTAAAGAAATGAATTTATATAAAATAAATAAGGCAAATCTCAGTAAGTTTTATTTATAACTAGCTAAGGTGCCCGGCTTGGCTCCGGTAGTTGTATTGTACTTTTAATAACCAAGATACTTCGGTTTCAGCTTGGTATTAATGTTAAAATTTGAGATATGCAGAGTCCACCAAAATAAGGAACCCTATGATCGATATACGAAGGTTGAAAATAGTGAAAGAAAAAAAATTTGTAGCAACTTTGTCGAGTCATGCATCGTTTTTGATAGTTTCTGTGATTCTGAATCCTATAAGCCCCTTAGATGCAGTCAGCAGATAATTAATTAATTAGTTATTAGATAATAGTTGAAAAATCTATTAGTTAAAAAAATTATATTTCGGATACAACTTAAGATAAGACTTAAGATACTTAAGCGCCGACTACTGTGATGGTCCTACTATATCCAGAAGTATAGAAACTATCGAAGATTAGTAGAAACTTTTTTTAAAGACCTTTCTTAAGATATCCCCCTGTAATTTGGGTTGAATCTGCAGATCTCGAATCTTACTGTTATTACAAAGTGAAAACCAAAATTTCATGAAGACACAATTTTTTCACTATATTTTTTTTTATCCTGAATTATGAGGGGTGATAAAATCTTATTGAAAAAATGCCGTAATTGGAGTTAGTCATTTTGTCAACTGGAATGCTCATCATACATAGTAATAAAACCAACTTCTTTTTCATAATTACAAACAATAAGAACACTTCAAACTTTTTATTTTGATTTATATTCAGTCAATTTCTCTCTTTTTTATGTCTGTTTTTATTCGCTCAGTATACTTCTAAGGAATGTTCATTCATATTGCATTAAATTTACTAAAATGTATATTTCATATTGATTCAATATAATGTGTTTATCAATCAGCCTTCTTATGAGAAAATTAATTTTGTAAGGAATCCAGTCGGTTTTCTAATTGATTGCAGAGATGTAAAATCATTATTTTATGTTGAAAGCAAAAGAGAAATGATTCTCGCTTGATTTTTTAGTAATTTAAAAAGAACAGCTGAAAAAATATATAACCTTTACAAACTGAACTGGATGAATGAACAATAAACATTGAGTGTAACGCACTCCAGCGCTTCCTGGTAGTCTGGAGCTCGAACTAAATTTTTCATTCATAAACTTGTATCTCAATCTCAGAGAGGCTAATTAAATGGTGCGAGAGCCTAAAAATTCCAGTCCTTTTCTCTTCAATTTTACACCCTTAAGTGAAAAACGGAAACCTTCTTATCCGTTAGAGTTATATGACTAAACGACGACATAACTTTCTTAATTGTACGTGGAGTCGTTTTTGAGCCTTATCGGCACGCACATGTACATATGTACACTTTGCTTTATAATATATATTGATTACAGACTTAGTAAGAAATATTAAAAAAAAATATTGTTTTCTTTCTCATATTTATGCAATAATTAAAGAATGTGAAAGAAATTAAATAAAACTACATAGTATAAAATCAAACAAATAAAATTTAAGATAACCATAAAGGTAGTCGTTGCAATATTATCGGACGCGGAAGGGTGATGCCGTCCAGTAGTCTTGTTTTATTACTCAGGGCCGATATCGGACCTCGGAGTCCGATTCTAAAAACAATTCAACAGAATTTCAGCTGTTAGCAACAGTTTCTGCGCTAAAAAGACATTAATCTCATTATATATAGACTAAATTGAGTGTTTGAAGTTTTCGGACTTTCGGACATTTTCATATTAAAATCGGCTGCTAAGAGGGGAATATTAGACATCGGACGCCGGGTACCGATGCAGCAACATAACGTGTTAATGTTAGTTAAGCATGAATTTGAAATTCCTGTTTAATTTAACTAAACCGTACCAAATGTGCAGTTTTACTGCGTTTCGTGGCTATATTAAATCCATTCAAACACACGGATAGTCAGTACAAACAATATACCGATGGCTGTCCAGTCTTAATTTAGATATTCCCGAGATCCTGAAATGCATTTTTTATTTTAATAAAGTATTCACCTTTTCCTTTACTTTTTCACTATTATTCGAAAAATAAAGGTCAAGAAGTTTCAATAATTTATCACATAATAATGCGTGTGAGGAAATCAAAATGAAGTAACCATTAGTTATGAAACGTATACCCTAACCTGTGCAGCGAAAATATTCTGATGTATAAAGGGAGCCGGACCCCATTTTAACTGGGAAGAACGCGATGGAAGTTTGCTAATAACATGGTAAAAACAGGATAACACCAGAAGTAACAAAACAGCAGCGTTACCAAATTTAGAATCACCACTAATTTTAAGGATTGCTACATACTCGTTGTTAATTTAACGTCACTTTATGCCCCTAACGCTAATCGGACGATGCTGCAGTGTGAATCAGAAATTTTTCCTATCTAGGTATAATTAGGATAGGGATCTTTAACGAGTACCTGACATCGTACAGGCTCGGGACCTCCGTTTCACGTCCTATCCGAGGGACGGCATAGACAACGATTTTTTACTCCCATTAAAAATCCTAGGGCCAACTCGGGACGAGAACCCGCGACCTTTAATATTGTAGGTTTCCATGCTAACCACAACACCACAGGTGACAGGAGTGATAGGAAACATAAGTTTAAGGTATTTACATAGTTTTGAACTCCTTTGACCTCTTTGAACATGTTTGAAGTTACGATATGGTCATCTGTGAGTGTTGGTGGGTTTGTTTTAGCAGACATAGATGTCATTGAAAGAGTGCACCCTGGAAAACGCCACATACTTAAATATATATATCGGTTTCCCGGAAAGTGAGTGCGCTGTTTTTATTGACTGAAGTCGCATATTTCCCCTTGTAACTCGCCAACGACGGCGACAGTTGGAAACGTTTATATAACTAAAAATATTCGTCTCGACAAACTGAAAAAATCTGGTGCGTGCGCGCAACACACAACTTTCACTTACCAACTTACTTAGATTAGAAATTGACGTGTTTCGCTAAATATCATTTCCCAAATTCACACATTTTTCTACATTCATATCTTATTTTTGTTAATCGTTATAGCCGTTTTTGAGTAAATAAAAAAAACACGTGAAAATGATACAAAATTTATTAAGTAAAGTCCCCCCTCCGGTTAATCAATTTTGATGAAATTTTAACAGTCATATCTCGGGCATATACATACATCAAATACCCAGTTTGATCAAAATCGTTAAAGCCGATTTAGAGTAAATAAAAAAAAACACGTGAAAATGTTACAAAATTTACTAAGTAAAGTCCCCCCTCCAGTTAATCAATTTTGATGAAATTTTTACAGTCATATCTCGGGCATATTAGTACATCAAATACTCAGTTTAATCAAAATCGTTACAACCGTTTTTGAGAAAATCGAAAAAAACCTAAAAAGTTATTAAATAAAGTACCCCCTCCCTTTGAGCAAATTTGATGAAATTTCTGCTGTCACATCACGGGCTTATACATACTCTAAATACCCAATTTCAGGTTCGCACGGTTTATAGTTTTTGAGCTAGTCTGTTCACACACACACACACACAGACACACAGTCACACAGACACACAGACACACAGACACACAGACACACACACACACAGACCATTTCGCGGGACTTGGTTATTTTGACTCAGGGGACCGCAAAACGTGTATTTCCGTTGAAAACCGGAAGTCGAAATTTTTCACTATCGCAATACTTCCACTTACTATATATTTCATATATAGGTAAGTGAAAGTAAAAATATTCGTCTCGACAAACTGAAAAAAATGACACCATTGAAAAAGCCCTGCGGTCATTTTCGCTGAGAACTGCATTTTTTCGCTTGCAAATCGAAACGAAGGGGCTAATCGAAAAAATGTAAATAACCGAAAACGTTCTTGAAAACCTGAAAAGATTGACACCATTTAGGATCCTCTACTACCAAACCTCTATTACCGAAACCACGGTATTGCGCTTATAACTCGCAATGAAAGGCGAAATGATTGATTTATATATTTTTTCATCATAATGTATCAAAAATATGTGTGTTGTAGGCTGCTACTACACCACAGGCAACACCCTAGCTACATACTCGTAAAACAGGTATATATTTCAGATGGATGGGAACAGAAGAAATTTAGAATTGTTTTAATCCACCACAAGTTTTTATGAAACGGGAACTTTTTCAATTAAAACAAAGCTTTCCTTCCAATTTACGTCCAATGAAAAGTCGGAGGAAAGAGAAAAGAAAAAAAAAAGTGGAAAAACTGTCAGGGGAAGGATGATAAGTTAAATCGTTTTTAAAGTAGAATGGCTGAGAGGGAGAAAGCTCATAATGCCACTTAAAATTACATCAAGGAAAAGTCGTCAAGCGTGTAATTTTCATTTCCTGAAAAAATGTAAGTTTAGGAAACCTCTAACCCATATTCAATTTTATCTTTATATATGTCTCATGATTGAGAAAGTTTGATATCTTCCACACGACGGATTAATTAAAAAGTTCTTTTTAAATTAAAATTACTTTTAATATTCAGATACAACTTGTGGGTTGAAATATTTTTTATTGAAGGAAAATAAGATTTTACGATGCCATACAAACTATTATAACACGATAATTAAACAGGTTTCAAAAAGTAATCAATATATATTATAAAGCAAAGTGTACAATGTCCGTGCCGATAAGGCTAAAAAACGACTCCACGCACGATTAAGTAAGTTATGTCGTCATGTAGCCATATAACCCCTAACGGAGAAGAAGGTTTCCGTTTTTCCCTTAAGGGTGTAAAATTGAAAAGAAAAGGACTGGAATTTTAAGACTCTCGCACCATGTAGCCTATTTGAGATTGATATACGATTTTATGAATGAAAAATTTACTTCGAGCTCCAGGCTACCAGGAAGCGCTACGGTGCGTTTCACTCGATGTTTATTGTTCATTCATCCAGTTCAGTTTGTAAAGGTTTTATATTTTTAAGCTGATCTTATTAAATTACTAAAAAATTAAGCGATAATAATTGGTTTATCCTTCTTTTTCAAAATAAAATGATGATGATCAAATGATTCTACATCTCTATAATCAAAAGGAGGCTAATTGATCAATACATTCCATTTAATCAATATATAATATACTAGCAGGCCCGGCCACGCGTTGCTGTGGCTCAGTAGTTATATCCTAATATTTTTAAACAAATACAGTCATTCCAATATTCATTAATAAAGATGAAAACCTTTCAGCTAATCAAAATCCAACGTGATTGAGAATAGAGCATTACACCATTTAAAAGTATTTGGTAAGGAATATAGGAAAGTTAAAGTTTTTATTTTTTTCATCTCATATTTCAATTTAGTTTGATTAAAAAAGAGCTGATTGTGTTTACGACTCACAGCGCTGCCTACACTATCGCCTACACTATTTTTTGATGCATCGGTATAAACTAACTCGAAATTGCTATATTTTTCCACTAATTTTAAAAAGGATGACTGAACTTCTACCGGGTAAGTTTTGGTAACCTCAGCCATTGATCTATTGATTATTGGCCTAACACTACCTCAACTTGGTATTGTTAGTTTAGCGACGGGTATAATATTTCTCAGGATCATGCCAATCTTGGTTAACGCGTCATATATGTCCTTTTGATTGGCGTTTTTCTCAATTTCTTTGAGACCTCGATTTCCCGACCCTTCGGCAAATAAGTGTTCGGTAGGAGGGTGATGTGTTGGAACTTTTAATTTAGCAATATATTTGAGCGATAAGAAATCTCTTCTTAAAGAGGTTTTTACATAATACAATTAAGAATTTTTATTTATTCAAGTACTAATTTGTTCAAAATGTTTTGGGATAACCTGTTTTTTTTGTTTAACACAAACCAAAGATTTGATGGTTTCCATACATACACGTGGGAATCGCCTGCTCATGTGAGGTATGCCATTTCCCGTGGGAAAAACACGGATTTTCAAAGTCCAAGTGGACATTTTTTGCCCTTGGGATTTGTTTATGGTCATGGCAAAAGCCAAACGAATAGGATATTGAAGGCTTTTAAATTTTATTGAAAATTTTGACGGTTCCAGGGGAATAGGTGGCAACAGGACGATATCTCCTGTAAACCTTCCAGGCAACATTTTTACTTCAATAACATTTCCTGTGTTCCTTTTAATGACCAAACGTGCACCGTTGCACAATTGAGGTGGATTTATGTTACGAAGAAGAATGATCGGTCAGCCAATCTTCAACTGGAGATTGTTTGGGTATATATCCCAGGTATATCCAGGGAATTCAAAAATTCAAATGGGAAATTTACAGCTTCGTTTACATCTAGAACATTGTCAATTGATTTTGGAAATTTATTTCATCGAAATAAACATTTTTTGCTGCGAAAATAGCACGACTACCCTTTCTCAACTTTAAATTATTGTTGATAAAGGAGGAATTACAAATGTCCACTGACATTTTTTAAATTTTAGATTTCAGAGCACGGGATAAAAATATTAAAAAGGTTTGGTAAAATAAAAAAACACTGTATTCACATAATAATAAAAAAACGAATAATGAAAATATAGAAACTTCTGTTAAATAAATCAACTGAAAATATAATATACAGTTCTTTAGCAAATCACAAAGTATCCCATAACACCTAATCAAAACACACCCAGGGAGGTTGCATGTCTGGTTACCGGTAATGTAGCCACTAAATTTCACAGCGTTTTGGCAACACTGACTCCCCAAGTCAGGTTTCCATTAGGTTACACCTGTGACAGTAGGTGCTGTTACAACATGTATAGACTATTATTTCAAATAATTTAATTGAATAATTAATTTATTTAAATTAATTTTTTTAAAACTAATTTAAATTATTAAAATGTATTTACTTTACTAAAAGTTGATATCAGGGTGGGCCACAGCAATGCGTTTCAGCGCTTAGCTAGTAATTTAATTGAAACACAAATAAAAAAGGAAAAGGAAGAAAAATTACCTACACTTTTGAGAATTTAATGTAACCTTTTCTTGATTTATTTATTCTTTAATGAAAATTAACAATAAATACAAAGATTTGTATTACTATTTGTCTGTGGAAAATAATAATATAGGAACCAATAACTTCACTCACATAACACAATACAAAATTATAATAATGACAACAACAAGTACAATAATAACGACAAGTTTTTTTTTTTACTTTGGAAATTTTTTTTTTTAAAATGTTTTCTCTCAAGAAGAAAGTTTATTTTTCCTATTTAGCTTTCATTTGGTATTTTTATTCTGGATCTTTCACTGAAATTGTAAATTACCTATAACTTATGACCAGAGCCCGGATTTTTATGGAGTAAAAAACATCAAAATATGACATATAATATGCAGTAAAAAACTATTCAATATTTAGCATAAAATCCAAAAGAATCCTGTTAATCAACTTTAATATTCAAACATACAAATGTGAATAAAATGTTTCACAGGAAAGAAAGTGGAGTAAACTATTACTTTCACTTACCTATATATGAAATATATAGTAAGGAAAGTATTGCGATCGTTTGTTTGTTTAACGTCCATTTTTATGCTACTAAGGCTAATCGGACGATGCTACAGTGGGAGTCCTAAAGTTTGCCTATCCAGGTATAATTAGGATAGGGATATTTAACGAGTACCTGATATCGTACAGGCTCGGGACCTCCATTTTACGTCCTATCCGAGGGAAGGCATAGCTAAGGATTTCTTACTCCCATTAAAAAATCCTAGGACCAACTCGGGACAAGAACCCGCGACCTTTAATATTGTAGGTTACTATGCTAACCACAACACCACAGGTGACCCCTGCCCAGGTGGCGATCGTGAAAAATTTCGACTTTCGGCTTTCCAGTCCAAAGAACCAAGTCTCGCGAAATGGTCTGTGTGTGGGTGTGTGTTTATGTGTGTGTGTTTGTGTGTGTGTGTGTGTGTGTGTGTGTGTGTGTGTGTGTGTGTGTGTGTGTGTGTGTGTGTGTGTGTGTGTGTGTGTGTGAACAGACTAGCTCCAAAACTATAGGTCGTACAATACTGAAATCGGGTATTTGGTGTATGTATATGTCCGGGATGTGACAGCAAAAATTTCATCAAAATTGGTCAAACGGAGGGGGTATTTTATTTAATAACTTTTTACGGTTTTTTTGATTTTCTTAAAAACGGCTCTAACAATTTTGATTAAACTGAGTATTTGATGTATTAATATGCCCGAGCTATGATCGTAAAAATTTCATCAAAATTGATCAACCAGTTGGGGGACTTTACTTAATAAATTTTGTATCATTTTCACGTGTTTTTTTTATTTTTTTATTTACTCAAAAACGGCTTAAATGGGGAAGAGGCTTATTTTGTTATCCTACAAAATACCTTTGTTTTTGTTTATATGGAGAAATTAACTGTCTCTCGTCACGCCTGAAAACAAGAAATGGCTAAATATGAGATATGATAAAAACAAGTATACATATAGATGAGAAAAAAAGAAAAATATTCAGTCAACTCATAAAACACGTTGAGCCCACGCATGCGTAGTACGCCTTTAATGATAGACCAATGCATTATAATTAAATATGTTCTGCTCATTTAATGGAAATTATTTGTTTCATGGTAACTAAATGAAATTTTCAACAAGTACACAGAGAATTATAAAATCAGACGACTTGGAGTATTATGCTTGGATTGCCAAATTATGAAAAGTAAAATCTTTTATTTAATAATAAAATAAATTAGTGTTTTTTATAGAGCATATGAAAACAAAAATAAGAAATGAATGTGGAAGAAGTGGCATTAAAAAAACGCATTAAATTTCTAATTTCAGTAAGTTGGTAAGTGAAAGTTGTGTGTGCACGCACCAGATTTTTTTTGTATACACTCCATTTTCCACCGAATTGAAAGGACTCTTTTTTGTAAAAGTTTATTCCATTTTTACTTTTCCATTTGCTAAAAGTTTTCCCTTTGGCTCAGAGTTTTAGGAATACTTCCTTCCATTTTTCATTTTAATGGATCGAAAGACGGATAAGTAGATGATGTGTCGTGGTTTAATGGTTATGCCTCTTGAAAAAGTTCTAGGGTATCAGGGGGAGAGTGGGTTGGTTAAGGAAGTGGCCACATAAACCCTAATACATAATTCCTTTAAAAGCAAAAAACTAAAAAGCTCTTTTATATAAAATCATAAAAGATAATAATTTTATTGGATTATCGAAAGACATATAAGTATTTCTCCAACTCTTAAAAAGTTATGTAGAGGTTTATGTTTCCTTAGTAAGATCTTCTTACTAAGACGGTATCAAAGTTATTTGTCTCTCTCAAAAATCTGAATCCATTCTATATAATAATTTTTTTTGGTACTTTCCTGTTAGAGTCACGCCCAGAGAAAATGTTTTTAATTTAGTTATTACATTGCATTAAAGAAATAAAACACATGTTTTACATCAGAATTTTACTGAGGTAAGCTCCTTTGACCAGCAATAAATGAAGTGAACCCAATTTTAATTTTGATCCTTCTAACCAGTTTTCACTTCTTATACCAATCTCTTGTCTGCGCGTTTTTATATGACACCTCCATTTAATTTTACCTTTAAATGAAAGCTACTTAGTTAATGAAAGCTACTTAGTTAATTTTATTATCATGCCAAAAATCGGCTTTGATGTACATCCCCTTATACCCAAAACTTAATTAAAGCAGTTGTTTTCAATAGCACTTTTCAAGTTTTGGATTTCAAAATATTCAAATAATAAAGAGAACACGAAATATAGAACAGACTTTAAGGAAAACAATTGTGTTTGAATTATTAGTCTATGACTTACCAGTCTTGAGAAAATGAGTTTTCTGTGAGAGCTTGAAAACTCAAAAATCGCCCTGAAATGTGAAACAAAAATAGCAGCCATTATAGTTTTTTACTGCATATTATATGTCATATTTTGACGTTTTTTTACTGCATAAAAATCAGGGCTCTGGTCATAAGTTATAGGTAATTTACAATTTTAGTGAATGATCCATACTAAAAATACCAAAGGAAAGCTAAATAGGAAAAATAAACTTTCCTCTTGAGAGAAAACGTTTTTTAAAAAAAAATTTCCCAAGTAAAAAGAAAACATGTAGTCTTATTACAATTTTTGTTGGGTGAAATGGGATGATTTCGCAGACCTCGTTAAAAGAATTACTAGAATTTTCTCTGTTTTGTTAAGTTACAATTTTCCTCTTTAGCTTTATTTTTGTATATTATATTGTTGAGAAAGTTGATAAATTTTGATATTGCGAAATATTTCGTTTATTACATTAATTAGAAAAGGTTCAAGATTAAATATTTATTAAAACATTTTAATCAATATCATATATATTATTACTATACTACATACTAACGGAACAAAAAGTATTACCTGACCACCAATTCGGCTTTCGCACTTACCACTCAACGATACATCAATTACACAGAGTTACTGACTACATTGCAGGAGCTTTAGAACAAAAACTATATGCGACTGGAGTATTTTTGGACGTTGCTCAAGCATTTGACAAAGTCTGGCACCAGGGTCTTCTCTTTAAACTCAAGATCATATTACCGAACACTTATTCTTCAATCATTTCTCTCCGACAGATTTTTCTCCGTCCGACAGGGTTCAGAAATTTCTTCAATGCATCCGATATTGGCGGGAGTACCGCAAGGTTCAATACTAGCACCCTTACTCTATATCATCTACATTTACGACATACCCATTATTACGGAGACATTGACTGCAACTTATGCTGATGATACAGCAATTGTCACTAAACATCAGGACGCAACACAGGCATCATTAACTTTACAACATCACTTATACATACTACACGATTGGTTCCAACTATATAAAATTAAACTAAATCATGACAAATCAAAACACATCACATTTACACTTAGAAAACATACCTGTCCACCCGTTTATATTGACAATAACCGAATTCCTCAGACGGACACAGTACACTATCTGGGACTCACTTTCGACAGAAGGATGACATGGGGCCCGCATGTCAAAATGAAAAAAAGAACGCTTACCAAAAGACTTAAACTTCTGTTTCCATTAATTTCTAAATCTTCAAAATAAAAACTGAAACAAAAATTAAATACGTACACTTACTTACTCAAACCCATATGGACATATTCCTCACAGATATTCGGCATAGCTAAAAAGACTCACTTACAAAAACTTCAAACATTTCAAACAAAATTGTTACGACTCATTACAAAAGCACCTTGGTACGTGACTAACTACACTTTACATACTGACCTCCATATGCCGACAGTCGACCAACACAAAACGACACTTTACAAACGATTTTTTAGTAATTTGTACGGACATCCAAACAGTTTAATAAGCAATATGGTTGACATTTGCATGGATACGAGAAGACTAAAAAGGCGCTGGATGAGGGATCTGCTCTTTTAGACAGCCAAGGTAATTGACTCAAGCTAAGAAGGGGGTGCTGTTGGGTGCTTTCCTTCCTCATGCCCGAACGTGTCATTTTTTTCAGTTTGGTTGAGAAGAAACATTTTTGGTTATTTAAACCTTTCCGATTGTCGACGTCGTTTAGGAGTCACAAGCAAAAACATGCGGTTTTTAGTCAATAGAATATGTATATTCTGAATTATGTTATAGCGCGAATTCTTCGCACGGGTCAGCTAGTAATTTTTCAATTTATAATTATATATTTGACTAAATGAACCTTTTCAATCTAATTAAAAGCTTTTTTTTTTTTTTTTTTTTTTTTTTTTTTTTTTTTTTTTTTTACTTTAATAATTGATTCGCACCTGTCAGCAAGGTGCTGACGATCAGCGAATGAGATGACGGTAATAGGTTATAATGACATGTGAGGCATGAGGAGGGAAAGCACCCCCTTCCTGGCTTGAATTACTTAATTCAATTACTTTGGCTGTCTAAGAGAGCAGATCTCTCATCCAGCGCCTTTTTAGTCTTCTCGTATCCATCCGTACTTCAGGCATATTACTGATTAGACAATTAGGGTGTCCGTTTAAATTATTAAAAAATCTTTTGTATAGCGTCGTTATGTGCTGGTCGACTGTTGGTATATGGAGGTCTGTATATAAAGTTTTGTTAGTCACGTACCAGGGTGAAATTTGTGATAAATCGTAACAATATTTATTTTTAATACCAAAATGTATCAACTTTTTCAACAATATAATAATCAAAAATAAAGGTAAAGAGGAAAATTGTAACATCAGAACTGAGCTCTTCTAACGAGGTCTGCAAAATCATCCATGCTTTCATATCTTTCGGTTCATATATTTGCAGTGCTGGGATCGTCATAATTGCTGCTCCCTTTGCCCTGTCTGCTGTTTCATTACCTAGAATTCCTGCATGCGATGGCACCCATAAAAAGCTTACGGATTTGTTAATGCCAAATCAAATGTCGAGGAAATTATTGATTTTTACTTTCACTTACCTATATATGAAATATATAGTAAGTGGAAGTATTGCGATCGTGAAAAATTTCGACTTCCGGTTTTCAACGGAAATACACGTTTTGGGGGCCCCTGAGTCCAAATAACCAAGTCCCGCGAAATGGTCTGTGTGTGTGTGTGTGTGTGTGTGTGTGTGTGTGTGTGTGTGTGTGTGTGTGTGTATGTGTGTGTGTGAACAGACTAGCTCAAAAACTATAGGTCGTACAATACTGAAATCGGGTATTTGGTGTATGTATATGTCCGGGATGTGACAGCAAAAATTTCATCAAAATTGGTCAAACGGAGGGGGTATTTTATTTGAAGAATTTTTCTATTTTTTACGTTTTTCTCGATTTTCTCAAAAACGGCTCTAACGATTTTGATTAAACTCGGTATTTGGTGTATGTATATGCCCGCGATGCGACAATCGAAATTTCTTCAAAATTGGTTAAACGGAGGGGACACTTTACTTAATAAATGTTATCTCATTACCACGTGTTTTTTTTTTGTTTACTCAAAAACGACTTTTACGATTTTGATCGAACTCGGTATTTGGTGTATGTATATGCCCGCGAGGTGACAGTCAAAATTGATCAATTGGAGGGGGCTCTTTATTTCATAAGTTTTTTTTCCAATTTTTACCTTTTTTCGAATATCTCAAAAACGGCTTTAATGATTTTGATTAAATTCATCATGTTTAATCAAAATCAAGTCTTCTTTAATATCACGTGAGCTTTATCATAATTAAAATGTTCTGAGGGGTCTAAAATGGGGTAGGGGCCTATTTCGTTTTCCTATAAAGTACCTTAGTAAAGAAAACATATAGAGGAGAAAAAAAGAAAAATATTCAGTCAAATCATAATTAAAGCCGTTCTGTTCATTTGAGAAGTGGCATTTAACAAAACGCATTAATTTCTAATCTAAGTAAGTTGGTAAGTGAAAGTTGTGTGTTGCGAGCACGCACCAGATTTTTTTTTTTATTAGTATAGATGTCCGGTTTATTCCAAAAGGCTTTGTATGGACAGGAGGCTAATTTTAATTATAATAATAATAATAAAATAATATTTGCTGTAGTGGAGAGATATAATTGCATTCGATGTTTTTCCTGGTGCAGTTGTGGATGACAGCGTGTCTCGGGCAGCTCTCATAGCCCCAGGTCTTGTGTTGACCTACAGTGCTCTCTTTATGTTTTATTATGAATCTATATTTAAAATTCTAATTTGATTTTTTTTTGTTTTGTTTTTTTATCAAAAGAAAATGTACGATAATTTTAGTGAAGATAAAAAAAAGGGGAGAAAAATACAATTAAACTGATTAAAATCACCAAGGTAAAAAACGGGATAAAATGGAGAAACAAATTATTTCGCTCTGGTGAGCTCGAAAAAGCAATTAAAACAATTAAATGAACTGTAAAATAAAAAAAAAAAAATGAAATAAGTCTTTAATGCAACTAACCAAGCTTTCCTATAAGGTTATTCGGAATTTCGGACAAGGGTGAAATGAGGATAATCGGGCTTTCTTGAATTTCGCGGCCAGCGGCGGACAACGGTGGTTGAAGAGAAAATTTCGAAATACAGTAAACCCTCATTACGAACTCGGATATAACGAACACCTCGATATAGCGAACCAAAAAACTATCCCCTCAAAATTACGATTATATTTCTGCTTAACCCCTCGTTATAGCGAAATCCCTCGGCTAGTGCGAACTACGAACTAAATTTGATGCCTCAGAATTATTATATTCTGTTATAACGAACTGCTAGAATTTTTATTAATTTTTTTTTTTTTATACTTTACTACGTAGAATGAGCGCGGGAAGACGAAATAGCTTCAGTTTCTAGAATCGAGGTGTTTTTTTTTAATTTTAACTAATCCAATTTCCTTTTGATCTCTCTCTGATTCCATTGACTTTTTTTTCAAATCTAGCTCAGTTCTGTTTCGACCTCTGTATTATTCAAATCAGTGTTCTGTAGTCGTTTATACTGTTTTTTTTAAATACACAATGAGTTCTTAGGTAAACGTGTGTCACAAACGTAAATCCTTATCAATCGAGTAAAAATTGTTTTAAAAACAAAGATAAAATAGATTCAACCGCAGCCCAAGGATTAACTTCAGCATCAAATAAACGACTGCGCTCTGCGGCTCATGAATATTTGGAAAAAAATTGATAAATTGCTTTAAACAAATGAGATCTCAAATATCAATCTCAGACCCTCTTATTAAAGCTAAGGCTAAAGAACTTTCAGGTGGACTTGGCGGGTAAATTAATGAATCTCATTGTTTAATTATTATGTAGTTTATCTAAAAATAAATTACATACATGCGTTTTAATTTAACTAGTTCTAATCAAAGAATTTCCTTCTAAATATAATCGAATTAGTGCGGCCATAGGCTAAAAAAAATATAAAAAAAAAAAAAAAAGAATCCTCGGTTCTAACGAATCTCGTTATGGCGAACTATGAATATCAAACCTCCTACCAGTTCGCTATATCGAGGGTTTACTGTAATCATAAATTTTATAACCAAGAGGTAGAAAACTAAAAGAATTTGATACCCAAGAGGTACAAACAATAACCATCGGTGGACTCTAACCCGAGATCGCACGCACGATGATCCTTGCAGTTCAACATGAAAAAGGCAAGTGAAGTAAAATATGGCTGAAGCCCGGTATCCTAAACCATTCCGATGCCATCTTGATGCAACTGATAACCCAATTGTTGGCCCAGCGAATGCTATCTCCGGTGACGGTTACGGCGGCAAATTCAAAATGAAATATAAATTTGAAAACCAAAAAATAAAAAAGGAATATACTGTGATTGATAGACAGGGTGACCCCCTTTCCCCACTTCTATTTAACATCGCCCTCCAAGTTATAATGAATCGGGCAGAGTTTGATCAGTCGGGCACCATTTTCAGCAAGGCGACTCAAGTACTTGGATATGCTGATGATGTAGCATTGATTGGATTATCCCTCAAGGCGATCAAGGAGACTTGTGAAGGGTTGCAAAGAGAAGCTGAAAGAATGGGACTATCCATAAATGAGGAAAAAACAAAAATAATGGTGCTCAGGAAGAAAACACCTATAAATCCTCCAAGGCAATATGTAGTGGGACGATATTCGTTTCAATGCGTATCCAGTTTTAACTACCTCGGCTCCATCGTTAATGACCGGCTGGACGAACAAGAAGAAATACGTAACCGTATAATGGGGGCTAACAAAGCATATTTCGCCCTAAGAAGTTTCCTCCGGAGTAATCTACTTAGTGTACGTACTAAAATGATCGTATACAAAACAATTATCCGTCCTATACTGACCTATGCCTGTGCAACTTGGACCCTAAGCAAAAACCTAGCCGAAAAGATTGACAGGTTTGAAAGGAAAGTATTGAGGCGTATCATGGGGCCAGTTAGAGAGAACGGCGCATATCGATTAAGGAAGAACAAAGAGATCTACGACCTTTTCGACGATCTCCGAGTCTCTCATTTTGTGCGAATTCAGCGCTTAAAATGGCTGGGACATGTTATCAGAATGGACGAAGGTAGAGCCGCGAGGAAACTATATTATGGGACCCCGGATGGAGTCAGTCCACGTGGAAGACCGAAGGGAAGGTGGAAGGACTCCGTGGCTGAGGACTTGAGGAAAGTTGGAGTATCCATGAGACATGCTGCTGACCGAAATGTTTGGGAAGGGGCAGTTGAGAGGGCCAAGGGCAGCTTCAGGCGCCTGTCGAGCCGATAAAAAAAAAAAAAAAAAAAAAAAAAATACTGTGATTGAAATAAAATAAAATCAAAATACCGAACAGTATAAGTACTTCTACGTATCAATACACTTATGTGGATTAAATATATGTTTTATTAAACGAAAACAATAATTCATAATGTCAGACAAAAAATCAAACAAGGTTACAAAAAGTATCAACTTATAATGTACAGTAACACAAAAGTAACAATGCGATTCCATCATCAGAACAGGGCTAACTCTCCAGTCCATAGCTCCTTATATTTAGTCTGAATCAGGACAATCTACAAGCATACTGAAGATAGTTGAACAGTCAGGAACATGTACTAGAAAAGTTTGTTCCAACTGTTTTACTAAAAAGTCTAAAGCTGTTTTAAATAATTTGTTTTGGGTTTCACTTTCACTAGGTAATACGAAAACTTACGAAACTCTTTATCATTTGATCGCAGTATTCCCTATTTACACTTCAATTAAGAACCACTAAATACTCAACATCAATTACATCTCAGAAAATCAATAAACGTCCGACTACATTATAAATTGCTTGACATTAAGATCGTTTAATAATAATAATAATAAGTACTTTAAATATAAATAAAATCCTGTCCATCCCCAAAGTACCTTACTCAAAACAAACATTATCCACTGTAAGAGCTGTAAATGAAATACTGGCGGAACATATGTCGGAGGAAATAACTCTAGAAGAGATATGCCATTGGATATATGTGGGCGCTCGAACGGTTGCTATGGACCATGGATTAATAAAAGATCGGAAAAATAGCAATACATCGAATAAACCTGGAGATCTTCCATGGAAACGAAGAGTCAAGAAAAAAAATTGAGAACCTTCGCTGTAAAATCGGTATTATCACAAATTACCTCCGAAGTCCAGAAAACGCTTCTTCAAAATTACGGAAGAAAATTGATGAAATTATAGTGCTCAATATTGGAGGTGTTGCAAGTAGTGAGTTGAACCAAACTCTTACAATTTACATGGAAACACTGAAACAGAAATTAGCAGTGTTTGCTAAGAGAATCAGGAGATATACAGAAGCTTATAATAGAAGGAAACAAAATAGTGTATTTAATACAAGTGAAAGATATTTTTATAAGCTTCTCAAACCTAAAGAAAATTGTAATAATGTTATATACCAAAACCCTGCTGATACGTTAAACTACTGGAAAGGTATTTGGGAAAACGAAAAATGTTATAACAGTGATGCATACTGGCTGGAAAAGATTAGAAATAGTGTAACAGACCTTCAACCGATGGAAGCTACCAGTATTACTGCGGATGATGTAACAAAGGCTATTAAACTAATGAAAAATTGGAAAGCATCAGGACCAGATAAAATTCAAAATTATTGGCTGAATTATTTTACGAATACACATAGCCATCTTGCTTCTTGGTATCAAAAATTATCAGAAGAGATAATCGTTCCTCCGAATTTCTGCACTGGCATTACCTATTTAATATAAAAGGATAATAAAGAAAAATTGGAACCGCAGGATTTGAGACCCATAACTTGTCTTAACGGCGTATATAAGTTACTAACGGCTATTCTCAAAAACAAGCTGACTGAATATATTCAGGCAAAGGGCATTATGGCAGTAGAGCAACTTGGTAATAAATCAGGTTCAAAAGGATGCAAAGAGCTCTTGATCATTGATTCCTTCGTCGCCGCTCAAGTAACAAAAAGATCTCGCAATATTGCTTTTTCTTGGATTGACTACCGTAAAGCATTCGATTCAGTCCCTCATGATTGGCTTTTGGAGGTTTTGAAGATATATAAAATCGTCGCCGCAATAATTGACTTGTTGAAAAGGCTAATGCAACTCTGGAAAATATCAATCTCCACACCAACATGGAATGGAGAAGATATTAATCCATACATAACAATTAGGAGGGGTATTTTTCAGGGTGACTCTCTTAGTCCTCTTTGGTTTTGTTTGGCACTGAATCCAATTAGCAAATTATTGGAAGACACAGGCAAGGGATACCAACTTAATTCAGAAACAAAGCTCTCTCATTCGTTTTATATGGATGATCTTAAGCTTTACGCTAGGAACGAAGACGAAATGAAGGCTCTGTTGAAAACGGTAAAAACATTCAGCGATGATATTAAAATGGATTTAGGAAACGATAAATGTGCCGTCATCTATGTAAAAAGAGGAAAGATCGTGGAAGGAACTAATATGGAACTCTCAGATGATGTTCTTAATCAGTTGAGAGAAACCGATTCTTACAAATATCTGGGACTGCCCCAACTGCTGAAATTCAAAGCTAATTCGAAGAGAATCTTCGAAGAAGAGTTTGTATACAGAATTAAATTAGTACTGAAGTCTCACTTAAATGGAAGAAACACCATTAAGGCATTGAATACGTGGGCAGTGCCAGCATTAGCCTATTCATTTGGTGTACTGAAATGGACCAAAACAGATCTCGAAAGGTTAGATCGTCTTGTTAGAGTTCAGATGGTGCTTTCAAGAAAAAGGCATCCCAAATCCTCAGTTTCAAGGTTATATCTTCCTAGGAAAATGGGAGGCCGTGGTCTGAAGAGCCTTTCTGAATGAGAAGGTTCTTTTTTTTTTTTTTTTTTTTTTTTTTTTAAATTAAATTTTTAATAGAATAATGTAATGTTCTGTCACATGGGAAAAATAGTAATATTAGTAAATTGGTAAATCGTTTTATTTGTCGTGTGTACAATTAACAAAATAATATAAATGAAGTTTTTCAAGCATTTGCTTTTTTAACTCACATTTTTACCCATTTACTTAAACATTAAAATTAAGCAACATTGTCCACATCATCTATACTTATTTGAAGAATGTGGGTTTTTTCATTTTTTTCCCCTGATAAATGATAGAGGTCAGAGAGAGAGAGGGTGTGAGAGAGCGAGAAAAGGAGAGAGTCAGAAAAAGAGAGAGAGAGAGAGAGAGAGAGAGAGAGAGAGAGAGAGAGAGAGAGAGAGAGAGAGAGAGAGAGAGAGAGAGAGAGAGAGAGAGAGAGAGAGAGAGAGAGAGAGAGAGAGAGAGAGAGAGAGAGAGAGAGAGAGAGAGAGAGAGAGAGAGAGAGAGAGAGAGCTTAATTTTCATATATAAGAAAATGGTAATATTAGTGGTAGACGTATAAATAACCCTATAAATCAAGAAAACAAAGTACATATATAAAAACAACATTTGGTATATAAATATTACTCACTAGAGGTATCGTATAGGACGCCATGTATCTCCTCCCTGCAGGGCTGTGAGGCCAGGACCCCAGGCCCCGTCGGGCCCCAGCACAGAGCCCCGTCGAACACAGCGGGGCACCAGCCCTCCAATACCGGACCCGACCACCGCTCCAAGCATTCTCCTTTCTGCAACACCAACATTTTTTTTTTTATTAAGTCGATAATTCATGGGAGATGGGCAAAACAAAAATATGTAACGAAAATTTAAACGGCACTAAATTCCAGCGTTTTATTTTATTTTATTTTTTTTTTGAAGGGTGGGGTCGTTAGAGTACAGAAAGTGGCTTTTTAAAGTACGAAGAATGGTAATTAGACCGAGTTCTATAGAGAAACTTTCGGAACAACTGATGTAAATTATTTTACATGATACTGAAAAATAAAATTTATTAAAAGAACTTTATTTTGAGTAACATTTAATAAGATGTGTAAGGTCAACAAATAATGAATAAGAAAGGTAGGAGGTATTGATGAATCGTAAAAAATCTGCATATTTATGTTTATATTTAATGTACAATTAGTATTATTACTAATATTGAATCCTCAGATTGTAACTGAATGTCACGTTTGGAGTTAGTATACCACATTTTATTATTCATATTATATTATGCTTCACATCTGTGTCTTACGTATGAGGAATAATATTTTGATAACCACTGAACATTTTGCTAGCAATCTCTGACATATTTCAGACATATTTAAATTAAATTGATAAAAAGGTTAGTAAGCTTTTAAAGAGTTTTATTAACAAGTGTTTTCTTTACTGTACTAGTACAGTAAGCTAGCTAATAGTCTAGAAAGAAATACTTTCATAAGAACTATAATGTGAAATTTATTACTTTTTGATGGGGTCACCTGTAGTTTAGTGGTTAGAATAGCAACCTACAATACTAAGTTAGCGTCCCGTGGTGGCCCTAGGGTTTTTTTTAAAGGGGGTAAAAAATCCTTGGATAGGACGTAAAATGGAGGTCCCGAGCCTGTACGATGTCAGGTACTCGTTAATTCCCTATCCTAATTATACTTGGATAGGCAAAATGTAGGACTCCCATTATAGCATCATCGGATTAGCCTAAGTGGCATAAAAATGACGTTAAACAAACTAACACTACGATTCTATTCCTGCCAAGATCCTAATATCCTTTAGGATGAATTTATAGTATATACCCAGCACACGACAATCTAGGCAATCTGCGAAACCATAACTTTTTGGGAGAGCCATAAATTTATTTACAGTGCGACTCCTGCCTTGGTGATATTTTGAGATGTGATACTACATGATTTTGCGATAACAGTCGTAATGATGACAGGGTATCGAATTTCCTGGGAGATTACCAAGATCGAAATTACAAAAATCAGGATTTTCTGTTTGATCTTTTTATTTTAGATAACCAAAGTTTCGATCCCTCCGTGAGGATCTTCAGCAGGACTTAAAAGAGAATAAATATTTTAAATATTCATGTTTAATTTTACTATGTCTTATATATTATCAGTATCCATGTACCAAGTATCCATGTCATGTAAACGTACCGTCGTCGAATTTGTTTTCCATTATTCTGTTACTCCTAGTTGTAACTATCTATAATTGATTCTTATAAAAAAAAACATTAATTATCATTTTCTGGCATACATACTTTATAGATATGTTGCTTATATATTTGTCTTTATTTTAGCCATGACGAAGATCCACATGTTTGAATCGAAACGTTGGTTTTCTAAATAAAAATGTTTTGACTGAAAACCCTGAAAATTAATTATCCAATTTTAAAGAAAACAGTTGAACATTACTCACCTCAAAAAGAATTAATACTTGATCATTAAAAGAAACATAACTTTTCTTAAAAAAAATAAAATAAAAAATAATGTTAAGTAGCAAGGATTGAGCTTTTGAACCAATAACTTTGACATCGTCTTAGTAAGAGGCTCCTAATAAGGAAACATAAACCTGTGCATAACTCCTTGTTGTTACTGTCTTAATAATATAATTAATAATTACATCATAAAAATTTAATTGCCATCTTCTACCGTAGATCCTCATATATTTTGTCTTCTTTTTAGTTCTGATGAAGATCCACGTGCTGTAATCGAAACGTTGGCTTTTCAAAGTAAAAAATGTGTAACTCAGAATCCTGATTATTTTTCTAACCATCTTAAAAAAAAAAAAAAAAAAATGTTGACTATTATTATTTACTATAACTATAAATATTATTACTATTTAATATATTATTATTTCGTTTTATTGTGGGTCATATTTACCTCAATGTGGTAGCTGAAATTCCTTTTGATCTCTTCGTCGTCCATTTCATCCATTATATCCTGCAAAGAAATATATAATTAAATATATTGGATCATATTTTTCATTAAAATATTGCCAATAAAAGAATACGCAAACAATATTAAATTATTATTTTATTAAACTAAAGACGTTATTTGTAACAGTTGGACAAAACCGTTCCAGTACATATTTGTGACTATTCGAGAATCTTTTACGCTTGTCGGGAACCTTCCAGACTGTTTTAATTCAGACTAAATATAAGGAGCAATGGACTGGACTGGAGAGTTAGTCTTGCTCTGAAGTTCGAATCATATGGTTACTTTTGTGTTACTGTGTCGTTACGAGTTGATACTGCTATGTATTGTGGATGTTGCCATGATAGGAAAAGTAAATTTAATTAATAATTTAATATCAAAATATGTAAGGTACTGTATATGGGCATCCCAGTGGCCGGTTTTACCTGAAGGCGGCTAGGTCTTGGAAATACCACTTGTAAGTTATTGGGGCCATAAACCTTCTGTTAGAAATTCAAAATAAGCAAAGCTTAGGACCGACAATGCTGCCGACAAACACCCAAACACCTAAGAAGATTGTTAGAGAAATTTGTGGCCATTAACACTGGTTTTGCCCCGGCAAGGAGGCCGCTGGGAAATAGGTTGAATATGGAAAGGAAGGGAAATTTTAGGCCGCCAGCCAATCAGAAGTCTGGAACCAACCAATCAGGAGAAGTCTGCAGCCAGCCAATCAGAGAAGTCTGAAGAGAGTGGGGTAAAGAGGACTTATACGGAGGGAGAGAGAAGCTCGAGAGGGTCGAGTGGAGAGTTCGGTGGAAAGAGAGTTCGGAGGTGGACAGAGGTCGGGTAGTGTGCCAAGAGGGCGAGAGTGGATCGAGAAGGGCAGACGACCAGACAGATAGTGAGACAGACCGAGATGGGATGCTGTGCTGAGTCTGAGAGAGCGTCAGAGATGGCAGGGACTGATCCAGCAGATAGGCCAGAGACAACACCAGAGAGTGCCCACCAGATAAGATTAATACATATACAGTACTAGTTGTAATATTGTGTGGTCAGTATTTATTAAATAATGTTAAATTGCCAGTCCCCATGCATTAACTAATTTGTGTCAGTAAAATATCTTTATATGATATCTTTATAATATATGATATGATAGGATTTACTTTATTGGTCAATAAAATTAAAGGTCTAGATTTGTTTATTTATTATCATTTACCCTACGCCACAGGTTTATTAAATTAAAATAGAATTGGTAAACACGTCACCTCTGGAAATGTATCCAATATACAATTGATACATATTCATTATATTAATTTCATATATTAACTTCATATATAACACCACGTAGCAATACTTGGTTGATTAATTGAGTTTTAATTTTTGTCTAAAATTAAAAATAATTATTTTAGTCTAATAAAGAATATTTAAACCAACGGTAGTATTTTTATGCGTATTTGAAAGATTATTTTTTAAATCTTTTATCTCAGTAAGGTCTTTGACTCTCAATATCAGTTCTAGCATTTGTAGTATTTTTATTTTTAAATGAATGAATGAATGGTTTTATTTTTTCAATAATTACATTATTTACAATGATTATCTACAAAAACCTCCACGATGGACTAATTGTCCGTCTCTTGGAGTCTGTCTAACTTAAAATATTTAATACAAATTATATTACAAAAGAAATAAACACAAAAATAAAACAAACAAATATTGTGAAATGTCGAATGAAAAATTATGCGAAAACGGTTCAACAAAGTAACAATAAAAACAATAATAGCTCCTAATTCATAGTATCTACTAATATATACAAGGGAAAGATTACTTAGATACCAAACCTTCTTTGGTATTTACCCTGAATTGAGATAAATAAATGTTAAATGTTGCCAATCTTTAGTTAAATTCTGTAATAAGCAGCTTTCTGTAACTATAAGCCTCTTTAATGTAGCTATATAACCTAAACCAGTTTTCACCATTCAGGTACCCTATAACTGAACTCTCGTCAAGAACTGATTTTCCTAACCCTTTTCTCCAGAATTCACTAAGTATATGGCATTTTCCTAAGAAAAGAATTATGGTTTCGTTTTCATTTAGATTGCACAAACTGCATTCTTGGGTTTTGTTCTGTTCCAACGGCTTAACGTTTAAGTTCAGAAGTTCCCCCATTGCCTTAAAAATTAACTTCATAAATTGTAATTTGTGGTTGTCACTAATATAGCTATAATTGAGGTCTGTGTCCAGTTTTTATAAATTAGATGGAATTTAGAATTATTTCGGGAATTTTTTACAATTATTAGTAAAATTTAACATTTCATCGCTTATACAGTTTTCTAACTTTAAGGGCAATTCATCAGTATACTCTTCACTTGTTATTGAAATGGAAAATTTATCGTTCCATGATTTTTACCAAAATATATATTTGAAATTATAATTTTTGATAATAGCAGAGGCAATCTTTGTTGAGGATATTTAAAAACTTTTAACAAGTAATTGAAATGCAATCTAAGCGTGAAAAATAAAAAGGTTCTATGCCATTTTCAAGGTATAATACGTAGTTGGGGGTATTCAGGGGAAGCCCAAATAATTTTTAAATATTTTATTTTTATTTTTAAATATTATAAATGCTTAGCAGGCTGCATTATTTATGTAAACAATGAAAATAAGTGATATTTATTATATTTTATATTTTATTATATCATATTTACTATATTTTAGCCTATTATAATTGCTTTTGTATTCAGCAAC
This sequence comes from Aelia acuminata, assembly GCA_911387785.2. Lineage (NCBI taxonomy): Eukaryota > Metazoa > Arthropoda > Insecta > Hemiptera > Pentatomidae > Aelia > Aelia acuminata. The sequence continues at coordinate 180,249,703 of OU426979.1, forward strand.
TAATTAGTTTTCACTTAATTTTCTTTTGCGCTTGCGTTACTAAAATATGTATTTTTTACTGATAAGAAAGCTGTGTTTTTAAGCAACTCAATATAATTGAGCAGCCCCACTTTTGTCGTATATTTTGATAATAAAGTGTTTCTCTTTTGTAGATTATAAAATAAAAGTCTGGTTTGATATTAAAATGAAAAAAATTTGTCTATTTATGTACATTTTGTTTATTAAGTATAACAATAAGTTTTAGATTAATATTCATCTTTGTACAATAATTCAATGTACAATCTATATAAACATGGAGGGGCTAAAGATGCTCTAGATTCAGTATGTTTAGCAACTTATCTGAGGATTTCCAAGCACTATCTGGGTCAGTAACTGGAGCCGGAACAATATTAATTAACTAGGGTGCTACTCAGAGTAGCACAGGCTCATCGATTCTAAGAACACAAGCAAGAATTGTTTTCCTAATCATCAAATAAATTTTGTTTGAGTTATGAGAAAATTTGGATTCAATCCCCTAATGTTGACTGACTTGAACAATTCACGAATATACAATATAAATATATATATAAAATCCTGAAATCAAATATTAAATGAATAAATGTTTATGAGTTAAAACATTACATTTCAATACTAATATCTTCACGTGATTTTCTTTTTCTAAAAGTGGATAGTTTATAATAATAATAATAATAGAAAAAACCGAAATAAATACAGGAATAAAAGGAGAGGGAAGGGAAAAGGTGAACAGTTTTTGAAATAGTTACAATTATGATAATTGAATTACTTGAATTTAAAAAACCAATATGTTTAATTAAATTAAAATAGAGAAACTCAAATATCTTCATAAAGATAACCATGGCGACGGAACGTCACTAATGTATAAAAATCAATAAGGTTTTGTTTTATCAAACATTAAGAATATTAAAATTAAATACCTTATGTTTGTTATTAATCATTATATTTATAAAAATCTCGTGTCACAAAGTTTTTCATGTGTACAATCAGAAACTACTAAACTGAACTTTATAAAATTTGGCTCATTATGTATATTTTTGTCCAACTTAAAAGATAGGATTGCTTTTATCTAGATTATAGACCCCAATATTTCTTTTATTGCAAATTTATTATACTACAGTAGAGTGTGATTATTTGCAAGTTCTATAAATTTCCAAAAGATGGCGGTGTAAGTTTATTTATTTACACAATATTTCATTTTATTCGAAATTTAGGTTAGGTAAGCATCCATTAGCCAAATCTATTTTTTCCAGCTTGGACTAGGACAATTATGTGTCGCCTTTTCACGTGTTGGAAAACATCGTATTTTATTTGATTTAGCTAAGACAGGTTAACCTAAATCTAGGTGCACTCATTAGCACAACAATAAATAGAAGTTGTGAATCCTAATAATAAAAAATCTGGTGCGTGCGCGCAACACACAACTTTCACTTACCAACTTACTTAGATTAGAAATTAATGCGTTTTGTTAATTGCCACTTCCCAAATGAACAGAACGGCTTTAATTATGAACAATGGTCTGTCATTAATGGCGTACTCCGCATGCGTGGGCTCAACGAGTTTTATGAGTTGACTGAATACTTTTATTTTTTTTCTCCTCTTTACGTTTTCTTTATTTTTATCATATCTCATATTTAGCCATTTTTTATTTTTAGGCGTAACGAGAGACAGTTAATTTCTCCATATAAACAAAAACAAAGGTACTTTATAGGAAACAAACCAACAAAAAAGACCCCCCCCCACCAAAAAAAAGCCCCCTCAGAATATTTTAATAATGATAAAGCTTACCTGATATTAAAGAACACCTAATTTTTATTCAACAAGACGAATTTGATAAAAATCGTTAAAGCCGTTTTTGAGATCATCTAAAAAAAGGTAAAAATTGGAAAAAAAATTATGAAATAATGTACCCGCTCCGTTTGACCAGTTTTGATGAAATGTTGGCTATCACATCTTTGGCATATACATACATCAAATACCCAGTTTGATCAAAATCGTTATAGCCTTTTTTGAGTAAATAAAAAAAACACGTGAAAATGATACAAAATATATAAAGTAAAGTCCCCCCTCCGGTTGATCAATTTTGATGAATTTTTCACAGTAATATCTCAGGCATATAAATAGATCAAATACTCAGTTTAATCAAAATCGTTAGAGCCGTTTTTGAGAAAATCGAAAAAAACTTAAAAAGTTATTAAATAAAGTACCACCTCCCTTTGAGCAATGATGAGGAAATTTTTGCTGTCACATCGCGGGCATATACATACACTAAATACCCAATTTCAGCTAGGGGCGGTTTATAATTTTTGAGCTAGTCTGTTCACAGACACACACACAGACACACAGACCATTTCGCGGAACTTGCTTATTTGGACTCAGGGGACCCCAAAACGTGTATTTCCGTTGAAAACCGGAAGTCGAAAATTTTCACGATCGCAATACTTCCACTTACTATATATTTCATATATAGGTAAGTGAAAGTAAAAAATTAAATTATAACATGTCATTAATTTAGGTTATCTATCTAATTCATAAAATTAATTTTATATGTCTAGAACCTACTGGTACGATATCTAATATCATCATGAGTTATATTCTGAATTTAATTAATATGTACCTTGGCAAAAGATTAATTTGGTACACTTTTGCTAACTGTCTATTGTGGTTGTACCAAACCCTAATTAATTTTTAATTATATTCTTTATTAATTCCTTTTTCATTTGTGTTATTTATATTTAATCTGCTGAAATAATCCAGTAAGTGCTAAATAAATGGATCATTAATACTTACTTTAGTCAAATACGAGATGTAAAAAGTAAAAACTTGAACTATTCTAAATACTTTACCAAACAATTTTATATAGGCGTAAAGTTCTATTTTAAATCCCGTTGGTTTTTATATAAGCTGAAATATTTTTATCCTTGTCAGTGAATTTTGATTTACTGTATTAATAAGGATAGGATATAATTAATGCAATGCATTATTGCTACTAAGCCACAGCAACGCGTGGCCGGGTATGGTCGTTAATATATACTATGTAAGATATATTATTATTTAATATATTTAAATACAAGTATGGAGTCAGTTGAAGCTGTCAGCAGTTGACTCATTCAAATCGAATATTCAACTACAAAAGTTGATAAGTTGGGAACAAGCATACCGAACCCTAGCTCACGGGAGAAGTTGGCCTTAATTAAATTACAGGTGAAGTTTGCTACCTGTAACATAATTTACACACCTGGTCCCATTACTGATATTGCTGACGTTTCGTATATTTGATATTCCACTTAAACCATCTAAAAGTTATATAGAAGGCCTCGGAAGTTTAGTAAAATTCAATCATGATATTCCTAGTGTCACGTATAGTAAAAATTTTATGTTTTATTTCTTTAAATATTTTTTGGCCTTAATGGTAGAATGAAAAGACAGACCTCAGAGAAACTGAACTCGCTTTTTTCCACATGTCATACTTACTACATTCAGTCAATATTGATATACTCGTAAATACTCCTTCTATGACATACACTGAAATGATTATTGCGCCTATATTTCTTTAGCCTAATAAACAATTTATGTAACGGTAGTATTTTTCCTAAAATCTAAACGCAATAAAAAAAAATCATGTTGATATCATCTTTAACTTAATTAAAATAAAGTGATTACGATAACATATAAATCAATCACTTTTTTCAATTAACGTCATATCTCAAAACACATAATTTTTCAGGACTGTGAATTTAAAGTTTAAACTAAATTTCTCTATCCCAAAAGGCTCAGAGATTTCTTCAATCCGAACATTATTAGCTGGAGTTCCGCAGGGTTCAATACTGGTTCCGTTACTTTACTTCATAAACACTCATGTTTTACCTACTGAATCTAAAATTTTGACTGCAACTTACGCTGAAGATAAGGCAATTTTATCAATAAACTACGCTCAAGAATTGCCTTGTTGAATTTACAGAACCAGTTAGTACAATTAAAAAATTTTTTACAAAATTTGGTGCAATACGAAAAAATGGTATTCACTCTGGAAGAGAACCTTAAAACTTTGACATAAGCAAAAAGTCATACTTTTTTTAATGTAGGTATAGTATAAGCGGATTAGTTACAGCTCTCATAAGCGGTAACCCTTCATAACGGAAACCTCATTACAAAATTTGGTGCAATACGAAAAAATGGTATTCACTCTGGAAGAGAACCTTAAAACTTTGACATAAGCAAAAAGTCATACTTTTTTTAATGTAGGTATAGTATAAGCGGATTAGTTACAGCTCTCATAAGCGGTAACCCTTCATAACGGAAACCTCGGTTGAGCGGATAACTTCGTATGTCCTGTTTTTTTTTTTGTTTATTTAGAGAAAGAATTCACATCCATGCCCGGAAACCCTAATTAATGTAACGGAAAGTTTTGTTCAAAGTATCTGGGCAAAGCCTCTACCAATACCGGAAAAATGCGAACCCTTTGATCAATATTGTCTGATGTTTTTAATCCACGGTTTTATAAGCTCCTTCCTTTTTAAAGGATTTATATCGTCCCCTTATTTATTTTAGCAGCCTTTTTTTATCATATCATTAATTCTTTAGAAACCCTTAGTGCTTGCATTAAAGCTACTTTAGTTGAAATGTTGTGGTGAGCTAAAACATGTAATATGAGGTGAGAGTGATTATATTGTGGAATAGGGACAAATATTGCATTAGGAATATATCGAAATGTAAATGCTGAAGAAACTTACGATATGCTGAAGAATATATAAGAAATACTGAAAGAATGAGTAAGATCAAAATAGTCTTTTGTAAAAAGACAAACAACAAGATTTTGAAAAATAAAATTCACAGCTTGCTGTATAAATATTTAACCCTTTAAGCTCTGAGCAGTGCGAGTGTATTGCGGGCACTGTGGCCTGAGACCTTAGACCGGCTGCCGTGCCCGGTGGGCTCAATACTTTTTGCTACATTCACTTTTCTTTATCTCCTTATTCATATTTTTTTTCTAAATTCGCCCTATTTGACTAAGGAATAAGGTGCAGGTAATATAAATTTGGAAAAACCCGAAAAGAACCCCATGTCAATTAGTTTACAACCCTCGGAAATTTACATTTACATACATATAGTTTTTAGAAAGGTTATATTAACTGTCTTATATATCTGTTTATTTTATAATATTTTTAAATTAAATAATATATTTTTTTTACGAGTTGTTACCTACGATTTATGAATGTTGCATTCCTAAATAATCAATATATATTATAAAGCAAAGTGTACAATGTGCTTGCCGAAAAGGCTCAAAAACGACTCCACCTAGGATTAAGGAAGTTATGTCGTCGTTTAGCCATATGACTCCTAACGGAAAAGAAGGTTTCCGTTTCTCTCTTAAGAGTGTAAAATTGAAGAGAAAAAAACTGGAATTTTATGCCTCTCGCACCATTTAATTAGCGTCTCTGAGATTGAGATACGAGTTTATGAATGAAAAATTTAGTTCGAGCTCCAGGCTACCAGGAAGCGCTAGGGTTCGTTTCACTCAACGTTTATTGTACATTCATCCAGTTCAAATAGTAGAGGTTATATATTTATTCAGCTGTTCATTTTAAATTACTAAAAAATTAAGCGAAAATAATTAGTTTCTCCGTTGCTTTCAAAATAAAATAATGATTTTACATCTCTGCAATCTATTAGAAAACCAACTGGATTCCTTAAAGAATTAGTTTTCTCATAAGAAGGCTAATATATGATAGGCACATTACATTAAATCTATATATAATATGTACTTAAGTAAATTTAATGCAATATGAGTGAAGATTTCTTAGTAGTACCGTGAGCGAATAAAATCAGACATGAAAAAAGAGATGAATTGACTGAATATAAATCGAAAACAAAAACTTTGAAGTGTTCTTATTGTATTTATGAAAAAGAAGTTGGTTTGATTACTATGTATGATGAGCATTTCAGTTGACAAAACGACTAACTCCAATAACAGCATTCAAGATTTTATCATCCCTCATAGTTCAAGATAAAAAGAAATATGATGAAAAAATTGTGCCTCCAAGAAATTTTGGTTTTCACTTTGTAATAGTAGTAAGATTCGTGGTATGCAGAACGTATACAGGGGGATATTTTAGAGAGGGTGAAATGGAAGCAAGGTCTTAAAAAAGATTTCGGAATCAAATAGGACCACCATAGTAGTCGGAGCTTAAGTTTTACTCGAAATATAATTTTTTTAACTGAGAAACCAGATTTTTCAACTATTATCTAATAACTTATTATCTGCTGACTTTTTTGAATGGGCTTATAGGATTCAGAATCACAGAAACCATCAAAAACGATGCATAACTCGACAAAGTTGCAGCAAAATTAATTGTTCATTTACCATTTTTAACCCCCTGTAAATTATACAGGGTTCCTTATTTGGGCTCACTCTGCAGATCTCAAATCTGCAGAATATTGATACCAAGTTAAAACTAAATTTTCAAAAAGGTGCTAATTTTGTTTCCTATTTCCTTTAATTTTAAAGTTTTTCTGGTATTAAAGCTACCACACAACTACCGGAGCGAAGCCGGGCACCCCAGCTAGTGATACGATAAATCCGAATGGGACGAGTAAAAATTTAATTTTTGTTTTAAAAGAAGCCACAAAAACATCTCTTAAGGTGCTCACTACTGGATTGAGTTTAATCCAGAGTTAAGAAATTAATTAAAATAAGGTCGGCAGTTTCAGTCTTCTAACGCTGAAGCGGGCGGAACTGATATATCAGTCTACAGGCCACAGGGACGGCAGCGCTCGAAAGGGTAGAGGGTTAAACTGAAGGTTTAAAATTAGCTGAAAAATTTAAATAATTTATATTAAAACGGTTAAATCGTTGGCTATATTAATTTAAATGTGTCACAATATTGTTTTGAAACAGTTTAGTGTTAAAAAAAAAAAAAAAAAAAAGAGGTAGACGAAGAACTCGTTATTGACAGGATAAAAAAAATCTTGCATCACTATGAATGTGTATAATGGCAAAGCACATTTGCAAAATGATTAGTTCTGAAGGGAGAATAGTGTACGAGATAGAAGAAAGCGAGAGATAGGCTGATTGTTCTGTTTTGCGGGATTATAGAATTTTCCATTCACTATAAAATTATTTTATAAAACGAATAGGGGTCACCTGTGTTACATTGGTTAGCATGGCAACCTACAATATTAAAGGTCGCAGGTTCGTGTCCCTCGGTGGCCCTAGGATTTTTTAATGGGACGTAAAATGGAGGTCCCGAGCCTGTACGATGTCAGGTACTCGTTAAAGATCCCTATCCTAATTATACCTGGGTAGGAAAAATTTAGGATTCCCGCTGTAGCATCGTCCGATTAGCCTTAGTGGCATTAAGTGACAAAAATTAAAAAAAAAAATCTATACCCCCAAAACAGAACACTGATCCTAGCATCTCCCGCTTACTTCCATCTCGTGCACTATTATTCTTTTAGAACTAATCATTTTGCAAAAATGAATTTAAAAAAGAGGCCGGCTTCTTTGTCATTTTACACTTTCATAATTTTCCTCAAATTCATAGTTATGCATGTTTTTTTTTTTTTTTAATTTTACTTACCTATATATGCAATATATTAAAAGGGAAAGTATTGCGATCGTGAAAAATTTCGACTTCCTGTTTTCAATGAAAATACACGTTTTGGGGTCTCCTGAATCCAAATAACCAAGTCCCGCTAAATTGTCTGTATGTGTTTATGTGAACAGACAAGCTCCAAAACTCTAAACTGTACGAACCTGAAATGGGGTGTTCAGTGTATGTATATGCCCGCGATGTGACAACGAAAATTTAATCAAAATTAGTCAAACGGAGGGGGCTCTTTATTTACTAAAGTTTACGTTTTTTTTCTTCTTTTTTTTCGATTTTCTCAAAACTGGCTCTAACTATTTTGATCAAACTCGTCATGTTTAATGAGAATTAAGTATAGATGCGAAAGCATAAATTTCATCGAAAATGGTTAAACGGAGGGGGCACTTTATTTTATAAATTTTGTCTCATTTTTTACGTTTTTCTTCGATTTTCTCAAAAACTGCTCAACCAGATTTGATCAAATTCGTCATGACTAATGAGAACCAAATATTGTATAATATTAGTTAAGTTTTATCATAATTAAAATTTTCTGAGATTAAATGGGGAAGGGGACTTTTCTATCTTCCTATAAAGTACCTTTGATTTTGTTTATATGAATAATATCCATAACCTAGGTGCTGGATGAAGTTAAGAGGAAAGCTGCAACGGCTCGAGGAAGGCCGCGAGGAATCCAGTGGGAACTTCAAAAGCTGCTAGAAAGATTTGAGTATGCGGATGATATATGCGAAATGGCCCATAGATTCTCGGATATACAAGGAAAGTTGCACGACCAAGATAAGGCGGCAGAAGGATATGAACTGGCAATTAATCTCGCAAAAACAGAAACAATGAGAATAAATTCCAGAAACGAGCAGCCGATAACAATCCAAGGCCGAATACTAGAAGAAGTGGAGGCTTTCCCATAACTTGGAAGTGTAGTGGCGAAAGAAGGAGGAGCTGTCAAGGATGTGGAAAACCGTATAAAAAAAGCTAAAGGTGCTTTCGCCCAGCTCTGTACTCTATGGCTTGCCGAGGAAATAAATTTGCAAACAAAGCTCCGCATTATCAATTCAAATGTGAAGTCCGTTCTCAAGTATGGCTAATCGACGTGGAGAGTTACACGATCTATCTAAGTTTCTGCAATAGGTGCTTAAGGTATATCTTGGGAATTTGGTGGCCAAGAATCATCACCAATGAGGAACTGCTAAGAAAAACAAAGCAAAAGAAAGTAGAAGCTGAAATTAGAACAAGGAATTGGAGATGGATTGGACACGCATTAAGGAGGAGAGACAGCATCGTCCGGGAGGCGCTTTAATGGAACCCTCAGGGACAGCGTTGTGTCGGGAGGCCGAAGAAGACGTGGAGGAGTTCTGTCCTGGAAGAGGCTTGGAGCCAAAATGTTACATGGGCCACCCTCAAGGAGATGGCGCCAGATCTAGATAGGTGGCGATACTTCATAAAGGCCCTATGTCCCACTGAGGGATAACAGAAAATAGTAGTAGGAAATTCTATTTTAAATTTCCGCACAGAATGCGCATGCTAAACAATTTCACTGCTCATAAGTAGCAACCATTACCGGCTTATTTATTATCGACTAGCCATATTATAGGTTCAATGTACAGCTAGGCATACTGTTTGAATCAGAATGATAATAATTACAATGCCAGAATTAGTCACAATAGTATTAATAGTAGAATTGAGAGATAGTCAACTGTTCTTCAATTACGATAGGTTAAATGATGGTCAGGATTTTCAGTTTACAATGATTTTATTATGGTAAGCCAACGTTTCGATCCAACTTGTGGATCTTCATCAGGGCTAAAAGAAAACAAATATATGAGTATCTATGCTAGAGGGTGACAATGAATGGATATATTACAGAACTGATAATAATATAAAAGATGGTATATACATGAATATTAAAATAAGTGTGTAATAATATTAAAATAACTACTGAGTCCAGGTGGATACTAAGACTAAAGGTGAAAATAGGGTGAAAGGTAGTGGTAGGGGGTTAGTTCGCCGACTTCAAAGGTTTGTGACGGGGAAATCCAACGCCTTTGAAGAGAAAGGCACATGACAACTGAGTGGACAAAAATATATTAAAAACTAACAAAATATTTGGTACTGTATACAAATAGTTAGGTCTGTACTCAATAATAACATAAAAATGAGATAATACATAATGTAAAAATGCATAAAAAATTAAAAAAATATACACAACGAAGTATACAGTACAAAAAGATAATAATAGTACAAGAGGTACAGAGATAATTGCAGGTACCTATGAAATCAAAACTAGGATTTGAGGATGCGGAAGATGTTAGAATAAGTGGATGAAATTATTTTTATTTTTACCTTTAGTCTTAGTATCCACCTGGACTCAGTAGGTAAATATCAGATTCTATTTTATCTTGTTAACCTGCCACTTATTTTAATATTCATGTATACACCATCTTTTATATTATTATCAGTTCTGTAATATATCCATTCATTGTCACCCTCTAGCATGGATACTCATATATTTGTTTTCTTTTAGCCCTGATGAAGATCCACAAGTTGGATCGAAACGTTTGCCTACCACAATAAAATCATTGTAAACTGAAAATCCTGACCATCATTTAACCTATCGTAATAGTATTAATAGTTATTGATATTGCGCCGTTCGCGTAAGGCGCAATTCACTATATTATTTTATAGATGGGGTGATCGTGTTGATGAAGGTAGGGGGCTGATTTTGAGTAAAAGTTATTACCAGTGAAGCTATTATAAAAAAAAAAAAAAAAAAAAAAAAAAAAGGTTTTGAGTTTTAACCATCTTCTAGCCGCAACAAAATAATTATTACTTATTGGCTCAACAAGCGTGGCAAATAGGCCTATCGTTTAGCCCTAGTCTCATAAAATAATTTATGATGAACGGCTCGACTCTGTCTCACACAAATTAGTTTACCGCTGGTCCCCCCCCTCCAATACTGTCTCCTGCCCCACCCCCACTTAGCAATTAACTACCTGCGCTACCTGTTCGTCAGACTACCTTCCCATAACCCCTTCATTGACAATATAATTTTATTTCATTTATGTCACTAACTACTGATAATCAAGATATTATGTTATTTTTCGTTACCAACCGAAGTTTTGGTTTCGGCTATAAATCGGTTTTGTGGAAAAAAAATGCATCTAAAAGGGTCTACTCGATTTCAGTTCGTGCTGATCTCGTTCATTGACTTTAGTTCTCGTGAATTTTGTCATGTATAGTGTCTGTTATTTGGTCCTGAAACTTCCAACATCACAAGACCTGCAATGTTAGGTCGAAACGTCGCACAGTGAGAAAATTTTGTCATTTAGCGGCCAAAAATCTATAACTCCTGACCGAATGATGATAAACGAATAATTCTTTTTTCAATAATGACCTTGGGATTTCCTTTATCAGTGAGAATAAAAAATTAAATTAAAGCTTAATAGGGAAAAAATTGATTTTATTTTAAGCAAAATCTATGCTCAACTCTCTGATATTATTATTTTTTTTCTATTTAGCATTACTTTTTATATTGTTGCATCAAACATATTTTGTAAATAAGAAGAATGGCTGTAAAATTATTGGATAAAAATGCGTTTTAATTTCATCCACGTTGACTATGTAATTTATGAAAAGAAAGTATTTAAATTGATATAACTTCTGTTATTGGCAATAGTTGGTTCTGATTTTTTTCACAGTGGTAGAGGGTGAAGGGTGCTAAAATACCCTAATAGAATTAGATCGATCAAATGCGATCGATCGGCGATATATCGATTTTAAGATTTAAATCCCTATATTTTAACCTTTATTATATTTCCGGCCTCGAATTGGACTAAATCATAAAATATACTTCTCTTTGAATTATATGAAAATATTTTATTCCGTTAAAATTCCTAAAAAATAGGGTATTTTTAATTTAATTGTTTGGATTACTGGCTTAAATACCAGTGATGTGGCTGAGAGAGAAGCGCGGGAACCTCTTGAGGCTTACTTTTCTCTCCTCCATGGTGGGAAAAGCCTGCCTCGGGGTTCTCCAGCAGGTTGTAAATAGTGTATGAATGAGCTTTAAATGCTTTTTTTTTTTTTTTTTTTTCTAACTCGAGTTGTTTATTTTTATTTTATTTATTTATTTTATTATTTTATTTTATTTTATTATTATATATATATATATTTTTTTTTTTTTGTAAATAAGTGTGAATGCATTCCATCAGCAATATTACCAGTGTCTCAAAAGAGACAGAATGTAATAATACCAATAAAGACTTGTATCTAATTGTTTGGATTTTTTCTTATTTAGACAATAACTATTTTAAAATCTTTCAAAAGGAGCACATGCCTGAAAAAGACATATATATAAGCAGAAAGCTCAATAGATAATAATACTGACTCATTTCTTTCTCGATGTATAACCCTGTTCCTAATAAACTAATTTATTTAAATTTAAGTGAAGAAATGATTCATATAAAAATTGATTGGAAATACTTTGAGCGATGTTAATTTTATTTTTTTTATTCTCACTGATAAAGGGAATCCCAAGCTCATTAATGAAAAAAGAATTATTCGATTATCGTCATTCGGTCAGGAGTTATAGATTTTTGGCCGCTAAATGACAAAATTTTTCCACTGTGCGTCGGCTACAATAAAATAGTTGGGTCTTCTTTACAAAACGACCTCATGTTACTTTTTAACTGTTACAATTGCATTTATAAGGACAGATGTTAATTTATAAAACCATTTATATTTTAGTAAATAAATGTCATAGGTAATAATATTATTTAAAAAAAAGAACTTTGAAAAGTTATTAATAAGTAACCTTATTCCGCTGGTGGCCAATAGTTTCTTATGCAGTCCATAATTTTATCAAAAAGGTCACAATTCCCGTATCTCCTCCTCCAAACGAACTCACAGAGATAGGAGTCAAACAAAGTTCGACGAGTTCCGCACTCCCTCTTATTTCGTCGGTTAAAATTAAACCAAGTCTCCTTAAAAATACTAAATCTTGAGCTGCAACCTTTTCTGTAGCATCTCCAACTTCATTTCATGTTCCAGGGAACACTTCCTCTTCTTATCGAGAATGCCATAACTTCTTAGTATTTCAATAAACTTTTCTTGAGATGATAATGAATTGCTTAATTCCAAAAGATTCATTTTGTCTCGAGGAAATCTAATTTCGAGATACAAATGAAATCAAGAATACTTTTATCATGGCGTCACCAGCACCAAATTATTGGGGGGGGGGGCCGGCTCAATATTTTTCTAGATAGGGTAGGTAGAAATTCGAGCGGTTAAAAGTTGAAATAATAGGTCCTTAAAACAACTCTAAGGACATCCTCCAACGATGTATTTTAAATGTATTTATAGTATCTTAAAACTTGTCTATTTATGCCTCAGTAATAAAATAGGGAGTTGTTAATACTTAATGTTGGAGGATGTAGGCCAAATTTCTTGATTGAATTTTATGCAAGTTTTACTTCTGATCCTGATCCCACTAATTTCATTTCTTTCCGTCGACTTCTATAAGCTTCATCGAATTGATGGAAAGTAGGATCAAGCTGCTTGGTTTAATAAAGAAATGGAGACCAATGCAGGGGATACTACTTTGTTTCAGAATTTATAAAACAAAGCAGTTCAGGCAGAAATAAAAAATATATATATAATTCACCCAATACACAATACTATTGTATTTGTTATACCAAATAAGAAATTGGGTATAACCAATCAATAGAGTGTGCTGTAATTAACTAATATTTTATATTATTATTTTATTAGATTTGATTTGTTAAACTCTTGTAAATTATTAAAATCGCATTTCTATTCAATTTTTTGATTGGGTCCTTTCTTGCCAAAATATTGGGGGTGACGCGTCCCCCCTGTCCCCCCGGCGGTGACGCCCGTGTATCATGCAGTTTATAACCTTGCTTATAAAATCATATGTTTACCTTTCCGGTTACAAGTGAGTATAAATGTAACAGTTAAAAATTAACATGAGGTCGTTTTGTAAAGAAGAGCCAAATAGATTAAATACTCTTTGTAGTTTTTTTACCACCGCCCCTGATTATAATTATATTTATTCTACATTCGGTCAACCATCATTTATCCAGTCGGATATTTTAGTTAACAACATTTGAATTGTGATTTGATAACAAATTTGTTAAGATAACAAAAAGGTATTTACAACAAAATTAAATCAAGTCCAAACGTAAAATATATTAAGTTTAAAGAATATTTTTCTTTTTTTAATTGTTAATTATATCCTTCGAAATAAACCTAGTTGCAATTGTGATTTTTCTAAGAATTTTGGATTATGAAATTTGTATTTTGTTTATGTGGATGTGTTTCGCGGAACACCGAAGTTCTGCTCCATAAGTCCAAATAGGTCTTAAAATAGTAGTGTAAATTAGTCGCTTGTTTCTTAAGGTGAGTGATTATCTTGAGTCCAGGAGATGTAAAGTTACCTATTAAGCATTCGACACTATCCTAGCAGGCGTAACAGTCAAGGAAGGGAAAAAATTTTAATCTTTATTTATACCAGGTATGCTATTCCTATTTATATTGATAAGGGTTGAAAAAAAGCGCGTTATAAATGTATGTCTCTGTTGTATGTTGTAAATTATGTCTCTATATTCTACATCGGCAAATACCACACATAAAAAGTTTGGCATTTCTATATACAGAGTGTCCCACAGTGTAAATAGTTTGGTAATAAAAAATTTGGTAATACGCCATGCTAAACAGGGTAGATTGGCGCTGAAAAGAGTTTCCTATCTCGATCTGTTGAGGAGATAGAATTTTTTCTTGTTTTTATTTTTGAAATCTTACTTTTTTCTAAAAAATGGAAGTTTTCTCTGCTTTGAGCTAGCGTAGAAACTAAAGCTAAAAGGGCTAGAAAAAGCTAACTAAATTCCTCAGTATTTAGGAAATTTACCGGCTTCTAGGGTGCTCCAGTGTGGAATGAGGAATTTTCGATAAATATTAAAAGATAAAGTTTTAATAAATGTTTTGTGCTCTGCGCGTTAAAAGGCCCACTGAAAGTGGATTGATAATAACTGAACTTATATCATATTTTAGAAAATTTAATGCTGATTAAGAAAATATCATCTTTTTTGTTTCTACGCTAAACCATAGTAGAGAAAACTGCCATTTTTCAGAAAAAGTGAGATTTAAAAAAAAAAAAAAATCTACCTTCTCATTAGATTGAGATAGGAAACTCTTTTCTGCGCCATTCTACCCCGTTTAGCATGCAGTATTACCCATTTTTTTTTTTTTTTTTACACTATGTCTGGGACACTCTGTATACAGAAATGCCAAACTTTTTATGTGTGGTGTTTGCCGATGTAAAATATAGGGAAATAATTTACAACATACAACAGAGATATATATTTATAACGCGCTATTTTCAACCCTCGTCAATATAGATGGGAATAGAATATTTATCAGGTATAAATAAAGATTAAAATTTTTCGCTTTCTTGACTGTTACGCCTGCTAGGATAGTGTCGAATTTTATTCAGAATCCGGACGAAAGATCGCGCTCCGATGAACAAATGCCCAGTCTATAGGCAATATATCGGCGTTTGATGCTGGGTCTTTAGACGAGGATGGAATGCCATATGTTGGAATGGTGTTGGATGGAATGGTATAGGATATAACGGCTCCCTGATGGAAACATCTCGGCCTCTATCTCGCTTCCATTATTCAGTCATATCTCGTCCATGTCCCTCCATACTCACCCTCTCCTAAGCCATCCTCCAAATCTTTATTATCAGATACTTTCTCTCTAAAGATTTAGCCATTTTAGATCAGTTCTGAATTGACTTTGTATCACGAAATTATTTTGTCAAATAGGGTAAACCGTACAGTTAAAAATACCTTAAGACTAAATTTCAGTGGTGACTTAAAATAAAATACTTCTTATGAAGGGATCCTATAACTCCTCTTTATCTATCCTATCTATAAAGATTCATGAGGTTTTTTTTGGTCAAAAGTTTAATAGTTTTACAATATGGCAATATTTATTGTTAAAAGTGCCAAATCTAGTTATTGGCACCCTGTGGATTTAATTGTGAAATCTTCCCTATGTTTAGTTTGTTAAAGTCTTACTTCATAGATGACTTAGAGGACCCTTCAAACATTAGACTCATGCATATCTTGTAATAAAATTAGGACTTGCTTACCTTTTTCTTTAAGTTAAATTTGGGGTGCCAATAACTGTACTGAGTGCCAATAACGGTATGGTTTACCCTAATACTTTACTGAAAAGCGGATATTAGGGTAAACCATACAGTTATTGACACCCTTAAGGGTCTGGCCACACATGTCCGCACCGGATCCGCACCGTGGCAATAATACAGGTTATGTTCAGAATATTTTTAATTTAACTTACTTATTACCTTTAGTTATGCCTAAAGTGGCCTGTGTCTGACATGTGTGGCTTGAACTTTAGGCATAACTAAAGGTAATATGTAAGTTAAATTAAAAATA
The DNA here is from genome assembly GCA_911387785.2 of Aelia acuminata. NCBI lineage: Eukaryota > Metazoa > Arthropoda > Insecta > Hemiptera > Pentatomidae > Aelia > Aelia acuminata. The sequence goes on from OU426979.1 coordinate 180,265,802, forward strand.
TTCTGAACATAACCTGTATTATTGCTACGGTGCGGATCCGGTGCGGACATGTGTGGCCAGACCTTAAGACTACATTTCTGTGGTGAAATTAAAAAAAAAAAATACTTTTTATGAAGGCATCAAATTGAAACTTCCTATAATTCCTCTTTATCTATCCTTATACAGACTCGAGAGGTTTTTTTGGGTCAAAAAGTCAATAGTTTTACCACATGGCAATATTTATTGTTAAAAATGCAAAGACTAGTTACTGACACTCTGTGGATTTAATTGTTAAATCTTCCCTACGGTTAGTTTGTTAAAGTCTTACTTCATAGATGACTTAGAGGAACCTTCAAACATTAGGTTCATGTATATCTTGTAATAAAATTAGGACTTGCTTACTTATTTCTTAAAGTTAAAATTGGGGTGTCAATAACTGTACGGAGTTTCAATAACTGTCTGGTTTACCCTATGTCATGGAATAATGAGTTAAAACCATTTTAAGAAAAATAGGTTGATTGATGGGATTTTCAGTTTGATCTACTTTCACTTACCTATATATGAAATATAGAGTAAGGGGAAGTATTGCGATCGTGAAAAATTTCGACTTCCGGTATTCAACTGAAATACATGTTTTGGGGTCCCCTGAGTCCAAATAACCAAATCCTGCAAAATGGTCTGTGTATGTTTGTCTGTATGTGAACAGATTAGCTCAAAAACTATAAACGGTACAAACCTGAAAATGTGTATTTGGTGTATGTATAAGCCCGCGATGTGACAGCAAAAATTTCATCAAAATTGATCAAACGGAGACGGCACTTTATTTTATAACTTTTTTTCCAAAGTTAACGTTTTTTTCGATTATCTCATAAACGGCTTTGATGGTTTTGTTCAAATTCGTCACGTTTAATGAAAATTAAGTCTTCCTTATTATCAAGTAAGATTTAACATTATTAATAGGTTCTGAGGGGGCTTAAATGGGGAAGGGGCCTTTTTTGTGTTCCATAAAGTATGTTTGTTTTTTGTTAATATTGAGAAATTAACAGTCTCTCGTTTGGCCTGAATATATGAAATGGCCAAATATGAAATATGAAAAAAATCAAGTCAACGTTTACTGGAGAAAAAAAGAAATATATTCCGTCAACTTATTAAACACCTTGAGCTCACACATGTACGCCTCTAATGGCAGACCAATGCTTTATAATTAATGATGTTCTGTTCATTTAATGGAAATTATTTGTTTCGTGGTAACTATATGAAGTTTTCAACAACTACCTAGAGAATTATAAAATCAGACGACTTAGAGTATTATGCTTGCATTGCCGAATCATCACAAGTAAACACTTTTATTTAGTAATTAAAAAAAATAGTGTACTTTAAAGACAAAATATAAACAAAAATAAGTAAATGAATGTGCAAGAATGTGTGACTTTGAGGAATGGCATTTAAAAAACATGTCAATTTCTTATCGAAGTAAGTTCGTAAGTGAAAGTTGTGTGTTGCGTGCATCGAACCAGATTTTTTATTTACAGTTTCTAGGTAGAATAAGATCTTTAGGATTGATTAGGAAGACCCTAAAGAGAAGAATAACCTTACATACCTGTACACCATGTTAAGATATTACATTAACATTGCCTATTGGCATCATATCGAAAAAAAGAAATCTGGTGCTATGCGCGCAATACATAACTTTCCTTAACAACCTACTTAGATTAATGTTTTGATAAATATGTAAAATCCATTCAGCAACATTTCTATGATGATAAAATGTACCTAATAATAAAGAATGCTTAATCCTTAAAAACCAAGTTACTTTGGGTACCTACAAGTTAGGTCAAATTCGTTAGAACTGTTTTTTAAGAAATCGCGAAAAACAAAAGAAAGAAAAAATCCATGGAATGAACAGAACATCTTTAATTATAAACAATGGTCTATCATTAAAGGCGTACTCCGCATGCGTGGGCCCAACGTGTTTAATAGTTAATATTTTTCTCCTTATCTCCTGCATATGTTTACATGATTTTTTTCATGTTCCATATTTACCCATCCCTTATTTTTAGGCGTAACGAGAGACAGTTAATTCCTCCATATAAACAAAAACGAAGGTACTTTATAGGGAAACAAAAAAGGCCTTTTCCCCATTTAAGCCCCCTCAGAACATTTTAATAATGATAAAGCTTACCTCATATAAATAACAAACCATTAAAACCTTTTTTGAGATAATCGAAAGAAAGGTAAAAATTGGAAAAAAAGTTAAGAAATAAAGTGCCCCCTCCGTTTGAACAATTTTGATGAAATTTTTGCTGTCACATCGCGGGAATATACATACACTAAGTACCACTTACCACATACCAATTTCAGGTTCGCTCGGTTTATGGTTTTTGAACAAGTCTGTTCACACACATAGACCATTTCGCGGGACTTGGTCATTTGGACTCAGGGGACCCCAAAACGTGTATTTCCGTTGAAAACCGGGAGTCGAAATTTTTCATGATCGCAATCCTTTCCCTTACTATATATTTCATATACAGGTAAGTGAAAGTAATGTAGAGTGTATTGTGCATAACCTTAAACAGTAAACAATAGAACCGCAAAATCCGTTTATGGGGCCTTAGTAGTTTTGTCCCGACTAACAGGATTATTCGAGGAAGACACTCTCTAGTAAACCTTCATTCTCCTTAATTTCCATAAATGCGTAATTCGCATTTAATTTACTCTGATTGTAAGCTTAATTTGCCTAAAACACAAAGTACATCTTTCAGCTTCTGTTTCATTTCGATTATACAAGACAGAGTAACGTTCGCCAAATGGGCTTTCTAAAGCGTGTTGAATTTGCATGAAATTGTATATTTAACGTTGTATTGTTATAAATGTTCTAGTCTGACTGAATATACAAACATGTTTCTGTTCTCGACAAACGAAGCTTCATTTGTGTGAAATACCCTTTGCCTCCGTTGTATAGTACTTCACATCCAATAGAAATTATGATCTATAAAACCAGATAGTGTAAACTGAAACAAAACGTATTGTTTAGAATTGTTCTAGATTGTTGTCGGGACGAACTAACAGTTTGAACAAGCTCTCATAGTACATAGCTGTGACCACGATGTTCGATTAACATCTATGCTGGCCTAGAACCTTCGAGTCGTAACTATTACGGCTAAATATAAGAAGCTTTGGACTGGAAAGATACTCTTGTTCTGAAGCTCAAGTCATATAGTTATTTTCTCTTTAAGCTCAGCGGTCTGGTTGGTAAATTTGTCTTACCCCATACAAATTTTATAAAGTAATAATAGTGTAACGTTAAATCTTTAACCCTCAGGCGGGCGCGCCTATTTGAGTTACATTACATACGGTGTTTGGACCGCATCTTCGTTTTTTATATATTTTATTAGAAAATAAACTTTTTTGTTGTTGTTTACTCATTGCTTTAGTTTTGTACTATTTCTAATGAATGAAAATTATAACTTGCATAAAGAAAAGGAGGTCAAAGAAAAAAATAAATAAATAGCTTTGGCGATAAACAAACAGCTTACAATTGGTAGCAAAATGTATTGAGGTGACATAATAATAAATTGCTTATTGTAATAAATGTTGCTGATATGAACATAGGAATAATGGTGGAATATGGTTGACCTACAAAACATTAATAATGAAAAAAGAAGTACCTCTTACGGCAAAATGGCAAGTATTTAATGCAGTTGCAAGATCGATAATATGTTTTGGGTGCCAGGTCTGGGGATTCCAAGAATTTAAATTAGTAGAACAATTATTATTATTCTTTATCAAAAAAATTATTTAATTTACCAAAAAATAGCCCTAATTACATCATATATTTAGAAACTGATACCTCTCCATTATTTCATTACACCCTCTGTTTACATTTAAAGTATCTAAGTAAAACTCTGGATCTTCCTGACTCTAGATGGCCCAAAATTATAGCCAAGACGATTATAATGAAAAAAATTGATTGGGTTCAAGAACACTCAAATATTATCAACTCCATATCTGGTATTGAACAAATTAATTATAACAATAGCTCGAACATTAAGAACCAGATAGCAATAATTTTAGACAAATTAAAACATAATTTTAAATCTTATTTAATTCAGTCATCACGTTCATACAAATTTCACGAGTTATATAAAGAATTAGGCATTAATCTGGGAGAAAACAGTTATTACTCAGATAAAAATAATTTTCATTTTATTAAAACTATTCCTTAAGTACGGGGTCAATTATTGAATTTGAACTATTCTGTTGGGCGTTCAGAAGAAAGCCATAAATGCACATTATGTAACCTGGGGCTAAATGAAGACTTATACCATTTCCTAGCTATATGTCCTATTTTGATGGAGTTTAGGATTAAGTGGTTTGGACAAAGCATTCTTGATAAGGATAATGTTGTTGAATATCTAAATGGAAAGAACTGGAAACAATTATATTGGTTTACCATAGAAGCTGTTAAATGCAGACAAATTTTAATTAAGGAATTTAATACACAATAAAAATATAAAACAAAATATATTATTTATATTAATTAGCTTTATACCTCAAAGGATAAATTATCATTTATTTAATGTTTGATTAATATGTACAATTCTGTATTTCGTTTGAATACGGTTTTAAAAACAATAAGAATATTGAAAAAGTGTGGTCAACCCGGCAGACGCACATTGTCCATGCCTATATGTTTATGTATATTATGAACTTTTATTTTGTGTCTTTATTTTGTTAAATAAACAGTTTATTATTATTATTATGGTTGACCGTTGATATAATGAAGAGGAAATGGTTGGGGTGCGGTCAAAATTAATTAATATAAGAATCACATATTTTATTTTTGCTAACGCTTCGACTGAAATTCATTATTGCTCTTTGGCTGATTCTGTCAAATTGAACGTAAGAGTATTGTAATAAATAAAAATAATAGTATGTGTAAAAATAATTCAAACAATATTAGACAACGTAAAAACCAAAATAATTTCTTTTTATTTTGAGAAGAAAGCGCAGAAAACAATCGAATAATTCATCAGAGATTGTTTGAATCTGCAACACGAAAGAGCGCGCAGCGGTGTTCGGATCGCACTTACTGACCTACTGCAAATAAGGCAATATAATTATTGAGGAGAAACTAATAAGAGGGGAACTATTATATCTGAATTATAACAGATATAAAGAACAAGCCAATGGACTTTGTACTCTATGCAACATGAAAGGGCGCGCCGCGGTGTTCGGATCGCACTTACTGACCTACTGCAAATAAGGCAATATAATTATTGAGGAGAAACTAATAAGAGGGGAACTATTATATCTGAATTATAACAGATATAAAGAACAAGCCAATGGACTTTGTACTCTATGCAACATGAAAGAGAGGGAGGATATAGTGCATTTTTTGGCTATCCGTCCGGTCTTAAGTGAGTTCAGAGTAAGTTAATTTGGACTAAACAAATTAAGCAGATCACAGGTTTTAAAGTATTTAAATGGGAAGAATTGGAGTGCTCTGGTTGGCTATACCAAACATGCGTGGCATTATAGGTACCAATTAACTAAAGAATTTAACGGTTGAAAAGGAAGAGAGTGGAAATAATGAATAAATAAAAAAAAATAAAAAAATAAAAAAGATAACAATAGAGGTTAAACAAATATGTAAATAGATATTTATTTATTAGATAGAGAGAGATTTATGTCTTAGATGGAATCTTATTGTTTACATTTTGTGTGTTTGTCTTTTTTACTTTCACTTACCTATATATGAAATATATACTAAGTGGAAGTATAGCGATCGTGAAAATTTTCGACTTCCGGTTTTCAACGGAAATACACGATTTGGGGTCCCCTGAGTCAAAATAACCAAGTCCCGCGAAATGGTCTGTGTGTGTGTGTGAACAGACTAGCTCAAAAACTATAACCCGTGCGAACCTGAAATTGGGTATTTAGAGTATGCATAAGGGAGGGGGTACTTTACTTAAGAACTTTTTAAGTTTTTTTCGATTTTCTCAAAAACGACTCTAACGATTTTGATCAAACTTGGTATTTAAAGTATGTATATGCCAAAGATATGATAGCCAACATTTCACCAAAATTGGTCAAACGGAGGGGGCCCTTTATTTCATAATTTTTTTACAATTTTTACCTTTTTGATCGATTATCTCAAAAACGGCTTTAACGATTTTTATCAAATTCGTTATGTTTAATGAAAATTAGTTGCTATTTAATATCAGGTAAGCTTTATAATTATTAAAATGTTCTGAGGGGGCTTAAATTTGGAAGGGGCCTTTTTTGTTTTCCTATAAAGTACCTTTGTTTTAGTTTATATTGAGAACTAAAAATTTATATCTCATCACGCCTAAAAATTAGAAACGCTAAATATGATGTATGAAGTAAATATATACAGGAGAAAAAAAGAAAAATATTCCGTAAACTCATAAAACACCTTGAGCTCACGCATGCGCCGTACGCCTTTAATGACAAACCAATGCGTTATAATTAAAAATGTTCTGTTCATTTGAGAAGTGGCAATTAACAAAACGCATTAATTTCTAATCTAAGTAAGTTGGTAAGTGAAAGTTGTGTGTTGCGCGCACGCACCAGATTTTTTTTTATAATATGCTTTTCAATTCATTATTTATTTATTTATTTATTTATATATATATATATATATATATATATATATATATATATGGCTATGTGTGTATATATATATTTTTGATTGTTTCTATATCATTATATTGTTGATTATCTAGTATTCAGCGATTAAGATAATAAGTATAAAGATATTATAACATATTATTGAAAATTAATTATTATTAATTGTTTTTATTTTCTTTTTTTTTGTATTGTTGGTTTTTATAATGTGCGGAATGAACCAAATTTGTTTGTTCTCCCGGTCGATCAGTACTGGCTGCTGTTTGACTTCCTCTGATAGTCTTTGACCTAGAGTAAAATGCATATTGTATAACATTTTGATGTGATTTTTCATTTAATAAATGCATTCTATTATTATTATTATTAATTATTGAGGAAAACCGGAAGACGGCGGGCGGGCATGACCGTCTAATGCTGCCAGAACATGTCGGTCTACAAATACCTGGAACCCTCAGCTCACTGATATAATTAGTATCCCTAATATTTTCAATATTATGTTCAAATGTTCAGATTGCGGTCCAAATGCCTCAGCGCTCCCGCCGAAGGGTTGAATAAAAAAAAAAAAAAAAAACATATGGTTTAAAATTCCGAACCTTTTGTTGGAACAAATTAGCGATTGGAGCGAACCGTCGGAGCACGTGTATGGGACTAGATTGTTCGAATTCAAGGCCTGGATGATTCCACGAAGGTCTGGAACCTTCCAGGCCAGTCCTTTTACGACTATATATAAGTAGCGAGTCCAGATACAAAACTAAAGCTGTACAAATCCTTGATCCGACCGATTGTGTGCTATGGAGCTGAAACATGGACCCTGAAAGTTGCTGACCAGCAGGCTCTGAGGATGTTTGAAAGAAAAACAATTAGACGAATATTCGGTCCCCTGTGCGTTCAGGGAGAATGGAGGATAAGGACGAATCGGGATTTGTAAAGGCCAGAAGAATTAGCTGGATGGGACACGTAGAGAGACTGATGTCGCCAACACAAAGAGGGTACTGAGAGAGGAATTCCATGGAAAAAGGAAAAGAGGAAGACCAAGAAATTCTTGGCAAAGTGACGTGGAGGAAGATCTGAAGAGAATGAGAGTAGAGAATTGGAGAGTTAAAGCGCAGGACGGAGAAGTCTGGCGGAAGATCGTGAAGGAGGCCAAGGTCCACCCCGGACTGTACAGCCAGTTAGTAAGTAAGTATATAAAGAGCGAGTGAATGGATCAATTAGTCTTAGTCTGTGTCTTGATTGTGAGGCTCAAGCCAAATGATTTGAGCTGTAAAGTTATAATTTTTGCAACCTGCTCGAATACTTGTTTTTACTTTTACTTACCTATATATGAAATATGTAGTAAGGAAAGTATTGCGATCGAGAAAAATTTCGACTCCCGGTTTTCAATGGAAATACACGTTTTGGGTTCGTGGTACCATCTAAGCTGGCCTAGAACCTTCGAGACTGTTCCTCTTAAGAATAAATATGAAGCTCAAGTCATACGGTTATTTCTGTGCATTCAAAATGATATGTTTTGTAAACTGTTTACCTAATTTGTGAGGAATTGGAAATTCCTTTATTTTCGTTGAATTATTTTTATTTATTTCGTTGAATAAACATTGTTTAACCCACGTAAGTGTTACAATATAAATATTATAAGAGCGTTATAATATAAATATTAGGAGATTTTTTTTCCTAGAATAATAATAAGAATAATAGCTACTCAAGCACTGAAGATGGCCGAACTGGCCATGGGAACGTTTATGTCCTTAATTTGTTAAAATCTGAAAATCATTTGCATTGTCTCCGTAGCGGAGCTCTCGAGTTTGAAGACAAATTTTAATTGGCTCCGCTCCGGAGACCTCGAGTGCAAAGGGTTAATAATACTCGGCCGTAATCCCCCACCCTCTCCCTAGGGCCCGGGAAACCGCGTATAGCCTAAAAGGCGAGGAAGGGGAGGAACAAAAAAACAAAAAAAAAAAACATAATCTTATGTTAACTATTTTTACAGCTTAAGGTAACTTTAAACTGTACGAACTTTACCATCGAACCTACAGCATGTTCCGTACTCTGTTCGGCGATTCTAAATAAGACAGAGTAGTAGATTCATAAATCCAATATAACCTCAAACTAATAGGATTCGGTTAGTGTATTTATCGAGACCGAAAGGCAGCCCGAGTGGAAGACCAGATCTGACAGATCTAATTTTCCCCCGGCACATTTAGATAAGGGGATTTGGATTTGGGGAGATTAGATTCTGAAGAAGAAATGAAAAGCTTTTCCTAACTCACTTTGCTTTTTCTTCCCCCTTTTTAATAATAAATCCCCCGGAGCGATCCTAGTCAGCTGATTTACTTGAGGTGGCATAATACCGGCGAGCATTCCGGAATTGTAACACTTCCGGTAATCCCAGAGTTTTTTTCTTAAGATATTTAAACCTTTTAATTAAGTGCATCTTTTCCGCTCAAGCGTAAGTAAATCAATATGTCAATATTGATTTTTTTTACTTTCACTTACCTATATATGAAATATATAGTAAGTGGAAGTATTGCGATCGTGAAAATTTTCGACTTCCGGTTTTCAACGGAAATACACGTTTTGGGGTCCCCTGAGTCAAAATAACCAAGTCCCGCGAAATGGTCTGTGTGTGTGTGTGTGTGTGTGTGTGTGTGTGTGTGTGTGTGTGTGTGTGTGTGTGTGTGTGTGTGAACAGACTAGCTCAAAAACTATAAACCGTGCGAACCTGAAATTGGGTATTTAAAGTATGCATAAGCCCGCGATGTGACAGCAAAAATTTCATCAAATTTGCTCGAAGGGAAGGGGTACTTTGTTTAATAACTTTTTAAGTTTTTTTCGATTTTCTCAAAAAAGGCTCTAACGATTTTGATTAAACTGAGTATTTAATCTATTTATATGCCTGAAATATGACTGTAAAAATTTCATCAAAATTGATCAACCGAAGGGGGGACTTTACTTAATAAATTTTGTATCATTTTCACATGTTTTTTTTATTTACTCAAAAACGGTTTTAACGATTTTTATCAAACTTGGTATTTGATGTATTTATATGCCAAAGATATTACTGTAAAAATTTCATCAAAATTGATCTACGGGAGGGGGGACTTTACTTAATAAATTTTGTATAATTTTCACGGGTTTTTTTTATTTATTCAAAAACGGCTTTAACGATTAACAAAAATAAGATATGAAAGTAGAAAAATGTGTGATTTTGGGAAATGATATTTAGCAAAACACGTCAATTTCTAATCTAAGAAAGTTGGTAAGTGAAAGTTGTGTGTTGCGCGCACGCACCAGATTTTTAAGTTAATGAATGTGTTTTGGGGTCACCTTTGGCGCAGTGGTCAAACCTACAACAAGAAACCTACGATAGTTGCGGGGTGGCACTAGGATTTTTTAAATGGAGTTGAAAAGTGTTGGCGTAAAATAAACGTCCCGAGCCTGTACGATGTCAGGTAGTCGTTAAAGACCTCTATCCAAATTATATCTGGATCATTACTACATTATTATATCCCACATCATTACTCCATGGACTAAAAAATGTAAATGTTTTACGAATTTTTTCTTTAATCAAATACTCTATTCCCCTGTTAACATATATCGATAGGGGTCACTTGTCGTGTAGTGTCATCATAGCAGCCTAAAATACTGAAGGCTGGGGGTTCAGTATGGATGACCTTGGATTTTTTAAAGGATTTAAAAATCTTTGGCTATGCCGTCCCTCGGATAGGAAATAAATAGAGATCCCAAGTCAAGTACTCTTTAGAGATCCCTATCCTAATTAGTCTGTCCCGCAAAGTGTTGTATGAACAGACTAACTCAAAACCTAAAAATCGTACGAAGCTGAAATTTGAGTATTTGATGTATGTATATGCCCACAACATGAACGCAAAAATTTCATAGAAACGGACGGGGCACTTTATTTAATAAATTTTGTCTACTTTTTAAGTTTTTTTCAATTGTTCCAAAAACGACTTTAATGATTCTAATTAAACTCGTCATGTTTATTGAGAATTAGGTTAGGTTAGGTTTAGTGGTTTAAGGACACACTACTACTATTTGAGAATTAGCTATTCTTTAATGTCAGCTAAGTTTTATCATAAAAAAAAAATGATGCTGAATGCCATCCCGAGGATAGGGCGTAGGACGTGGAGATCCCATGCAGCAACATTTTTCGCACTAAAATGCAATAATCTCATTAAAAATCGACTAAACTGAGTGTGTTGAAGTGTTCGGACTTTTGTACATTGTCATGTGAAAATCGGCTGTTAAGAGGGGAATGTTAAAAATGATACCCCGGGGACGTATGCCGCACCTAACGTGTTAATAATAATATTACTTATTATTGGTACTACAATTTAATGTTGTAATATTAATTTTAGTTGAATATAAATGCTTAATTATTTCCAAGGCTTCAAAACACGATGACAGCTTCCTGTGACAGATTTGTTTTGGTAGCACTGAGGAATAATTAGACGGTGTCCTTGATAGCCTTTTAATTTAGTTTGTTACATTGTCAACACTGTCATGGCCTTCAACCTCAAGCTGTGGCGCAATTTTCAAATTGCGTTTCATTTTCAAACAAGGTTTGAAATTAGCTCTTATTTTCTTGGAAAGAGAATAAAAGTCCAATCCGGACTTTTATAGTTCTAATACATATAAATAAAAAAAAAAGAACCATAACATCGTTGGCCCTAGGATTTCGTAAAGGAAGAAAAACATCCTCGGCTATGCCGTCCCTCGGATAGGATGTAAAATGGAGGTTCCGAGCCTCTACGATGTCATGTACTCGTTAAAGATCCCTATCCTAATTATACTTGGATAGGCAACATTTAGGGCTCCTACCGTAGCATCGTCCGATTAGACTTAGTGGGAATAAAGAGACGTTAAACAAACAGCAATCACACAACAAACAAAATCCCATTATGATTTTCATATCATCTTTATCACAATAATATCTGATATTAGAGCTTGATTTTAATTAATTAAATATTGATATATGGGTGATTCTCATTGAATTTTACCATTTAAATCGAATTTTGGGTTTAAAAAAAATTCAACTAATGAATAAAATTTGATCTGAATATCATCAATAAGATTTTCAAGAAAACAAAGGTGAACAAAGTTTGTCAGTTCGTTCAGTATTAGTATTTTTTCTTCAGCTTGCCTAGGTTCATTTAAATGTTACCATCGTTCTGCTATAACAGAAGACTATAAAACAAATATCAAAAAAAATTTTTGGATATGAAAAAATATCTAAAAAATCTGGTGCGTGAGCGCAACACACAACTTTCACTTACCAACTTACTTAGATTGGAAATTGACGTGTTTTGCTAAATATCATTTCCCAAAGTCACACATTTTTCTACATTCATATCTTATTTTTGTTAATCGTTAAAGCCGTTTTTGAGTAAATAAAAAAACCCGTGAAAATGATACTAAATATATTAAGTAAAGTCCCCCCTTCGGTTGATCAATTTTGATGAAATGTTGGCTATCACATATTTGGCATATACATACATCAAATACCCAGTTTGATCAAAATCTTTAAAGCCGATTTAGAGTAAATAAAAAAAACACGTGAAAAGGATACAAAATTTATTAAGTAAAGTGTTAATCAGGTTGATCAATTTTGATGAAATGTTGGCTATCACATATTTGGCATATACATACATCAAATACCCAGTTTGATCAAAATTGTAAAGCCGATTTAGAGTAAATAAAAAAAAAACACGTAAAAATGTTACAAAATTATTAAGTAAAGTCCCCCCTCCGGTTAATCAATTTTGATGAAATTTTTACAGTCATATCTCGGGCATATTAATACATCAAATACTCAGTTTAATCAAAATCGTTAGAGCCGTTTTTGAGAAAATCGAAAAAAACCTAAAAAGTTATTAAGTAAAGTACCCCCTCCCTTTAAGTAATTTTGATGAAATTTATGCTGTCACATCGCGGGCATATACCTACACTAAATACGCAATTTCAGGATCGCACGGTTTATAGTTTTTGAGCTAGTCTGTTCACTCACACACACACACAGACACACAGACACACAGATACACACACACACACACACACACAGACCATTTCGCGAGACTTGGTCATTTCGACTCAGGGGACCCCAAAACGTGTATTTCCGTTAAAAACCGGAAGTCGAAATTTTTCACGATCGCAATACTTCCACTTACTATATATTTCATATATATATGTAAGTGAAAGTAAAAAGGAATGTTAAGTTCAGGGACACTAAATGGTCAGTTCGTATGAGAATCACCCGTATAAGATTTTATTTCGAATTTCTCCCTATTGGTATTTTTTCTGACATCGTGTAAAGTGTAGTAAATTACCTGATATCTATCTTAAATTCGATAATAAGCTTATCAAGGAAGCTGATAATGAAAATAACATCGATTTAAGATCTCAGGTTCATTTTTGGAGTTTTATTCGGCCTTATGCGATATAAACGATGTTGGGGTGGACTCATAGTTTAATTATTGGGCTGATTATAAAAATGATACAGATATTAAGGTTGCCTAATTGGTATATATCCCTTCTGCTGCATTATTTAATAAAATGACTCTATAGTTCTCTATAAATGTTAACCTTCCGGCGTGCGCGCGGTTGATACTCGCACTAAAAGGGCGCAGGGCGGCTTATTGGCCACTTCCGAGTATGTGTGTTTGTATTACTTATCGCTGTTTTTTCACATTAGGAAGACACCATTAAATTATATTATATTTTTAAATTCTTTAATTATACAATTTTTAAAGGGGATAAAAATCTTGAATATCAATAAACAGTATTTCAGACAACTTACATCGGTCTTTTTAATCTATTTAGTATCATACTATAGGCGAGCGCAAGCGACGGTGCTGCTTCTTTGAGGAACTAGAAGGAACTAGAGAAACGGGGATAGAAGCCGGGCCATTACCTGGGATTCATACGGTTTTTTGGCGTTTTTAATTTATTTTTCCATAATTAAAACCCGATCGAGCAAAAAATTATTGGAAAAATGTCTAATAGGTATTGCTTGGTCCCTCAGTGTTCTTAAAAAAAATCTAAAGATGTGTCATTCCATTTGTTTCCAAAAAATAAAAAGCTTCTTAAAGAGTGTATTATAAAATTAAGAATAGATAAGCCTGTTTCGAAACATATGACGATATTTAGTCTTCATTTTAAAGAAAGTGACTATGTTTATCCTGGTAAATATTAGTATTTGACATTTTATTATTTCAAAATGTTGGTTTTATGCAAATAACATTGGGACCATGGTGTCATATTTGTTTTTCTTTTTTAATTTTCCCCATTTTTGTCTTACATCCGTTGTGCTTAATTGTTCCAAGTTTTCAATGCGAAGCCTGAAAGTTTTGACAAATAAATAAATAATATGACAAAGAATCTAAGCTGTCATAACAATGATTGTATGAATAGGTAATTAATGTTATTACTAACCGAAAAACGTAGAGTAAAGTTACAATGATGTGTTTGCATTTACCAGAACTACCAGCTTTACACTTACAATGACAAGAAAATTACTTATTATTATTAATAAATTTGATTTCCACTTTTATTTGATGGGGCAGTCCTTTAAAATTGCTAGTTTGAAGGCACAAGGCTTGTAAAATAACTGTGTTTTTACTTCTAGATATTATTCCACATGTTATTATGTGGTTTGCATCAAGGATAGCCTGCCCTTCAATTACTGGTCTCTTAAAATTACCAACTATCTCTATTACATCAACTAAGTCTATCCCCGTTCTTTCCGACATTTTGAAAATGCTACTAGCGCACCCTATAGTCGATTGCGCCCGCCTATACTATTATTCAATATTTTTATTAAAAAAATAATATATTAAAATGTACAAGGTTATTAAAGGTACATAAACAAGGTAAAACTAGGAAAGAATAAAATAGTATTTACACAATTAGACAGAAAGGGAGAAAGAGAAAACACAGAAAAAAGAAATTTCTCATACTAGTGAAATTACTCGTCTTCGGGCAGTTGTTAAGTTTTTGCACACTAATTACATGATACTAACATCACTGAATGTTTTTAAGATATATTATACATATTAAACGATAATTAACTAATGTCATTGCCATTACTAGGTTAAATTATAGCACTAGAACGTTTCAAAATTTACTCTGCGCGTGATGTAAGATCACTTGCTCTTTGGGCAAAAGGGTGAAATAACCCCAGCCGTGGAATCATTTACTATTTGCTTTGGTGAAGTGGGGACCTTTTCTCCTCCCCCCTCGAATGCTTTTAAGATGGTCCTTAAATATTGATGCTCTACTTCAGGACAACAAGGGGCCACTTCCATTCTAGAATATTCTAGAGCCGCTATTATCGACGTCAGTTAACCAGCCCGGGTAATAAGCTAACAAATGAAGGAGTTGTGACATGACGAAATAATGAGCTAAACATCAAAAAGGAATAAATTATAGCATCTGAAGAAATTCATTTTCATATCCGAAAAAATCTGGTGCGTGCGCGCAACACACAACTTTCACTTACCAACATACGTAGATTAGGAATTAATGCGTTTTGTTAATTGCCACTTCTCAAATGAACAGAACGGCTTTAATTATGAACAATGTTCTGTCATTAAAGGCGTACTCCGCATGCGTCGGCTCAACGAGTTTTATGAGATGCCTGAATATTATTCTTTTTTTCTCCTATTTATGTTTTCTATATTTTTATCATATCTCATATATAGCCATTTCTTATTTTTAGGCGTAACAAGAGACAGTTAATTTCTTCATATAAACAAAAACATAGGTACTTTATAGGACACAAACAAACAAAAAAGGCCCGAAACCCCCCCCCAAAAAAAAAGCCCCCTCAGAACATTTTAATAATGATAAAGCTTACTTGATATTAAAGAACACCTAATTTTCATTAAACATGGCGAATTTGATAAAAATTGTTAAAGCCGTTTTTGAGATCATCGAAAAAAAGTTAAACATTGGAAAACAAGTTATGAAATAAAGTGCCCCCTCCGGTTGATCAATTTTGATGTAATGTTGGCTATCGTATCTTTGGCATATACATACATCAAATACCCAGTTTGATCAAAATCGTTAAAACCGTTTTTGAGTAAATAAAAAAAAACACGTAAAAATGATACAAAATTTATTAAGTAAAGTCCCCCCTCCGGTTGATCAATTTTGATGAATTTTTTACAGTCATATCTCGGGCATATAAATAGATCAAATACCCAGTTTGATCAAAATCGTTAAAACCGTTTTTGTGTAAATAAAAAAAAACACGTAAAAGTGATACAAAATTTATTAAGTAAAGTCCCCCCTCCGGTTGATCAATTTTGATGAAATTTTTACAGTCATATCTCGGGCATATACTTACACTAAATACCCAATTTCAGGTTCGCACGGTTTATAGTTTTTGAGCTAGTCTGTTCACACACAGACACACATACACACACAGACCATTCCGCGGGACCTGGTTATATCGACTCAGGGGGTCCCAAAACGTGTATTTCCGTTGAAAACTGGAAGTCGAAATTTTTCACGATCGCAATACTTCCACTTACTATATATTTCATATATAGGTAAGTGAAAGTAAAAATGAGACAAAATTTATGTAATAACGTGCCCCTTCAGTTTGATCAATTTACATCAATTTTTTAACATCGCAGGCATATATATGCATCAAATACCCGGATTCAGGTTCTACGATTAACCGTTTTTTGAGCTATTCTGTTCAAACTCATACAGACCATTTTGTGGGACTTGTTTATTTGGACTCTAAAAAATTACTTATTTCATCAATACATTTACTACGTTATGTATTATTTTTATATAAAAACATACAATTATTATCCGTCGTTTCACCTTTTACCATTAAAGGGGGTAAGGTCTAATTTCGCGCGAGAACCAGCCGTAGTTAGCCGGGATTCGATCCTATAACCTAACTAGTAGACTTCTCTTACCACTCTTCTGTATTAAGTATTATGTGTATAATTAAGTAAATTACAGTCATTTTATAAGCTTTCATTGATTTTATTGCTAAACTTACATGTGAGAAGGTGAGGTGCTAAACTCGTTCGTTCCATTTTTTTAGTTAAATTGAGATGGCAGTGGAATCTAAAAGATATTTTAATGCTCTTTCAACATATCTTATCATATTGGAGCAGAACTTGTTATTTCTTATGGATTTTTGGTATACAAAATAGCGGTTTGTTGCAGAAGTGATTCGTTCCATAGCCCATTGTGTTTCAAAAATGGTTCCTTGCTCGTTGTGAAGCAAAACTCTTTGTTTCCTACAATAACATCTCACTTTGCACCCATCCCAGTCGTTCACTTCAGCAGTTTCTGTTACTCTTTCTGAACAAAATATCGAAAGCTCCTTAAACTTGCGTGTTTCATGTCAGTTTAGACTCGATTCTTGTTACCTAGTTATATTAATAATTGATTTTCCAATGGCTCCAACAAGCTGAAAGACGTTCATAAACTGTTGAAAAATCATTTTGTCGACGAGTGGAGGACCAATGATTCATTGAAGTATTACACACGAGTTCTCAGTATATCTGCCACAGACGAGGGAAACAACGAACAACAGGATAGTGAAGTCGCTATTATTGAAGAAGACGATGGCCTTAGTATCTATTCTTTTTGTAGTAAGATGTTTTATATCAATAAGCTGATATTTTTGAACAATTCATAAAAAAAAAAGATGTTTACTCAAATGTTTTATTAAGTCGGTGGGTGATATTATTTTGTAAAATGATACCGAATTTGTTAATAAAATGGTTGTGAACGTAAATAAATATTATTTATTAAAAAAAAACTTCGCTTTTGTTTTCTTCACCTCGTATTATTATCCTTATTGGAAGATCAACTCACGCTGTGTGAATTAAAACTCGTTCATTCCAATGTGGTATGCAGTCATTCTTTTAAATATTTTGTTGCGAAACTTTGTCATTTGCAGACTTTGTTACCTTTAAAATAATAATTTTTTTTTCATTCCAAGCTCACTGCCACAGGGTACCTGTACCTTTCGAAGGTAAAAAAAACAAAACATTTTTATCAGGCCACTCTACAAGACGTGGCAAAGTTTTTGAGTTTCCTGAATTCATGTACTATATTTACACACGTAAACGGCCTAAATTCGGTTTCGGATTCGGCTAAAAATTTGGTTACGGTCAGACACTAATGAATAGTAACCATATATTTGCCGATGTACGATGTGATTTAATTAGAGCAAAATTAAGTACTTAATATATATTTATATAACATATACCAGTTGTAAATATAGCTGACATGTCTTTTCGACTAAAAATTCGAAATACTTTTTCTGTTCCCGGGAAAATCATAGTTAATAACATGTAGTAACAAGTAACAGGTATTCGTAATATTAACAATAGTCATTGAGCTTTGACAAATGACAATAATTATTTGACACCTGATTCAAGATTCAAAACTAGTAATCCTTGCTGTCCTATCTGATGTATATTTATCAATCGTCCCCTGCAGCACAGGCTCTGTTTTATTAATAAGTTTCCCCCAAAGAAATATACTGAATAATTTATAGGGGAGAGGTGTAAGGGATCTTTCTTCTCCGACTTGACCCCACTCCCTACCACAAGGATATTCTTTCTACTTTCATAATCAATTCGGAGAAATCTTGATTCTCCCCTCTCTTTCGATGTTTTTCGTTAAAAGTTTTCTAGATGTTTTCATCAACTCCTTCCAACGGAACTCAAATAACTCTTGGCAGAATTTTCATTTTAGTAACCCATCTTCAAGTATTGCAACCTTCCAGATGCCCTAAGCTTTATTTTATCCCGATCAATTCCATCCAATTATATTTGTTTTCACTTACCAGCTTACTTTGATTAAGAAATAGACTTGTTTTGTTGAATGCCACTTCTCAAAGTCACACATATTTCCACATTCATTTACTTATTTTTGTTTTTATTTGCTCTTTAAAGTAGGGGAGAGCGGGGTTGGTTGGCAACAGTTTTCACTTTTTTAACTGTTGAGTAGTTCCTGTTATGTAATATAATCCCAATAAGGCTGATACCACTGTAAACACCAAGTATTAGAGTACTTCAAGTATTTTTTTTCAACACGTAATATTTAATAATAAGATCATAAAATATTGAAGAATTCGTCAATCCAAAGTAGGCCAATTAACCCCCTACTTGGAGCAGGTTGGCCTGGAAGGTGGGGTTGTTTAGCCATCTCATTCAAGTACTGCCTGACACATATTATTGGTATTAAAAGCTGCACTATAATGGTATAATAATTTTGAATAGGTTTTTAACAGCTTTTAAGGGAAAATAGAATGAAAATAAAAGAAGATAGAAGTTTAGACTGTCGTCACTTTTTGCATAAGAAAAATTGCTCTCATCCTCCTTGCTGGAACTAAAGACAATTCGTATTTTCACCTTTTTTTATGTCTACCTTGCTTTTGTGAATTGTTACTGCGCCAACAAAACCCAGTTGAAGAGAGCCAACTAACCCCACAGGAGAGATTATATGAAAGATTGCTGCCAGGACAGGGGAGAACAATCAAACGAGAAATTGGTTAATCGAAAGGTTAGGTTTTTCAAAGGAGTTTGGGGCTGTGTGAACAGAATCGGAGTCAAATCTTTTACCATGCCTTTAAACCAAATTTACTGAAATTATAAAAATTTACTTACATGATGTAAAATCAATCAATGAAGCACACTCTTCTCTACAATGTTAGCATCGGATTGAAAACTCAGGACAAGACTCCCGAGGTCGAGCGGGTGACATGGTACAATGGTGGGGCTTTCACAACAGGTGTGACAAAAACTATAAGCCGGTGGCCAACCTACTCCCTATGCCAACCAACCCCGCTCTCCCCTACACTAATTTTTTTTTAATTATTAAATAAAAGTTTTTACTTGTTATAAATACTAATAATAATAATAAATACTCCAGTCTTCTGATTTTATAATTCCCTATGTAGTTGTTAAAAATTTTATATAGTCCCCAAGAAACAAATGATTTCCATTAAATGAACAGAACATCTTAAGGTATAAAGCATTAGTCTGTCATTACTGGCGTAATGCGCATGCGTGAGTTATGAGTTTACGGGATATTTTTCTTTTTTTTCTCTGTATATGTTTATTTGATTATTTTCATATTTCATATTTAGCCATATCTTATTTTCAGGCGTAACGAGAAGCAGATTTTTTTTACACATAAACAAAAACAAAGGTAGTTCAGAGGAAAACAAAAAAGGCCCCTTCCCCATTTAAGCCCCCTCAGAACATTTTAATGATGTTAAAGCTTACCTGATATTAAATAATACTTGATTCTCATTAAACATGAGGAGTTTAATCAAAATCGTTACAGCTATTTTTGAGAAAAATCGAAAAAAAACCTAAAAATGAGAACAAAAGTATGAAATAGTGCTCAATGCAGAATTCTCAATTTTATAACCCAGTTCAAGTATTGCAACTTTCCAGATGCCGTCAGCGATATTTTATCCTGATCAATTCCATCCAATTATTTGATTTCGCTATAACATTTTATGCGTTCCCAATTTTATTTAAGTGGATTCAATAAAATTATCAGTTGCTTATTTTACGACTTTCTCACCCCCTAAAAGTAACCACGCCTGAGTCAGCGTTTCATCTTTTAATATTAAATATCATCCATTGTTCGATAAAGCTATACCTAATAATTTGACCACAATAACGATTATGATATGGATAAAAAATCACATAGGGTATATGGAATATTGTAACACTAATGTAGTTTTAGATAATTTTTATCAACGTAAAATTACATTTCGAAACGTCAAAGAAACAATAAAAGCTTGAATAAATAACAACGTTACAAAATGTAACTACAACTAACGAACGTCACTATTCGGTCCCAATGTTCACAAACAGTTCACATTCCTGATAAATCCTCTTCCTCATTTCTTTTACTAACACGATGTGTCTCAAAAGGATCCTCACTTTCTCCAACTCTCTTCCCCGTTGATAATAACGATCTCCCTGTGTCCATCAACCATTCGCAATACCACTTCTACGCTGAAGACCTCCAAATTTACCCATCCTTCCTAAATGCTAGAGGATGTTTATATCTTCTTGTACGAAAAGTACAAGAAGATATAAACAGCATCTACGCCTGGGCAGAAAAAAATGAGTAAAGACTGAACGTACAAAAAAACAAGGCAATCCTAATTGCCTCAAGACAATAATAATCTTCTTAATTCCCTTCTTATTACCCCTTACTCTGCCTTAATACTCAAACCATTCATTTTCAATCCTACGTCAGAAACCTTGGAGTGATCTTTGACTGGCACTTGTCGTGGAGTAACCATATTTCCTAAATCACAAGCAAATCCATAGCTATCCTAAATCAGTTCCTTAGATCACGTGATTGCATGTCCTCAAAAACCCTAGTCACCTCCTAGTTTGTTGTTTGTTGAGGCTTTAAGGCGTAAAACCCTTAGGGTCAACAACGCTTGAAATTAGTTTACATACAAAAACACACTCTTAGGCACAGAGGGAAAAAATAAAAATAAATAAATAAATTAGATTTATATTTTAAATAATTTATGTTTGAAGAGAAAGATTTGGCTTCGCCGGGAATCGAACCCGGGTCTTCCACGTGACATGCGCGGTATGCTAACCATTGCACCACGCAAGCAAAATTGGGGAGATCGTGGGAGTGGTGTCAGTGAAGAGGAAGGATTTGGCGCCTTTTGGAAGCGACTCCGTGGTGCAGTGGTTAGCATCCGCGCCTGTAACGCGGGAGACCCGGGTTCGATTCCCGGCGGAGCCAAATCTTTTCTCTTCAAAAATAAATTATTTAAAATAATTTAAAAAATAGGTGGTTACCCACAATGATGGCTAGATTAATATATATTAGATTTTTTAAACAGATTATTTTCTTTTAGGAAACTAAATACTGATTTTATTTTATATTCTTGATCGCTAAAAATTTCTGAGAAATTGGAAGTTATTCCTGATCTGGACAAATTCGAAACATAAAAAGGGCACTTTTCAAAAATTTGTTTGACTGTAATCATGTTACCACAGTGATGATGTTTAGGTGGTGGCTCTTTGCTAATAAGGTGCGAAAGGGTTAGGTATGTGTGTCCTATTCTTAGTCTAGTCAAAACAACTTCTTCTCTTCGAATAAGTCGGCTTGAAGTTAACCATGGCTTAACTGCTTTTTGATTTCTTTTAATTTACTAGGCGGGCTCTCGTTCCACATAGACTGCCACCCAATAGCAATTTCTTTTTTCGTGGGGAAGGCTTAAATCGTGTGGCGTTAAAATCGCAGCACCCCGGCCTGGGAGGGATACTGCCTGCTTGGCTGCTATGTCCGCGACCAAGCCATGCATGGCTTGGCACACAAATAAAGAGAATATTTTTTTCATATTATTTAACATCTGAAGGTCAACTCCTAGTTTCCTCTCTTATATTTCCCCATTTTGATTATGGCTGCCTTGTATACGGGGGACTGTCTGGCATGCATGAAAAGAGGCTGAAGAGACTAACGAATTGCTTCATTAGATTCATCTTCGGTGTCCCCAGGCGCTCCCACGCCTCCAGTTGGTAAGTTGAATTAAAGTGGCTCTACCCAGTTTTTCGACGGCAATACTTCCTAGGTGTGTATCTTTTACGAACCTTCAAGACCAAGAAGCCCCCATATATCCTCAATTTGTTCACAACCTGCTCATCTATACATTCTCTAAACACCAGATCCCAAATCTCTAACCTGAATATCCCTTTCTACTGAACTCCCTCCCTTACAAAATTCTTCATCATCCATGCTCACTCATATCTTACTTCCTTTAAAATCCAGCTTTTTTCCCCACATCCTTAATCATCAATCTTCCATAAATATGTAAATAGTGAAACCAAGATTGAGTTTATATTTATTTGGTTTTTGTTACAGTTTTCCAAGCACAAAAGTTTAGCTACGCTGATAAAAAAAATTTTTTTAATATCCAAATGTTCTTTTTAATATTGTTTTTTATTTTGTTACCTGAGGTTTATTTATATTATTAATTTTAAAAAATCTGGTGCGTGCGCGCAACACACAACTTTCACTTACCAACTTACTTAGATAAGAAATTGATTCATATCTTATTTTTGTTAATCGTTAAAGCCGTTTTTGAGTAAATAAAAAAACCCGTGAAAATGATACAAAATTTATTAAGTAAAGTCCCCCCTCCGGTTAATCAATTTTAATGAAATTTTAACAGTCATATCTCGGGCATATACATACATCAAATACCAAGTTTGATCAAAATCGTTAAAGCCGATTTAGAGTAAATAAAAAAAACACGTGAAATGGTTACAAAATTTATTAAGTAAAGTCCCCCCTCCGGTTAATCAATTTTTATGAAATTTTTACAGTCATATTTCGGGCATATATATAGAAGAAATACCAAGTTTGATCAAAATCGTTAAAGCCGATTTAGAGTAAATAAAAAAAACACGTGAAATGGTTACAAAATTTATTAAGTAAAGTCCCCCCTCCGGTTAATCAATTTTTATGAAATTTTTACAGTCATATTTCGGGCATATATATAGATGAAATACTCAGTTTAATCAAAATCGTTAAAGCCGTTTTTGAGGAAATCGAAAAAAACCTAAAAAGTTATTAAGTAAAGTACCCCCTCCCTTTAAGTAATTTGGATGAAATTTATGCTGTCACATCGCGGGCATATACCTACACTAAATACCCAATTTCAGGATCGCACGGTTTATAGTTTTTGAGCTAGTCTGTTCACACACACACACACACACACAGACACACAGACACACACACACACAGACCATTTCGCGGGACTTGGTCATTTCGACTCAGGGGACCCCAAAACGTGTATTTCCGTTGAAAACCGGAAGTCGAATTTTTTCACGATCGCAATACTTCCACTTACTATATATTTCATATATAGGTAAGTGAAAGTAAAAAAAATATTTTTAACTATTTGTACTTTAAGTTAAATGGTCTGTGTGTCTGTGTGAACAGTGGGTGTTTGATGTAGGTATATGCCCGCGATGTGACATCAAAACATTGAGAGGCCACTTTATTTCATAACCTTTTTTTCAATGTTTATGTTTTTCGATTTTCTAAAAAACGGCTTTAATGATTTTGATCTAATTCGTAATTTTTAATGAAAATCAAATCTTCTTTATATTAGGTAAGCTTCATCATTACTAAAATGTTCTGAGGGGCTTAAATGGGGAAGGGGCTTTTTTGTTTTCCTATAAAGTACTTTTCACAACCAAGAAACCTTCTTATATCCTGAATTTGTTTAAACCCTACTCCTCTGTACATTCCCTAAACACCAGATCTCAAATCTAACCTGTATATCCCTTTCTATCGAACTGCCTCCTTTAAAAAATTTTTTATCATCCTTGCCGCCATCTTCTGGAATTTCTTATGTCTCCATACGTAAAACTTCATCCCTCACCTCCTTTAAAACCCAACAGTTTCGCCACCTCCTTAATTGTCAATCATCTGTAAATATGTAAAATAGGGAAACCAAAATATAATATTTTTATATTTTTTTTTATTTAATGAAATTTACAACTGTATTTAAATAAATACATTTAGTAAATGTGATAATACTAAGTAAATAACAAACATGAAGAGAAGCTACCCATTGGTAGCTCTCAACTGATACACTCAACATAGAAGGTCCCGAGGCCATCTTGTTTTCAGACCCCTAGGAGGATTGTCTGGGATAGAGGAGGAAGCGCGGCTGGAAACAAGAGGGTTCGGGTGGGTCGGGAGTTATTATGAAAGGATTGGTATCTGGATCGGGCCAAATCGGCAATATATGGAACATTAAGGTCTTCATGGATGAGTTTATTTGTGACGAAATAAGGAGCCTTAAGGATTTTACGAAGGATTTTGGATTGCAAGGATTGGATTCGAGAGGATTTTGATGGTTTGGTGGAGCCCCAAAGTTCGATGCCATAAGTCCAAATAGGTCTTATTATTGTCATATAAATTAGCCTTTTATAATTAATTGGTAGTTGAAAAAAAAGTAGTTGGTGTTGAAGTAGTCGGAAGCGACGAACAGTTTCTTGCCGTTTCAGTCTTGTATGGGGATTCCAAGTAAGGCGTTTGTCCAAGTGAAGTCCTAAGTAACGGATCTGTTCGACTGAGATAAGTGGATTGTTATTAAAGGATACTGTAGGACAGGAGGTCGTAGGTTTTCGACGGAGAGTAAAGGTAATTTGATGGGATTTGTTGGGGTTGATTTTGATTCTCCATTTTTCACACCATTCTTCGAGGATTGTGATGTGGGATTGGAGAGTTTGAGATGCAAGGTCTGGATCATTATTAACTGATAGCACAGCTGTGTCATCGGTGTAGGTGGTTATAACAGTGTTGGGATGGGTTGGAATATCAGCTGAATAAACTGTGTATAGGATGGGACCTAGGATGCTACCTTAGGGAACACCAGCAGACTGAGAAAAGAGGCATTGTTATGATTTACTTTAAATAGTCTGTCTGAGAGATAGGAACGGATAATGAGAAAGTAGGTAGGAGGAAGGAATTTTCGGAGTTTGTACAGCAATCCCGGGTGCCAGACTCGATCAATTGCTTGTTCAACATCGAGAAAGACTTCATTACAGTACATTCTGCGCTCCAATGCAGGCAAGACGTCAACCATACGATAACATTGCTGGATCGTGGAGTGGGATGTTCGGAATCCAAACTAGTGATCTGGAATTATGTGATTTGAGTCCAGGAGTGGCTAGAGACGTTTGAGTATGAGTTTTTCAAGGATTTTGCCCTTATGAATATTTGTTCATAACTGATATATTATAGTTTTCAAGCTCAAAAGCTAATCAATTTTTTTGTCCAATCCTCCATCGACCCTGCTCTAGAACACCCCGCCCTTATTTACATTTTGTACATTGTTTTGTGGCAGAACTCAGAACAAGCCCGTATTTCAAATTTGTTCCCCCTCACAATATCGCCTCTTGCCCTGACCCCCCCCCCCCCCCCCCACCTTGGAATAACATATAGCTTATATAAATGCTAATAAGCCTGGATTCATTAGCATTAATTTAGAAACAAATACACAAAGTCAACCGTTGTACACATCAGGCAGTTTCACCCTCAATTCCTGTATAATCGAATGGCTGCCCAAACTATTAGAGACGAAATTAAAACAAATGAAAGTAAACATTAACTATATCTAACTTAAATAAATGTAAAATGGAGGCGTATGTACTGCGAGGATGAAAACTTGAACGTTACTGAATAATACGATGAGATATGAACTATGTGAGATTGATTTAACGTCATTTATTTTTTGTCTGTACAAATGAATTAAATTGCACCTCCTTTAACACTACTAAGAAATAAAAATTAGAATGTAATAATAATAGAATCTTTATCAGAATGATTACAGAAATAAAAATCTGGTGCGATGCGCGCAACACACAACTTTCTCTTACCAACTTAATGAGATTAGAAATTGACGTATTATGTTAATTGCCATTTCTCAAACACGTTTTTCCACATTAATTTCTTATTTTAGTTTTTATTTGCTCTATAACGTACACTATTTTTTTTTATTATTAGATAAAAGGTTTTACTAGCGATAATTCGGCAATGCAAGCATAATACTCCAAGGCGATTTTATAATTCTCAATGTAGTTGTTGAAAACTTCATTTAGCTATCATGAAACAAATAATTGCCATTGAAACAAATGAACAGAACGGCTTTAATTATAAACAATGGTCTGTCACTAAAGGCATACTGTACCGTTTATAGTTTTTGAGCTAATCTGTTCACATAAAGACAAACAATCATACATAGACCATTTTGCAGGACTTGGTTATTTGGACTCAGGGGACCCCAAAACGTGTATTTCCGTTGAAAAGCGGAAGTCGAAATTTTTCACGATCATAATACTTTCCCTTACTATATATTTCATATATAGGTAAGCGAAAGTAAAAAGAGAGAACGATTCTAAGAAAATCGAAAAAAAGTTATTAAATAAAGTACCCCTCCCTTTGAGCAATTTTGATGAAATTTTTGCTGTCACATCGCGGGCATATACATACACTAAATACCCAATTTCAGGTTCGCATGGTTTATAGTTTTTGAGCTTGTCTGTTCACATAAAGACAAACATACATAGACCATTTTGCAGGACTTGGTTATTTGGACTCAGGGGACCCCAAAACGTGCATTTCCGTTGAAAACCGGAAGTCGAAATTTTTCACGATCGCAATGCTTTCCCTTACTATATATTTCATATTTAGGTGAGTGAAAGTAAAAAATAACTTACTATAAATGGCCTATAATTGAATAAACCACTCTGCCCCAAGAAAGATTTGTTTGCTTGTTTATTACTAGTATATTGTTTGCTTAACGTCACTTTATGTTACTAAGGCTAATCGGACGATGATACAGTGGTAGTCCTAAATTTTGCCTATCCTGGTATAATTATGATAGGGTTCTTTACGTCATATCCGAGGGACGGCATAGCCAAGGATTTTTTACTCCCTTAAAAAAATCCTAAGGCCACCACGGGAAGCGAACCCGCGACCTTTGTAAACCCTTTTGTATTTCGCTTTGTTCTCACTTTTTTTTTTTTTACTAGCTTTGATTTTTTATTTATCATTTAATTTAGGGAATTTAAACTTTATTTTAGTATTGTAGGTTGCTATGCTAACCTCTACCCCTCATAATCATTTGTTATACTGAACGTTGCACCACTATGTAGACCAAATAATCGACGTTAAAATTGTGCTTCGATTCTTGTCTATATCTAACTTAATTTGAAGATATGCGGTTTCAAATAACTGTTGAATTAATTGAATCAGTCGTTTGAGAAACCCGAAATGTGCAAATAAATCGATTTCCGTTTTATTTTATTTTTGAACTTCTTGCCTGCACAGAAATCTGTAGCTACAGCTACTCAATTGTCTACTGCAGGGTAAGTTGTAACCTATTGTAACCTAACACTATTGCACAATTGTTATATGCCGCTAATAGTTTGCGAATCGATAATTGAATTACACACTTTATCGGCGCACTTAATCCAATTATCGATTTGCATTACTAGTATTCCCGGGAAAAATCACTAGTTCAACACACATCTGCTTTCTCTCCAAAGTTTTCCATATTTTATTAGTCAGCGTCGAATGCACTACTGCGTACAGTTCCTGATAGTGTCAGTCAATTATTCCGGTAATCAATAGTCCTTCATCCAGCTGCATTCACACCATTGTGTCAAAAAGAACCGTAAGTCATACCATACTTAATGCAATAGACTAACCAGCCATTACCTTGCCTACCGTTCACCGCTCCATCTAACATCAAGCTCCAAAGAGGTCGGAGCCAACGAGTGCGTTTAATTTAATTTCTTATACAAGTTGACTTTTATTTATGTATTTTCAGAGTATTACTTTATGTTGATTTTCGTTCAAGTTTTATGTATTGTCTGTTTTATTTATTTGAAAAAATATATGTACCGTAAAACGAGGTGACTTTGTGACAAGCCTATTTTTCTACAGTTTTTGAATTTCCCTCCTTAAAAATAATCAGGTTAGGCAATTCAGTGTACTTGTCAGTTGGTCAGTAATGTGCTGTAATCTACTGGCCACATATAACTTCTTTCATTCCATTTACCATGGTGCTTTTTCATATATGCTTGATTGTTTTCATTTACTTGAAAATTTGAAATAAAGCGCCATAATAAATGGAATGAAAGAAGTTATATGTGGCCAGTAAGTTGCAGCACATTACAGACCAACGAACAAGTACATTGAATTGCCTAACCTGATTCTTTTTAAGGAAGGAAATTCAAAAACTGTAGAAAAATAGGCTTGTCACAAAGTCACCCCATTAGTCACCAAGTCACCTCGTTTTACAGTATATAATTTTACTGAACACGCAAAATTTTTGTTAATAACTGAAAATCACCCATATTTATATCAACATTACTTAACACATCTAATTCAAGAGATACCCGACAAGCCCACCTATTGTACCGGCTTTTATATGCCATTCAAATAATCGTTGTCGGGAGAAACTCGAGAAATCCAGAACATTGGAAAATATCTTCCTTTAACCAAAGCAGTGAGTACGTTTTGGCGTAAAATTTTTGCTTGGCCTGTCACTGTCAAAGAACCTATAGAAGATTTGAATGAAGAGCCATAAATTTTAATCTTGGTCATTTCAATCTATATAAATAAAGTTGAAATTCTGTTTATTTGTTCTTTATAGAAATCCATACCGTTTCTCCTAAATTCTCCAAATTTCGCTCAGTGGTTCTTTCAGACCAGGTGCGAACACCTGTCCATATTAAAATTGCATAACTTCAGCCGATCTTCAGCTGATATTCTTTATTCTCCAAATTTCGCTCAGTAGTTCTTTCAGACCAGGTGCGAACACCTGGCCATATTAATATTGCATAACTTCAGCCGATCTTCAGCTGATATTCTTTATTGTTATAAAAATCATAATGATCTCACTTTACAATGTTTTTTTTTTTACGAAATCGACCGTTTCCTTAGAAAAATGAAATTCCTCAAGTGAAACCGGGATATACAGCTATAATCTATGTATATAAAGATGAAATTCTGTTTGTTCTTTATAGAAATCCATACCGTTTGTCCTAAATTCTCCAAATTTAGCTCAGTGGTTCTTTCAGACCAGGTGCGAACACCTGTCCATATTAAAATTGCATAACTTCAGCCGATCTCTGGGTATATTCTTTATTGTTATAAAAATTATAATGATCTCGCTTTATATTGGTTTTTACGAAATCGACCGTTTGAGTCGATAAAAGTCTCAGTTTATAGATTTAAAAAATGAAATTCTCCGGGTAAAACCGGTATACACAGCTAGTCTTATATATTTATACTTTCATTTATCATGCAATATACCATTCATGTTTGGACAAAAGGGCTTAAGTCACAAAGATTTTATTTTGTCTTGTCTTCTTAAAATTCATAATTGACTATAATTTATTCTTTAAGGAGCCTTTACACTATACGAACTTTACCTTTGAACACCACCCTTGAACAACCTTCGTGAAGCCTGTTTGGATGTTCTGGGTACTTAATCTGTTTACCTGGGTTCGGGGGTAGCGCTATTGTCACTTTTGATTTGGGTTTTTCCTTAGTGACAGGATTTGTTTGTGATACTAGTGTAATTTTTGATACGTTGTAATTCCTCTCCTATTTTTTTACTTTCACTTACCCATATATGAAATATATAGTAAGTGGAAGTATTGCGATTGTGAAAAATTTCGACTTCCGGTTTTCAACGGAAATACACGTTTTGGGGTCCCCTGAGTCGAAATAACCAAGTCCCGCGAAATGGTCTGTGTGTGTGTCTGTGTCTGTGTGTCTGTGTGTGTGTGTGAACAGACTAGCTCAAAAACTATAAACCGTGCGAACCTGAAATTGGGTATTTAGTGTATGTATATGCTCACGATGTGACAACAAAAATTTCATCAAAATTGATCAACTGGAGGGTGGACTTTACTTAATAAATTTTGTATCATTTTCATGTGTTTTTTTTATTTACTCAAAAACGGCTTTTATGATTTTTATCAAATTGGGTATTTGACGTATGTATATGCCAAAGATGTGACAGCCAACATTTCATCAAAATTGGTCAAACGGAGGGAGCACTTCATTTCATGACTTTTTTACCAATTTTTACCTTTTTTTCGATTATCTCAAAAACGGCTTTAATGATCTTGATCAAAGTCGTCATATATAATGAAAATTAGGTGTTCAATAATATCAGGTAAGTTTTATCAGTATTCAAATTTTCGGAGGGGCTTAAATAGGGAAGGGGCCTTTTTTGTTTTCCTATAAAGTACTTTTTTTTTGTTTATATTGAGAAATTAACTGTCTCTCAACACGCCAGAAAATAAGAAATGGCTAAATATGATATATGAAAAAAATCAAGTAAACAAATACAGGAGAAAAAAAGAAAAATATTCCGTCAACTCATAAAACACCTTGAGCTCACGCATGCGCCGTACGCCTTTAATGACAAACCAATGCTTTATAATTAAAGATGTTCTGTTCATTTAATGAAAATTATTTGTTTCAATCGGAACTAAATGAACTATTCAACAAGTACAGAGAAATTATAAAATCAGACAACTTGAAGTATTATGCTTGCATTGCCGAATTATCACAAGTAAAAACTTTTATTTAATAATAAAAGAAATTAGTGTTATTTTTGAGCAAATGAAAACAAAAATAAGAAATGAATGTGGAAAATGTATAACTTTGAGAAGTGGCAATTAACAAAACATATTAATTTCTGATCTAAGTAAGTTGGTAAGTGAAAGTTATGTGTTGCGCGCACGCACCAGATTTTTTTTTTAAATTTCCAATAATTTGAATTTATGGAGATGACTTTCATAATCAAGAGCTCAGTAATAATATGAACTATGTAACTCGGAATAATTATTTGTGGATTAAGTCCACATTGTTTTGCATAAAAGATGCGGATGAAATCCTAAATCCGCCTACCAAGGTTTTAGCAGATGAACCAGGGTTTACTCAGCAAATATCGCATTTACAATTCGCTTTGCCCAGGGTAAAATTAACCTTATTTACAAGTCTCTTATAAGGATTAGCGTTATTTATCTTATCTCAGAAATCGCAGTTTTATTATTTTATTTTTTATCTGTACGTTTCAACGCTAGTATTATTTTTTTTTTTTTTTTTTGTACTCCATATGTGAATCTGCGCCTGTCAACAACATGCCGACAATCATCAGATTTGATGGCTGTTTTGTCTATACATACTCGTATACTGGCACCCAGCAGTACCTCTTGTCTGGCTTGTGTCAGTTACTCTGGTAGGTTAAAGAAGGAGATCGCTCATCCAACGCCTTTTTAATCCCCTCCTGATATTTAGGGACATGTATCTCGTATAAGGAGGTTAATATGTTCCTGTAATTTAGTGTGGAAACGTATATTTAATGTAATTGATATTTTTTAATTTAATTTCTCTTATTGGTTGTTGTCTGTTTTCTCATTTAGCTCTGATGAGGACCTGAAATTCGGGTCGAAACGTTGGAAAAAGTATGTGATTCTTGTATATTAGTTCTGTTTATTCCGACCTCAATCCCAACGATTTCCTCTTCGTAAAAGAGATTATTTTATATAAATCATTGATCTGATGAATCGATGAGTTATTTCATTTCTGTTTTATTATTATTAATTAGATTAACTGACTAATACCTTATAAATTAGTTTCTACCAAACATCTAGGCAATCAAGTGTTAACAATTTTTATTCAAAGAAAAATAACAATTTTCAATGCAACACAAATATTCGAAACACAACTAATTGAACAGGTTACAAAAATTATCACTTTGTAACACAGAAATAACTATATGACTTGAGCTGCAGAAACCAACTAACTCTCCAGTCTATAGCTCCTTATATTTAGTCGTAAGGAGAAGAGTCTAGAACCTCCTGGACCGGCGTAGATGGTACTGGAACATCGTAGTCACAAACATGTACTATGCCATTTCGTTCCAACAATAAGTATAAAACCAGTGCAAACCATATCTTTTGTCTTTTGTTTCTGTTTAAAGATCTCAATCCAAAAACCGTAAAATGTATAAAAAGAAAAAGAATATATAAAGTGTGACCTAAGACCTTTCCCCTAACCGAGGTAATAAAGTAGCCACAGGCAGTAAATCTTGTCGGTCATTAGAAAATTTATGTAAGGATTTATGAAGGCAGGTAAAATCCTATGGAAATTATGTATCTCTCCCAGTGGGAATTTTATAAAATATACCCACATTATAAAATTTACCAACGCTGTAGCTTGGGTATCAATCCATTTGATATTGGTCAAGAAAAAAATAATTTGTTTCCATGAACATATGTGGAAATAAAAAAATTGTTAAAAACGATTCTAAATAAATTTGAATCGCGAATCGCTTCAAAATGACGGCCATCTTTGTTTCACCTCTGATACCGATTTTTGTTTGTTCGTTTGACGTGACTTCATGCCACTAAGGCTAAGCGGACCATGCTACAGTGGGAGTCCTAAATTTTGCCTATTCAGGTACAATTAGGATAGGGATCTTTAACGAGTACCTGACATCGTACAGGCTCGGGACCTCCATTTATCGCCCGACAAAACTTATTGAACTCCCTGGTATAGACGTGTCCCTATTATATCATACTTGCTAGGGTGCCCGGCTTCGCTCCGGTATTTGTGTGGTAGTTTTAATACCAGAAAAACTTTAAAATTAAAGGAAATATAGAACGAAATTAGCACCGTCTTGAAAATTCGGTTTTAACTTGGTATCAATATTCTGCAGACTTGAGATCTGAAGAGTCCGTCCAAATAAGGAACCCTGTATAATTTACTGGGAGTTGAAAATGGTAAATGAACAATTAATTTTGCTGAAACCTTGTCGAGTTATGCATCGTTTTGATTGTTTCTGTGATTCTGAATCCTATAAGCCCATTCCAAGTAGTCAGAAGATAATAAGTTATTAGATTATTGTTGAAAAATCTGGTATCTCAGTTAAAAAAATTATATTTCGAGTAAAACTTAATCACTGATCACTATGATGGTCCTATTTGATCCAGAAGTATAGAAACTACCGAAGATTCATAGAAACTTTTTTTTAAGACCTCTCTTACATTTCAACCTCCCTTAAGATATCCCCCCGTAATTTGAACGGTTTCAGCATATCTCGAATCTTATTACTATTACAAAATAAAAACCAAAATTTCTTGAAGGCACAATTTTTTCATCATATTTCTTTTTATCTTGAACTATGAGGGATGATAAAATCTTGAATGCTGTTAGTGGAGATGGTCGTTTTTTCAACTGGAATGCTCATCTGGAATGCTCATCATTAGCCTTCTCACGAGAAAACTATTTTTTTAAGGTTTTCTAATTGATTGCTGAGATGTAAAGTACTTATTTTATTTTTAAACGCAAACTAATTACTTTCTCCTATTTTTTTAGTAATTT
The DNA here is from genome assembly GCA_911387785.2 of Aelia acuminata. Classification (NCBI taxonomy): domain Eukaryota; kingdom Metazoa; phylum Arthropoda; class Insecta; order Hemiptera; family Pentatomidae; genus Aelia; species Aelia acuminata. The sequence continues at coordinate 180,299,411 of OU426979.1, forward strand.
AAAAAGAACAGCTAAAAAAAATATAGAAAGATTACCTACATACTGAATGAATGGACAATAAACATTGAGTGAAACGCACCCTAGCGCTTCCTGGAGCTCGAACTAAATTTTTAATTCATAAACTCGTATCTCAATTTTAGAGAGGCTAATTAAATGAAGCGAGAGGCTTAAAATTCCAGTCCTTTTCTCTTCAATTTTACACTCTTAAGAGAAAAACGGAAACCTTCTTCTCCGTAAGGGGTCAAATGGCTAAACGAAGACATAACATCCTTAATCCTACGTGGAGTCGTTTTTGAGCCTTTTCGTCACGCACATTGTACACTTTGCTTTATAATATATATTGATTATATAGCCCTATTATACCACCTGAACCTCAGCCTGGTCCTTCTCAGGAGAACACTATGGATTTTGAGACGATAACTGACACTAGTGATACTGACTTTGAATGTGAGTTAACGGCGCCAAAACTATTCAACCAAGATGATTTAAACGACCTTATCAGAGACCTGGGACTGTCAAAACATGCTTCAGAAATTTTAGCTTCTAGGCTAAAAGAAAGAAACTTAGTAACAAAAGGTACTAACGTTTCTTATTACCGCACAAGATAAAGAAATCTCCTCCAATATTTTGCTGAAGAAGATGACTTCGTGTTTTGTAAGGATGTATTTGGTTTGATGGCAGCAATGGGATTACAAAATTACGTTTCTATTGAGTGGCGTTTATTCATAGATTCATCAAAACGGAGTCTAAAATGTGTTCTCTTACATTGTGGGAATAAATTAGGGTCGTTGCCTATTGCACATTCCACGAAAGTAAAAGAAGAATATAAAACTATTGCTCTGGTTGCAGACAAACTTAAATATGCCGAACATAACTGGCTCATATGTGTTGATTTAAAAATGATAAACATTCTTTTAGGCCAACAAGGTGGTTACACAAAGCACCCCTGTTTTCTATGCTTGTGGGACAGTCGAGCTAAAACTCAACACTGGATTAAAAAAGGTTGGCCTCTTTTCGCCTTGTTCCAGGACAACAGAATGTGATAAACCCACCTTTAGTATCAAGAGATCGTATAATTTTGCCTCCGTTACACATAAAACTAGAACTGTTGAAACAATTCGTGAAAGGTCTTGACAAAAGTGGAAATTTTTTCCTTTTCCTATCAAACAAGTTTCCAAAACTGAGTGCAGAGAAGATAAAAGCAGGAATATTTGACGGGCCACAAATAAGATCGTTGGTGGCGGGATGGCCGAGTGGGCAAACGCGTTAGAAAATACGCGTTGCCCGTGGCAACGTCTGTTTAAAACATGAAGATAACAAGTTCAAAACTCGGAGTCAGGGGAAAATTTAATTAATCTCGGCATCAATCCCTCACCCTCTCCCCTGGCCCGGGAAACCCCGTATAGCCTACGAGGCAAGGAAGGGGAGGAACCAAAAAAAATAAAAAATAAAAAAATAAGACCGTTAATACAAGACACCAATTTTACGAAGACTATGACAGATAGTGAGAAAAATGCATGGAATGGGTTTGTTTGGATAATTCACAATTTTTTGGAAAAAAAGAAAAGTTCGGACTTTTCTCAACACGTACAAGAACTTATGTGTCACTTTCAAAGGCTCGGATGTAACATGAGCATCAAGTTACACTCTCACTATTTTCCTGCCAATCTTGGAGATCTAAGTGAAGAACAGGGCGAGCGATTCCACCAGGACCTTCGTACGATGGAGCAACGCTATGAAGGCTACTGGAATGCACATATGATGGCTGACTATTGTTGGAGCATTCAAAATAACTCTCTGTCTTCTGTTTCATCAAGAAAATCAAATAAAAAAAGATTTTTGTTCAACTGAAACAAATAAATTGGAATCATATCTACATTTATAGTGTTTTATTATGAAAACAACCCATATGTCATATTTTTTTAACTAGAGCTGATACAAAAATTTCAGTCACAGATTTGAAATCGTCATTGAAAATTGGACTAATATCATGTATCATAACCCAAACATTATGAATTTTAAGAAGACAATACAAAAAAAAAAAAAAAAATTATGACAACCCCTTTTTCCCAAACATGAATGAAATATCATATATATCATGAACATCATATATATTATATAAAGATCATACAAGTATATCATAAATGATGAATTTTATAAAACATGGAAATGGTATTCATAATTATCGAGAAAAACGAACTTCATTACTTCCAAAGTTTTATAAATATGTTCATATTTTAATCTCGTGAAATCAATTTTTAAAAATTGGTTAGAGTAAGAAAACAGTAAAAGATAGCTATGGCTTGCTAAGAAGTCCCTATTGGCAATTCTAGGGTTAATTTTACTAAAAGGAAATTATTTGATTTCATGAGAATCAAATGAGTTCATAACAACTAATATAAAATACTAAAATATTTTATATGATTAAATAGTAATAATATATAATAGAAATTGGCTCCTATAAAATGTTCACTAAAACATTTCCTTTTTGTAGACATTTCAAGTGAGTCACCTGTGCTTTATTGATAATTTCTTGGAGAGGTAGATCTGGAGGGAAGGATGTGATGGGGAACCGCACGTGTGGAAAGCCAATAGAGATGGGATCATTAGCTAACTCTGCTCAAGTTACTTACTAACTTGGAGAACTGTCATGGGCAGCCGGCAGCGTGACAGTGTAGTAGTAAGTGGTGACAGTAATAGAGAGTGGAAGCTATGTTTGCGATTGCTCTGTTCCGAGCGGGTAGTTAGATATTGCCTTTGGGGCTACAGCACGTGCCACCGTCAGAGACTTGCAAACATTCAAGATTTGATTTTACCGAGTCTTTATATGTATATATACAGACAGTTCATTCAAAAAGGTCCGGAACTAATTTTTTTTGTAACTTAAAGCAAAAGATTATATTTAGTTTTCAAATCAATTCAATCTCGTTCTATACAAATTTTGCTGCGCTCATACTGCTGCTGGAACAACCTGGAAAAGTCTTCTTCTGGAATAGCGTTCCATAGCTTTGGTTACATTCCTATGTATCACCTCAACGTCTTCAAAACGTTCTCCATTCATGGTCATCTTCAATTTAGGGAATAAAAAGAAGTTTGCCGGAGCCAGATCTGGTGAGTAGGGCGGATAGTTAATCGTGGAGACCGACTTTTGGGCCAAAAATTGAGTGTAATTCCGTGGGACCTCCAAGAAAAATATCGACCTCCCCAGGATAATTCGTTAGTAGACCTGAGAAGGCTAAAGCGGGACACGCGCTAACGCACTCGGCTATCCCAGCCATATTTTAGCAAACTTTCTGTAGAACTGCTGGTATACTTTAACCTTAATTATCCGGGCGTATTATAAGCAGCGTATACTGGGTGTCCTAGACCTAGAGTAAAAAAAAAATTGGGTAATACTGCATGCTAAACGGGGTAGAATGGCGCTGAAAAGAGTTTCCTATCTCAATCTGTTGATGAGATAGAATTTTCTTTGTTTTTATTTTTAAAATCTTACTTTTTTCTGAAAAATGACAGTTTTCTCTGCTCTGGTTTAGCTTAGAAACAAAACCGATGATATTTTCTTAAGTAGCATTAAATTTTCTAAAAGATGAGATGGGTCTAGTTATTTTAAATACAATTTCACTGGGACTTTTAACGCGCTAAACACAAAACATTTATTAAAACTTAAATTTTTAATAGGTTTTGAAAATTCCTCACTCCCCACAGGAGCACCCTAGAAGCTGTCAAATTTCCTAAAAACTTCGGAATTCAGTTAGCTTTTTAGTGGTGTAACCCATGATACAATTGCACTTCACCTTTTGATTCTAAAAGAAGTTTTTCTGATGAAAAACACGCTAGAGAATGTCACTGCTGGGGAAATGAGGAAGCGCGCTAGAGCCTGCAACCAAAGTAATGGATGACGAACATCTCATTAGTTAGAGTTAGTTTTACTTTTTTAAGACTAGAAAGAACAATGTATGAATCCTAAATAATATAAAAAGGGTAATAATAACATATAATTAAAAAAAAAAAAACTCCTTAGTTTAAATTAAAAAAAAAAATCTTTTTTCTTCTCTTCTAATAAAATTTGAAAAATTCTACATGAAAAATGTTAAAGATAAGCCTGCATCTAAAGTAATGACTCCAAGGAGGAAATTTTGAACACGCGCTACAATAATCCATTTTAATTTGGATTATTTAATAAAAATAAATTTATTTTAAAAAAGTATTTTTTTAATTTAAACTTAGGAGTTTTTTTTTTTTAATTTTAGATTATTATTACCCTTTTTATATTATTTAGGGTTCATACATTGTTCTTTCTATTCTTAAAAAAGTAAAACTAACTCTAACTCATGGGAAGTTCGGCATCCATTACTTTGGTTGCAGGCTCTAGCGCGCTTCCTCATTACCCCAGCAGTGACATTCTCTAGCGTGTTTTTCATCAAAAAAACTTCTTTTGGACTCAAAAGATGAAGTGCAATTGTAACATGGGTTACACCACTAAAGAACTAACTGAATTCCGCAGTTTTTAGGAAATTTTATAGCTTCTAGGGTGCTCCTGTGGGGAGTGAGGAATTTTCAAAAACTATTAAAAATTTAAGTTTTATTTAGCGCGTTAAAAGTCCCAGTGAAAGTGGATTTACAATAACTAGACCTACCTCATCTTTTAGAAAATTTAATGCTTATTAAGAAAATATCATCGATTTTGTTTCTACGCTAAACCAAAGCAGAGAAAACTGCCATTTTTTCAGAAAAAAAGTAAGATTTTAAAAATAAAAACAAAGAAAATTCTATGTCCTCAACAGATTGAGATAGGAAACTCTTTTCAGCGCCATTCTATCCCGTTTAGCATGCAGTATTACACATTTTTTTTTTACACTAGGTCTGGGACACCCAGTATAATGAGTAGGGCCCGGATTTTTATGTAATTGCATATTTCGTTTGGGTGCTTCATAAAATAGCGGACCAGATATGATTACGAATTAGAGTACGCAGATCGAATTGGTCAAGTTTTTATTTTGCATATTTGATGATAACTGCATATATTTGCATAAGTTGATGATCTAATAAAGCATTAATTTATTTATGTAAAATTTTCGGACTTTTCGACCACCTCGGTGTCGAAAGTAAACACTCCGACGTCCGATATCGTCTGTGGCTCATCCCAGCAGTCGGACCCCGGGGACCGATACCATCCAATTCAGGATACCCCTAAGATACGCCGACGCACCTAACGTGTTAAAAAATAAATGTTTATGCGTTTGTAAGTATACGAATATAAATAAAAATAAATATAAAAAGTAATGAATTTACGTTAAATTTTCATTATTTTAATTTTCAGCTTTATAGAAATTATTTCTACTTTCTTAACACTTTGGCCGCCATGTCAGATGAAATCGTGTAACCGTTCTCTTGTCTAAGATTTAAAAATTAAAATTGTTTCGAAACCAGCGTGCCCCTCAGGTATTCTTTTTCGACCGTCAAAGTGCTAAAGATGTAATTATTTGGCAGAGGCGGCATTCTAGTGTGAGCCACCGGTGGTACACGCCGGCGTGAACGTGTTGAATGTCACTTTATGCCACTAAGCCAAATATGACGATGCTACAGTGGGATTCCTAAATTTTTCCTATCGCGGTATATAAATAGGATAAGGATCTTTAACGAGTACATGACATCGTACAGGCTCGTGATCTCCATTTTAAGTCCCATCCGAGGGACGGCATAGACAAGGATTTTTTACTCCCTTTAAAAATAATAAGTTTCTATGCTAACCAATACACCACAGTTGACCCCGAATTATTTTTATTAATCGTACGTCAACGAAAATTAATGTTAAATGACTAATAATGTCATTCAGAAAAAAATATTATGTACCCGTTACCGTCCGGAGCACGCTCTACGTAGGAAAATTCTACTCTCGTTGTTTTTTTACGGCTCATTTTTTGGGTCTGTTTGCGAAGAACACATCCAGTTATATTCACGACGCGACATCCAGATACTTTTAGTAAACAGTTACTTTCAACAATCTGTAGTGGTTATAAACAGTGATAACCTTAATTTGTAATTTCTGTGATAGTAAAAAATGATTCTTTTGAAATTAGCTCAAGAAATTTATGACAAAAACAAGGTATTTCAGTGTTTGCAAGAAAATAAAATATTACATAGAACAATGTGTGTTCTATTATAAATAAATATTCATGGCTGAAATATGCTCTTGTTATTCTTATCTAGGCAATTATTTGCAAATACAGGTTATAAATATTGTTATCAAAATAAGGATAAAGTACTGAATAGCGGCAAGATAATCCAGTTCAAAACTCGTGAATCAGGGGACATTTGATAATACTCGGCATCAATTTCCTACTCTGTTTAATCCCGTATTAACTGAACGACGAGGACGGAGTACAAAAAAAAAATCTGAATTACTGGTTTTAACGTCACGTTTGGCGCGATTTTATGCCACTAAGGCTAATCGGAAGAGGCTACAGTGGGAGTCCTAAATTTTGCCTATACAGGTGTAATTATGAGAGGGATCTTTAACGAGTACCTGACATCGTACAGGCTCGGAACCTCCATTTTATCCTCCCATCCGAGGGACGGCATAGACAAGGATTTTTTACTCCCATTAAAAATAATAAGTTTCTATGCTAACCAATACACCACAGTTGACCCCGAATTATTTTTATTAATCGTACGTCAACGCAAATTAATTTTAAATAGCTTATAATGTCATTCAGAAAAAAATATTATGTACCCGTTACATTTCGGAGCACGCTCTACGTTTAAAAATTCTACTCTCGTTGTTGTTTTTACAGCTCATTTCTTGGGTCAGTTTGCGAAGACCTTATCCAGTTATATTCACGATGCGACATCCAGTTGCTTTTAGTAAACAGTTACTTTCAACAATCTGTAGTGTTTATAAGCAGTGATAACCTTAATTTGTAATTTCAGTGATATTAAAAAATGGGTCTTTTGAAACTAGCTCAACAAATTCCGACAAAAACAAGACATTTCAGTTTTTGCAAGAAAATGAAATATTACATAGAACAATATGTGTTCTATTATAAATAAATATTCATAACTGAAGTATATTCTTGTTATTCTCATCTAGGCACTTATTTGCAATTACAGGTTATAAATATTGTTATCAAAATCAGGGTAAAGGTACTGAAGAGCGTGGGCGTGGCCTGTTTTGAGAGGTTATGTGACTGTCATGTTATCGAGCTCCCATCGCCTTTATTTCAGTTAAAAAGTGCCTTGATTGGCTTTAATAGATTCTAGCTTTCGACTCCCGCTCGCTCTTCAGAGATAAATCAACCCCCAAAATGGGTCCTTTTCGGTGGAGATCGGGCCTTAATTTGAAATAAGTCGCACTTCAGTACTAGTGCCAAAATAAGTGTTTAAAAGAGGTAACTGTTTACTAAAAGTAACTGGATGTCGCGTCATAAAAGTAACTGGATGCGGTCTTTCCAAACAGACCCCATTTATTGAATAATTTAACGACTTTAAAGTTATAAGCGCTTAAATGAAGTAAAACATTACGACTTAACTGCCATTTTAGGATTGGATAAGAACTAAGGGACTGCAGGATAACAAAAGGACATACACAAAGAACAGAAGGTGCCTTAGACAATGGGAAGAGAATTAATGCCATTCGCTGCTTCATTCACAACCTCTCACCACTCAGCTCTGGTCCGCTGTATTGTTTCTTAATTTATCCTCTAAGTTGTTTAAATATCTCAATCTATCTATGTTTTTTACAAATGTTTAATTTTAAAAATTAGTGAACCTTACAGATATATATATATATATATATATATATATATAGAGAGAGAGAGAGAGAGAGAGAGAGAGAGAACATATATATAAGTTTATAAGTTATATAAAGTATACAGGGTGACATGCTACTCGTGCGACAAACTTCACCAGTAGATTATCCACCATAAAATGAATAAAAAAGTTCATATTGACCATTGTCCGATTCTCAACCATTTCGGAATAATTTCGCTTTTTATCGATTTTGAAAGATATCACGACTTGGCATCGGAAAACCGTGATATCTTTAAATCTGAAAATTTCTCCGAAAAGCCGATAGCACCGTTGAAATCTACATTAATTGTTCAATAGTAAAATGGTCCTTTCAAAATTTTTGGGCCAATTTTTCGTGTTTAATTTCAGCCAAAACAACAAAATAAGTGAAATATTTTATAAATCAGAAAGTGTTAAACATAATCCAGAGTTTCTAATTTTAGTTTCAGAAGGCAGCAAATTTGAGGGAAAAGACCTCATTTAATAACGCTTCTAACGCACTCTTCATTTTTTAATTTGGTGTTTCTAAGACCAAGATATGGATGACAAAGAGAAAAATTATGGTTCAAAGATTGTTAATGTTTGAGAATTTACATTTTAAATTTGAAAAAACTAATACAACTCACCAATATCTTTAAAATAAATTTATTTTTAATAATTTTATTTATGTTAAAATTGGAAGCCGTTCTCAGCAAGTCTCATACTTCCAGCTGTCACACCAAAAGTAAGAAAACGTCGAAGTTTATCATCAGCGGCGAAGATCCTTGCTCTCAAATTGTCTATGTTTGTCACTTCTGTTCGATGGAGTACCTTGGGATATCCACAGACGAAATATTCCATGGGGTTGAGATCAAGAGATTTTGGTGGCCATAGAACTGTCCCACCACGGCCGATCCACTTTTCGAATGTTCTGTTCAAATACGCCTGAACTATTCTAGAATAGTGAGGAGGCGCACCATGCTGCTGAAAAATTATTTTTCTCCTCAATTGTAAAGGAATGTCCTCCAGCAAGGTAGGCCGCGTGTTTTCGATAAAATTTAAATAAATCGGGCCTGTCAATCTCGCCGGAAAATCTATGTAGGGACCGATGAGAACATCTCCAATATTGCCACAACCCGAGAACATGCCAAAACACAGATTGAAAAAAGCCTTGGGGAATAAAGTTTTTCTCTTTTTGTCATCGATATCGTGGTCTTAGAAACACCAAATTAAAAAATGAAGAGTGCGTTAGAAGCGTTATTAAATGAGGTATTTTCCCTCAAATTTACTGCCTTCTGAAACTAAAATTAGAAACTCTGGATTATGTTAAACACTTTCTGATTTATAAAATATTTCACTTATTTTGTTGTTCTGGCTATAATAAAACACGAAAAATTGGCCTAAAAATTTTGAAATGACCATTTTATTATTAAACAATTAATGTAGATTTCAACGGTGCTATCAGCTTTTCGGAGAAATTTTTAGATCTAAAGATATCACGGTTTTCCGATGCCAGGTCGTGATATCTTTCAAAATCGATAAAAAGCGAAATTATTCCGAAATGGTTGAGAATCGGACCATGGTCAATATGAACTGTTTTATTCATTTTATGGTAGAGAATCTACTGCTGAAGTTTGTCGCACGAGTAGCATGTCACCCTGTATAGAGATAAGAGATAGTCAACTGTTATTCTTTACGTTAGTTTAAATGATGATCAGGATTTTCTGTTTGAAAAAGTTTTTTATTTTCGAAAGCCGACGTTTCGATCCAACTTGTGGATCTTCATCAGGGCTAAAAGAAAACAAATATATGAGTATCTATGCTAGAGGATGGCAAATGAATATTTTACAGAACTGATAATAATATAAAGGTTGGTAAGCATTATATATAAATATTTAAATAAGTAGCTTGTAAGCAAGATAAAATAGAATCTGATATTTACCTTCTGAGACAAGGACTGAAGGTAAAATAAGGTAAGAGGTAGTGGTAGGGGATAGTTTGCCGACTTCAAAGGTTTATGGCGGGGAAACGCTTTTGAAGTGGAAGGCTAAATGATAACTGAGTGAAAATAAAATATTAAAAACTAACAAAATAGATGTTACTGTATACAAATTGTTATGTCTGGACTCAATAATAACACAAAATTGAGATAATACATAAGGTAACAATTCATAAAAAATATACAGAAGGAAGTTATACAATACTAAAGATGCTAATAATACAAGAGGTACATCGATAATTGCGGATACTTATGAAATCAAAACTAGGATTTGAGGATGCGGAAGATGTTAGAATAAGTGGATGAAATTATCTCTTTATCTGTTTTATATTTTAAATGGTTATTTATTTTTTCCAGATGGATGAAAATGGATTCTGAGAGGATTCGTTTATGGTGGTTTGGTACAGTAGCTAATATGGAGGGGTTCTCAAAGTCAAAGGAATGGTTGTGGGCAATGGCATGTTCTGCTAATTTTGACGTAGACGAATTACGTGTGGAAATACTGTATTTATGTTGGTAAATATGATTTTTTAAATAATTTTTGGTTTCACCGATATAGCAACTGTTGCAATTAAGCGTGGAGCACTGTATACGATAAACTACATTACCTTTTCTAGGAGTGGTACTGGGTCTTTGAGTTTGGTATACAGATTTTTTAATTTATTGTTATTTATTAATACTAAGCGTAAGTGTGGGAAACTCGATGAGAAGGATTTTTTAATTTTGTTTGAGAGAATGGGGATATAAGGGATAGATCTATAACATAAGGATATAACATGTTCTGCTAATTTTGACGAAGACGAATTACGCGGGGAAATACTGTACTTATGTTGGTAAATCCGTTTTTTAAAATAATTTTTGGTTTCATTGATATAGCAACTGTTGGCTTTCGTTGCCAACGTTTCGAAACGCTGGCTTTCGAAAATAAAAAACTTTTTCAAACTGAAAATCCTGATCATCATTTAACCTATTATAAAGTATATATATACAACATATATAGAGAAAGCAGAAACATTTCTACATCTCGAGCATCTTATTTCTGTTAAATGGCAAGAAGAAGAAATAAGAAGGTGATGTATCCATGGATATCGCGCGCTTTTCAAGTTTAAGGAAATATGTTGTAACCTTGAAAAAAAACAATAAAAACCACAAAAAAAATATGGTTTAGAATTGCTGAAACGAACTAACAGTTGGAAAAAACTGTTATAGCACGTGTTTATGACTACGATGTTCGAATACCATCGCCACAGGCCGAAGGGTTCTGGATTGTTCTCCTCACTTTACTCTTATATATATAAGGAGCAATGGGACTGGAGACTTAGGGCCGTATTTATGAACTATCCTAAGGAACGCCTTACTAAAGGCTTCCTTAAAATGCACACCTTTAGCTAACCTTAACACAATTTTCATTTTATAAACGTTCCTTTACGCTTTCCTATCTTAAGGAAGCCTTAGATCCTAAGGTGTTCCTATAAATTTGATCTGTTTTCCTTCCTTAATGCTAAGGTAGGTGATTAGCTACCTTTAGCTTCTCCTTAACTTTTTAATAATAGAAATAAAAACAGAAAACAAATATCAGGACTTAAATACTTATTAAAAAGAACCGTTTATTAAGAACAAAACGACTTTTTGGAATTTTTACTTTATTTATATGAGGTACAAACAAGTAAGGCTATAAAATATTATTGCACTTTTTTAAGGGAAATAAAAATTTTAATCTTGGTGAAATATTTTTCTTTTTTTCTACTTTATATATTTATCAAATGTTTTCATATGTAGCCATTCTTATTACTAGGCACAATGAGAGACAGATAATTTCTTCATATAAGCAAAATCAAAACAAAAGATATATTATTTTCAATTAATGCATACTTATTTAGTATATTGATAGTATTACTTAAGTGTACAACTTTAATCACAAAATTTTGATGTAGATGCTTTTGAATCTACACTTCTAACATTAATTATGCTTCAGTAGCCAGTATTAGAGCTGTAATTGTGAATATTTGATTAGTTGGTGATATAAACATCTGAAAGAATATTAAGTGAATTCATTTTTACTTTCACTTACCTATATATGAAATATATAGTAAGTGGAAGTATTGCGATCGTGAAAAATTTCGACTTCCGGTTTTCAACGGAAATACACGTTTTGGGGTCCCCTGAGTCCAATTAACCAAGTCCCGCAAAATGGTCTGTGTGTGTGTGTGTGTGTGAACAGACTAGCTCAAAAACTAAAAACCGTGCGAACCTGAAATTGGGTATTTAGTGTATGTATATGCCCGCGATGTGACAGCAAAAATTTCATCAAAATTGCTCAAAGGGAGGGGGGTACTTTATTTAATAACTTTTTAAGTTTTTTTCGATTTTCTCAAAAACGGCTCAAACGATTTTGATTAAACTGAGTATTTAATCTATTTATATACCCGAGATATGACTGTAAAAATTTCATCATAATTGATCAACCGGAGGGGGGACTTTACTTAATAAATTTCGTATCATTTTCACGTGTTTTTTTTTATTTACTCAAAAACGGTTTTAACGATTTTGATCAAACTTGGTATTTGATGTATATATATGCCCGAGATATGACTGTAAAAATTTCATCAAAATTGATCAACAGGAGGGGGGACTTTGCTTAATAAATTTTGTATCATTTTCACGTGTTTTTTTTTTATTTACTCAAAAAAGGCTTTAACGATTTTGATCAAACTGGGTATTTGATGTATGTATATGTCAAAGATGTGATAGCCAACATTTCATCAAAATTTATTTACTGGAAGGGGGACTTTACTTAATAAATTTTGTATAATTTTCACGTGTTTTTTTTATTTACTCAAAAACGGCTTTCACGATTTTGATCAAACTGTGTAATTGATGTATGTATATGCCAAAGATGTCATAGCCAACACTTCATCAAAATTGTTCAAACGGAGGGGGCACTTTATATCATCACTTTTTTTCCAATTTTTACCTTTTTTTCGATTATCTCAAAAACGAATTCAACGATTTTCATCAAATTCGTCATGTTCAATGAAAATTAGGTGTTTTTTAATATCAGGTAAGAAATGAATGTGGAAAAATTTGTTACTTTGAGAAGTGGCATTAACACAACGCATTAATTTCTAATATAAGTAAGTGGGTAAGTGAAAGTTGTGTGTTGCGCGCACGCACCAGATTTTTTTCTTCTGCAAGTAGTACTGTAATGAGCAATATAATCTTAATTGTTGATAGTAAAGATAGTTTCACTCAATTACTCATTGACAAAACAAACTCTTGATATGAAATATAGACTGAATCCAATTTGAGAAAATTAAATGTAGTTTTAATAGTACCAATTTAACATTTTTAAAGTTTATTTATTTATCTATGCCTACTTTACATGAAAGGCTTTCATGGAATTTGTTGAAATTAGATAAGTTTGGTATAACAAGTTTTTGGAAGAGTGGTATGAGAAATGTAAAAAGGACAGAAATAAATTGATAGACAACTTTTATTTATTATTATATAAAAATGAAAAAAAATAACAGAATCATAATACACACTAATAAACCAATTTTATCTAACATTTACAGCTCCTTCTCGTGAAGAAGGTTGGAACTAAACCATCCAAGAATACTTTGAAGAATATTAAGAAATATATAATAAAGATACAATAGTATATCACAAACATATCAATTAGAAGAATATTGCAGTCTCTCATCCCCCAAGCTAACCTCAAGAGAAATAAAGTTTGAGACTAACACTACCTAACATTGTTTTATCACACTTTTTCACTCTCATTTGCATCTTCATCTTATAATAAAAATATTTTTGATTGTTATCCTGAAGCATCCATTAATTTGTTTTGAAATCGGTTAGATGAAACATTGTATACATTTGTTTGTTCTTTTACACTAACAATGTTTTCACACTATTCAACTTTGAGTGATTTATACTCCAATTATCATTTTCTTATAGTTCTAGAGCTGTAATTGCCACATTAACTACTTAAAACACTCGAAACAACAAAGTAAACAAGAGTGAAGTTAACACTGATATCACGTAAGGGAGGTTACACCTAGCGGCGGTGTATCAATCTTCTCTGATTGGTTGTTTAGTTAAGGTGGCCTTAAATTTGCACCTTAATAAATGCATACTTAGTTATAGAAGAATTGCTCAATATTCAATATTTTTCCTTAAGAATTGTTAAGGAAGGTTCATAAAATGAAAATTATCTAAAGGAACACTTAAGCTTAAAGGTTAACTAAATATAGGAACCAGTTAAGGTTACCTTAACTGCTTCCTTAGAAACGTTCATAAATAAGGCCCTTAGTCTTTGTTAAAGAGAAGCTCAAGTCATATGGTTATCTGTGCGTTACAAAGTGATATTTTTTGTAACCTGTTCAAATATTTATATTGTTATAATTCGAGTGGCATTGAAAATTGGCATTTTTCTTTATCCACATAAGTGTTACAATAGAGATAAACAATGTGCATAGAAGTCAAAAAGAAACTCTGGATGTGCACATTGCTTCCTGCCATGACATAAGATCGCGAAACATAGAAAGAAGAATAGTTCTATTTTAAAACCCGTTAATTTTTTATTAGGCTGAAAATTTTTTATTTTTATCAGTGATTTTTAATTTGACTGTAAAAAAAGAATATGATATTACTAATTCAACGCTACTGAGCCACAGCAACGCGTGGTCGGGTCTGCTCGTTAATAAATAAAATTAATAAAGGTTACTATTATGCCTTATTTTATTTTATTTTTTACAAATTGTTATTCTTGGATATGCAGTATAATTAAAATGGAAGGGCAGTGGCAGGGTGATGCCACAACCTCAAAAACCTCAGCCTTGGCCAAAACCTCAACAACGGTGTTAAATGACCCACCACCAGTCTAACCTAGTTAAATTATCCATTTAAAAAAATAGACACATATAATAATTATATGTGTAAACAGATTATAATTATATATTAAATAATTAATAGTTATATATTAAATAATTATATATTTAACAGATATAATTATTGTATCTGATAAATTTTTCGAGAAAATTTAATTTAAAAATTGGATTAAAGATAGCAGATATTTTCATAAACAAAATCAACTTCTAGCTTTCGATACCTCTTTCTATTAGTGAGAAAGAACATACTATTATCTGTGCTACACTCTTCTCTTTAAATCCATTTTTTTATTGCTAATATAGTTTTTGTTTAAATAACGATGAAAAAATAAGTGGAATGAGATGTTATGGCGTGAATCAAACATAAACTTTATTTATTCAATTGTCAGATGAATGCCTATTCATTAAGGAAAATAATTATACTAATTGTTAGTGGTTGAATGGCACCTAATGAGATAATTATTTATTTATTCCAAATAATATGCTTAATACTTTGTTCGATTACAATTCAGATAATATTGGATTGTGTCACATGAAATGTACGATTTTATAATTTTTGAAATACGCAAAGCACGTTGCGGGTCTCTGTTGTTTACTTCTAAATGTTTACATATTATAATTAAGCAGTCACTAATCCTCTACTTTCCTTTTATAAACATAAGCTTCCCAATCGATTCCACACTTTTTAGTGTACCTCCAAATATGAACACGCGATTTTCGTGTAATATTTTTTTGATGAGTTTAAACTCGGCCATTCGTCAGCTGAGGCTGCTAGAAACATCTGTAAGGCGTTTGGGGAAGGGAGTGGAAATGAACGAACCATTGGCCGTTGGTTTGCTAAGTTTTCGGCTGGGGATACCGACTTGGAAAACCATCCCCGAGGAATACATATCTATTTCTATCTATATCACCGTATATTGCAATTTTTTTTTTGAGGAATCATTTACTTTTTTTTCCCTGTTTATTTACAGGGGAATAATTTGCATATTCCAACTTGCAACTTTTTAATATTTACCTTATAACTTGAAAATTCAACTTTTAATATTCACATTTCAACTTGCAACTTTTAACTTACAAGATTCAGCTTTCAGCTTCTAACTTCCAACTTTAAATATTCACTAGGGGAGAGCGGGGTTGGTCGGCTAAGGGGGTAGGTTGGCCATTGGCTTATAGTTTCCGTCAAACCTATTGTGAAGGCCCCATCATTGTACCATGTGACCCGCTCGACCTCAGGAGTCTTGTCCTGAGTGTTCAATCCGATGCTAACAGTGTAGAGAAGAGTGTGCTTCATTGATTGATTTTACAACATGTAAGTAAATTTTTATATTTTCAGTAAAATTGGTTCAAAGGCATGACAAAACATTTGACTCCGATTCTGTTCACATAGCCCCAAACTCCTTTGAAAAATCTAACCTTTCGACTAACCAGTTTCTTGTTTGATTGTTCTCCCATGTCCTGGCAGCCATCTTTCATATGATCTCTCCTGTGGGGTTAGTTAGCTCTCTTCAACTAGGGTTTGTTTGCGCAGTAGCAATTCACAAAAGCAATGTAAACATAAACAAAGGTGATACTACCAATTGTCTTTAGTTCCAGCAAGGAGGATGAGAGCAATTTTTCGTATGCAGAAAGTGACGACAGTCTAAACTTCTATCTTCTTTTATTGTCATTCTGTTTTCCCTTAAAAACTGTTAATAACCAATTCATAATTATTATAGCATTATAGTGCAGCTTTTAATAACAATATTATCTGTCAGGCAGTTCTTGAATGAGATGGCTAAACAACCATACCTTCAAGGCCAACCTGCCCCACATAGGGGGTTAATTGGCATACTCTGGATTGACGAACTCTTCAATTTTCTATGATCTTAGTATTAAGTATAACTCGCAATCGAAGGCGATATGAGTGATTTGTATATTTTTCCAGTGTAAAGGTTATGGAAAGCTTTAAAATGATGCCTCATTCATGAAATTTGATGAAGTTTTAAGGAAATTATGGCGTACCGATAAAAAAAGGCTTTGAGAAATAAAAAAAGTATATGATTATAAACATAGAAGGAATAGATAAATCCATGTCGTATCTGAATGCGAATTTAACCCTAGGACTACCAAGCGGTGTCTGCTTCTTAGTTTTACCAAGGTAATATATAGGTAATATACCAAGGGAGGCTATATATATATATATATATATATATATATATATATATAAAATATTGTTTTTCAACTCTAAATATATATATATATACATATCACTTTATTTCATATGGCTACAATATTTACATATTTATAAAACTATGGATGTAAAAAAAAAATATATAGAGGGAAATAAGCATAAAGTATTTTTTCTAGATAATTTTAAATGTCATATCCATGTTTCCTAAAATTGCTCATTCATGATACATGAGATATTTAAATAATTTAGACATTCGAAAATTTTGATTTCGATTACATTAAAGAAAAAATAACATTGATTTCTTGAAATTTATTACCAATGTTATTATAATATTATAGTTTAATAATTATAATATCGGCGAGCCCACAAGCGTTTTTTGTTTTTTACTCAACTATTTCTTTGGATATAAAGTATCGATAAGAAAAAATTCAAATCACGTTATCTTGAAAAAAAAATTCAGACAACTACTCATTTTTCAGATTTTTATTTAATAATTTTAGGTGCAAAACCGGGTAGAGAAATATTATGGGCTTCAAAAGCCACCCAGGTAATCCTAGAGTTAAGAATAACTATTAGTAAAATATTGAGAGGTGCGTAATAGTCAACTGTTTTTCTTTACAATAGGTAGATTAATATTCAGCATTTTCAAACCCCGTATAGCCTGAAAGTCGAGGAACAATAAAAAAAAAGTCAGGATTTTCAGTTTGATCTTTTTTAATTTTGGATAGCCAATGTTTCGATCCCTACATATAGATCTGGATCAGGGCTAAAAAAAAAAGACAAATATATGAGTACTAGCATTCCTCGTCACGGCTTTGCCCGCGAGCCTTTATAATCAATTCTGTGATCATTATCTTGGTATTGATTTAATATATGTTAACGAAATCGATTTAAAAAATACATTGTTCCAACTCGCCAAAAGTTAATTTTTAGCATTAACTTGCTATTAACGCAACTAGTTCGAAGTGAGCGTAGGGGGAGAGGGATCGGAGCTTCCGGTAGGTGGAATGTTGGAGGGGGAAGCTGCCGGCTCGGTAGAAGAGAGGGAACGCGCAATGGAGAGAGTTCATTAAAACCGCCGAAACAAAAAATTGCTTACTCGTCGTGAACGCTTCAATAGTCGGCTTTAAAACATGGTTTTCGAAGCCCCGAGGGGGCTTCCGAGTTAAAATCGTCGTATCAAGATCTTTAAATTGAGTCCAAATTAGATATTTTTTCTTCAGGTGCAAAAATAGGTGTCCGTTAGAGTTAAACGAAAATTTCACCATTTAAACCCCTTATAAGTTACATTTTTGAAATTCCTTTCTTAGTGTTTACCTACATCTCGTTTAAAATCTAAATTCCGAACTTCAAGTTTCTATCATTAGCAGTTTTTTCTCTGCGTTGATTCTTTATATTTGCTAGAGGATGACAGTTTGATAAACATTTAATTGTCAGCTTCTAGCAGAGATACTCATATATTTGTCTTTTTTTTTTTATTTCTTATGAAGATCCACATACAGGGATCGAAACATCGACTGTCCCGAAAAGAAAAATATCAAACAATAAATCCTGACTATTGATCTACTTATTACTAAAATAAGATACACTTTGTTATTTCACATGGGGCGGAAAAATTATATAACAAAACTTTAAAGAACACCGAAACCCAAAAAAGTTGAGAACTTGCGAATAAATGTTCTGATGTACAATGCATTGTGAATAATACATATCTACATGTAAAGGAGCCCAAATATGCGAAAATTTGACCGTTTTAATACAATTCAATAAAATTGAACTTAGAAGCGAGACTTTTGATAGTACCCTTCTGCTAAAGAATTTGCTTAATCCTATAAGAGGGACTAAAAAACTGTTTTTACTTCTCCAATTAGATTTTTTTTATGATAATAATAATAAAATTATAAAAAAATATAAAATATAAAAAAAAATAATTGTTTTTTGTAATTATGTGTTTTGAAGCTTCACAAATACATATAACCTAAATTTCATTGCAATTTGTTACTTGGTTCTAAAATTTTACAGTATAATATTACGTTTTCAGGGTGTAAGTTTTGGCAAATAATTTGCGTCGAGTTACCGGTAGGTATCGTCCTAAATGGTGCCAAATGCAAAGGGTTAATGGGCTTCAAGAAGACGCTTAAGAAAAAATGTTAGTAAATTAACATTATTTGACAAAGTGCTGAACCGTTATTAGAAGAACCGAGTATAAGGGAAGTCGAAATAGCTATCGGAAAATTAAAATCCTATAAAGCAGCGGGGACGGATGATATTCCTAGCGAACTAATCAAATCATGTGGGGAAGCTGGGATTTCAAAAATACATCTTTTGATTAAAAAGATCTGGGAGTATGAGAAAGTACCCGAAGAATGGAAAGAGTCTATAATTACACCGATTCACAAGAAGGGGTCGCGGACAGACACTAATAACTATCGTGGGATCTCACTACTTCCGGTCTGCTATAAAGTATTTACGTCAATCCTGACTAGCCGAATAACCCAATACGCTGAGGAAATTATCGGAGACCATCAATGTGGTTTCAGATGGAACCGATCAACCGTAGACCAAATATTCTCCCTCCGTCAAATATTAGAGAAAAAATTAGAATACAATGGTATTGTTCATCAACTGTATGTCGACTTTAAAAAGGCTTATGATTCAATAGACCGCAATAAACTGTATAACATCCTGACTGAACTAGGAATACCGAAGAAGTTAGTAAACTTAGTAAAAATGTGTTTGACCGAAACGTTCAATAAATAAGAAGAATCGGTCGTTATTTTTCTGAGAAGTCCGAGGTTCGCTCTGGTTTGAAACAGGGGGATTCGCTATCTCCTGTTTTATTTAATTTAGCTCTAGAATATGTCATTAGGGTGGTGATAAATACCAGAAAGGGTTTGAATCTGGGGGGGAATATATCCGTACTCGGCTACGCTGATGATTTGGTTTTGCTTGGCGACGACGTGAAAACGATAGAACTAAATACAAAAGCATTGATGGAAGCCGGAAAAGAAGTAGGGCTAGAAATAAATACGGAAAAAACAAAATATATGGTTAGTTGTAGAACTTGACAATTATGGCGATATTGAATTAGAAGAGGAAATATTCGAAGCCGTTGAGAAATTTAGATATTTAGGATCTACTATAACTAGAAAAAACGAAATCGAAGAGGAAATTAAGGCTAGGTTAAAGGCGGGAAATGCTTGTTATTTCTCGGTTGCAAAATTACTTGGGTCACGCCTTTTATCCCGAAATTTAAAAATTAGGATTTACAAAACTATAATTCTTCCGACTGTTTTTACGGTTGTGAAACATGGCCGCTTACAGTAAGGGATGAGAAACACCTAATGGTGTTTGAAAACAAAGTGCTGCGTAGAATATTCGGGCCGAAGAAAGATGAGTCAACAGGAGAATTTAGACGGCTACACAATGCGGAATTGCGTGAGCTTTACCCGGTAAATGTAATCGAGTCTATAGCTGCGCGTCGGCTAAAGTGGGCATGCTAAATGGCGAGTCGTAGTAGTGAACGAATTCCTAAAAGATTGATAAACGCTTTGCCGACTGGAAAACGACCGAGGGGTAGGCCTAGGCGAAGGTGGGAAGATTCGGTGAAGGCAGATCTTGTGAATTTGGGATTGGACGGTGGTAGGTGGATGGAGGTATGTAGGGACGATTGGTGGTGTCGGCGTCGGGCCTTCGGGTCCGTTAAGCCTTATTGTATTTTATTGTATTGATATTTGACATGTGACGCGTCAGACAAATTGTTTAAAAAAAAAATCAAAGGACGCCAGAACAGAAAAAAAAATTGATAACTTTTTACTAAATGTTTGGATGCATGATGTACCTATCATTAATAATACATATCTACATGTACAGAAGCCCAAATATGCGAAAATTTGACCGTTTTAATATAATTCAATAACATTTAACTTAGAACCGAGACTTTTGATAGTATCCTTCTTCTAACGAATTTGCTTAATCCTATAAGAGGGATTAAAAATTCAATTTCTTGGTTTAAAAGAGTTGTATAAAATTATTAAAAAGCAGCTAATGAATATTTCTACCGCGTTCAAAGTAAGCATTTCACGATAACTAATTAATTACAGTATATTGATCTGCAAATAGGAGAAGAGCAAACATTTGTTGGAATATTTTAAAATATCAAATGGAATTCTTCGGGGAAAATGGCTTCTGTTCTTGTATTAGTACATTTGTTCAAATATTTCATGACTAATTAATGAAGGTGATGTGAGTATATAAACTGGCTGCTTTGAAAATGTTGGTGTCGTTCGACTCTATCAAGCCGAAATGAAGGTTGCTTTTGTATTGTTGGGTTTCTTAGCTATCGCACAGGGTTTCCGCTTCCCCCCTGTACCGATGGCGGATCAGCTTTCTCAAGCCATCAGTAAGGCAAAGGATTCGTTTGACAATTTTTGGGTAAGTTTTACTACCTTAATAACTCCTTATGTTACATGATTCAGTTCTACAATCATATTATCTTTATATCCGTACACATATATATAAATATATATATATATTTATATATATAAAAATCTCGTGTCCCGATGTTAGTCGGAGGTAAACTCAAAAACTACTCAACCGATTTTAATGAAATTTGGCTCAATATGTATAGTATTGTCCAACTTAAAAGATAGGAGAGTTTTTAGCTTGATTATTGACCATAATAGTTCTTTTACTGCGAATTATTGCAAATACAATAGTTCATGTTTCGATTTATTAACATGGCGTCATATGAATGTCGATTTCATAACCTTTTTGTTGTTTTTAGGGGTTAAAATATCAACACTCATTTTTTTCGGATTTTTTTTTTACATAATAATTTAGGCGTAAAATAGGGTGGAGAAATATTAACCCTTTGCACTAGGAAGACAACGCATACAGTACCAGTCAAAAGTTTAGACTCACCCTTAGATTTTGTAACATAAATAAGTAACAACATTTTATTTACTGGACAACGTAACAACTATAATTTTATTTTTAATTTATTTATAACTAGCTTTAATATCCCGGTTTCACCCACGGAATTTTAAAAACAATGAGAAAAGCCGTGGGTCCAGAAAAGTTCGTTAGGACCGAAATGAGATTTTCTTTTACTCCAACGGTTGATTTCGTAAAAATCTAATGTAAAGCGAGATCATAACGATTTTTATAACAATAAAGAATATACCGAGAGATTGGCTGTTATGCAATTGTAATATGGACAGGTGTTCGCACCTGGCATGAAAGAACCACTAAGTTTAATTTGGAGAATTTAGGACAAACGGTATGTATTTCTATAAAGAACAAACAAAAAAACAAACTAACAGAATTTCATCTTCATTTATATAGATTGTATTTCGATTTTATTTGTATTGTATCATATAATTTTTGAAATGTTTTCTCTTGAGTCACAATTATTTTTTTAAACTTAAGATTGTGAATTAAATACAAGTGAGTCTAAACTTTTGACCCTGTATAATTTTCAGTTTTTAACATGGTGGTAAATGACCAATGACCTCGCGATGTTTTTCATTATTTTTATAGTACGTTAATCTTTTGACATCGGCTATATTTTGTGGTTTTGATTCATCTTTTATTTCCTCAATTGTACAATAATTAAGTTCTGGGCACCGAATAATCCCTTTAATTTGATTTAGGTTCCCGTGTGCTTCTACTTTAACCGGATTTTCGCATTTTAGGAGCTTTTCTGATTGGATATCTGAGAAAACTTCAACTAATTAGGGTCCCATCTCGTAATTTTTTAACTGTTTTTACTTCTCCAATTAGATTTTTTATATATAAGTAACTAGCATTCCTCGTCGCGGCTTCGCACGCGAGCCTTTAAAATCAATTCTGTGACCATTATCTTGTTATTGATCTAATATAATATGTTAACTGATGTTAAGGAGATTTAGTAGAATTTGAGCTTACGGTAGGTGGAATGTTGGAGGGGGGAGCTGCCGGCTCGGTAGAAGAGACGAAGACGCGCAATGGAGAGAGTTCACTAAAACCGCCGAAACAAAAAATGATTTACTCGTCGTGGACGCTTCATTTTTCGGCTGTAAAACATGGTTTTCGACGCCCAATAGGGCCTTTCGAGTTAAACTCGTCGTATCAAATTCTTTAAAATGAGTCCTAATTAGATTTATTTTCTCGAAGTTCGAAAATAGATGTCCGTTAGAGTTAAACGAAAATTTCGCCATTTACTTTTTAGATATTCTTAGGAGTTACATTTTTGATATTCCTTTCTTAGTGGTTACCTACATCGCTTTTAAAATCTAAATTCCGAAGTTTCTAATCATAAGTAGTTTTTGCAATGCGTTGATTCTGTCAGTCAGGACAAAGCCTCTTATACATATGGAGAAGTATATATATATGGAGAAGTACAGGGAGAAGAGATCGAAATAAACACGCACCATCCCCAATCATGGGAATCACAGTGTGCATAATTTGATTACCACTAATATTTAAATAATCAGTAGCCAAATTTTATGTAAATGTCTATTTTAATGCTATTGTAACATTAAATCGATATTCAAATAAAAAACATATGGTTTAAATTCTCAACAATTGATTTCCATTAGAGTTAAACGACAATTTCGCCATTTAAGCCCCTTAGGGGTTACATTTTTGAAATTCCTTTCTTAGTGGTTACCTACATCGCTTTTAAAGTCAAAATTCCGAACTTCAAGTTTCTATCATTAGTAGTTTTTGCTCTGCGTTGATTCTGTCAGTCAGGACAAAGCCTCTTATATATATAGAGATAATATTAATAATAAAACTATAAAAAATATATAAAATTAAAAAAAAAATATTTTTTTTCTCGTAACTATGTGTTTTTGAAGCTTCAATAATACATATAACCAAATTTCATTACAATTCCTTACTTGGTTATCAAAAATTTAACCGTATAATATTACGTTTTCAGGGTGTACGTTTTCGCGAATAAGTTGAGTCGAGGTGCCGGTAGGTTTAATCCAAGTGCAAAGGGTTAATGGGCTTCAAGAAGACGCTTAAGAAAAACTATTAGTTAATTAACGTTTGCCTTGATATATGACGCGTCGGATTTTTTTTTTTTTTAAATCAAAGGACGCCAGAACAGAAAAAAAATTCTAAATCATGAATGAAATCATTCTACTAAATGTTTTGATGCATGAGGTATTATTAATGATATATATCTACATCTGGAATCCCAGAGTATGCGAAAATTTGTTTTTTTTTTACTGTAATTCAATATAAAAAAATTTAGATACAAGACTTTTGATAACCTCCTTCTGCTAACGAATTTGCTTAACCCTATAAAAGGGACTAAAAATTAAATTTCTGGGTTTTAGTTGGATAAAATTATTAAAAAAATTAAAAAGCAGCCTACGGATATTTCTACCGCGTTCAAAGTAAACATTGCAGGATCAATTAGCTAATTAATTTCAGTATATTGATCTGCAAATAGGAGAAAAGCAAACATTTGTTGGAATATTTTAAAATATCAAATGGAATTCTTCGGGTAAATCGGCTTCTGTTATTTTATTAGTCTACTTGTTCAAATATTTCATGACTAATTAATGAAGGTAATGTGGGTATATAAACTGGCAGCTATAAAAATGTTGGTGTCTTTCGACACTATCAAGCCGAAATGAAGGTTGCTTTTGTATTGTTGGGTTTCTTAGCTATCGCACAGGGTTTTCGCTTCCCTGTACCAATGGTGGATGAGCTTTCTCAAGCCATCGGTAAAGCATTGGATTCCATGGACGATTTTTGGGTGAGTTGTACTACCTTAATGACTTCATATGTTATTCAAGCAGACCTTGCCACATGTTTCTGTGGCTCATTAGCTATAATGCGTTGGGTTAGTTATATTCTGTTTTATAGTCAAATCTAAATTTACATAAAGATTAAAACGTTTCAGCTAATCTAAAAACCAAAAAGATCTAACATAGAAATTTACGCCAAATTTAAACATGTTTGTTAAAGATTTTAGAAGGGTTAAAGATTTTCTTTTTTCAAATAATTTATTTTTTGAAGAGAAAAGATTTGGCTCCGCCGGGAGTCGAACCCGGGTCTCCTGCGTTACATGCGAGGATGCTAACCACTACACCACAGAGCTCGGCTCAAGGCAGAGCAAATCCTTCCTCTTCACTGATACCAACTCCCCCTATCTCACAAGTTTTGTGAGTAGTAGTGTGAGGTGGACAAATTTTGTCCAATTTATGATATTTTTTGACTTAAGTCAATTTTTTAAATTATTTTAATTAATCTAATCTTAGTTCGTGGCTGACCACCATTTTAAATTATTTTGAATTAATTTATTTTTTGAAGAGAAAAGATAAATTATTTAAAAATGGTGGTCAGCCACAAATTAAGATTAGATTAATTAAAATAAATTATTTTCAAATAATTTATTTTTTGAAGAGAAAAGATTTGGCTCCGCCGGGAGTCGAACCCGGGTCTCCTGCGTTACATGGAGGATGCTAACCACTGCAGCAAGGCAGAGCAAATCCTTTTGATTGAGTAGGTATCAGTGAAGAGGTAGGATTTGCTCTGCCTTGAGCCGAGCTCTATGGTGTAGTGGTTAGCATCCTCGCATGTAACGCAGGAGACCCGGGTTCGACTCCCGGCGGAGCCAAATCTTTTCTCTTCAAAAAATAAATTATTTGAAAATAATTTACAATGGTGGTCAGCCACGAACTAAGATTAGATTAATTTTTTTTTTTTTTTTTTGACATCTTATATTTGACCATAATGTGATAATGAATGACACATGTAAAAGGAACTAATAAAGAATATATTAAAAACAGGGTTTAGTACAATCACAGTAACCACTTAGCAAAAAAGTACCAAATTAATCTTTTTATTTTATTATATGAGATATCGTATCAAAGGTCTAGACTAGTAGGTGCACAATGATTTTGGTTAACTCGTCTTTTCCTAAAACGCATAGATTTGATGTTTTCCCTACACGTGAAAAGGCGACACATAATTTGCCATGGGAAAATCACAGATTTTCCTAGTCCAAGCCGGGAAAAATAAATTTATGCTTAAATATCGAAAGAAAATGAATTGTTGTGACAATAAATCAACTTACACCGCCATCTGTTGGAAATTTGTAGAACTTATAAATAATCACTCTCAATTGTAGTATGATAAGAATTTAATTATCAAAAAAAGAAATATTGAGGCCAATAATCGAGATAAAAATTATCCTATCTTTAAAAGCAGTGCTGTCAGCCACGTGATTATGATGCGGGGTGTACATGACAACCCAAAATTTCGTGCTGAATCCACTCCTAATTAGAATTATTGACAGACTGATGTAGATGTAGATGAAGATGATAGAAATAACGTTTATTCATGAAAAAATTATTTAATACAAAACAAAATAAGAAAATACTAAGACGTAAATAGACAATGGACGCAAGTCCGTCTGTCGAGATATCCTAGCTTGTTATAAATATAAATAGGTTGCAATTGTATAACAATAACAGAAGATAAGGGATAAGTGGTAGTAATAAAAGCAAAATAACAAAAGAAACATTATTTCACACTGAACTGAACTGACATAAACTCTTCGTATATGGGTCATTCTCACCAAAGTGGGAAACTTTTTACGGCGATTTTATTTTAAATTTTATGGTTACAAATAAACTTTTTTTTCGGTGTAATACTATTCCTTAGCCTATAAGAAGCAAGGAGTCGACGTGGAAGAACACCAATTCAAGTTTTTTTTTTTTTTTTTTTTTTTTTTTTTTTTTTTTTTTTTAAATTTCTCATTATTAAGGACTGATGATGCTTTGAAAAAGTTGAGCACCAAAAGAAAGCATTTTATTTACAGTAAGACAGGGGAATGGACGACAGGGGAATGAATTTTTAAGGTTTATTTGATAACCGTTGAAAGGGAAAAAAATATATAATAATGATATTTGAATAACGAAATCTGTGCTACAAAATCTTTTATGTCCACCTCCCGCTACTACTCACAAAACTTGTGAGATAGGGGGAGTAGGTATCAGTGAAGAGGAAGGATTTGCTCTGCCTTGAGCCGAGCTCTGTGGTGTAGTGGTTAGTATCCTCGCATGTAACGCAGGAGACCCGGGTTCGACTCCCGGCGGAGCCAAATCAAAAAATAAATTATTTACAAAAATTTATTACATTATTTATTATTTAGATATGATAATATGAGTTGTTATTATTAATCATCCTGTTACCGCCAGTATATTTCAACTTTTAGGCCTCTAGGATTTAAAGGGGTATGGTCTGAATTCCCGGGCTGACTAGTCGTAATTGGAAGAAGGAGCCGGGATTCAATCCTATAACCTATTTATTACACCTTTCTGTATAGAAGAGTGGTATTCTACAGTACCAGTTAAAAGTTTAGACTCACCCTTACATTTTGTAAAATAAATAAATAACAATATTTTATTTATTGAACAACGTAACAACTATAATTTTATTGTTAATTTATTATTATAAGTATATCCCGGTTCCACCCAGGGAACTTGGAAAACAATGAGAAAAGCCGTTGGTGAAGAAAAGTTCGTTAGGACAGAAATGAGATTTTTTTCGACTCCAACGGTTGATTTCATAAAAATCTAATTTAAAGCGAGATCATAACGATTTTTGTAACAATAAAGAATATTCCCAGAGATTGGTTGAGGTTATGGAATTTTAAAGGTATGGATTTCTATAAAGAACAAACAAACAGAATTTCATCTTTATATAGATTATATTCGAAACAATCATATAATTTTTGAAATTTTATCTCTTGAGTTACAATTACTTTTTTTAAACTTGGGTGTTGTGATTTAAATACAAGTGAGTCTAAAGTTTTGACTGGTACTGTATACAAGCCCACGCTTTGTACGAATAATTGAGATAAATTACTCTCACTGTGTAGACTATCATTGATAAAATTGCTGAAATAGACATATTACAACCTAGAATTATATATAAACACGAAATAAGTTTCGGTTTCGGCCCGAAATAAAGTCGGTAGCCGAAATTCGGTTTCGGCTATAAACATGGTTTTGGTCGAACTGAATTTAGAAGGTTTCTACCCCAAGGGAGGGCCTTTCATTTATTTACACTTTTTTTCATCACTTTTTATACAATGTGATTGTTATTTTAAAGACATCTCAGTAAAAAGTTTCATGGTAAAATCCTGATCGAAATTATTAACTGGTTATTAGTTTTCGAACTCGTTTTAATATTAATTAATTTATTTTCTTCGAGTATTCAATTCAGTTTTGTATTTGTTAAAATTTTACTAGTCAAAAGGTAAGTCTTATATCAGTTGGCATATCAGTAAATACTCTCATATTTTTAAAGATTGTTTCAAGAAATGTTGTTTCAGTTTGATTGATTAATGATAATTAATTTAATTTTTTATTTACAGGGATTCATTCCGAAATTCCGACCATTCCGTCCATTCCCAAAATTCAGGCCATACCCACCATTCATACCTCAGCCCTCATCAGAAGAAACTTGGGAACCAGAGACTGAAGAACCAGAAACTTGGGAACCAGAAACTTGGGAACCAGAAACTTGGGAACCAGAAACTTGGGAACCAGAAACTTGGGAACCAGAAACTTGGGACCCAGAGACTGAAGAACCAGAAACTTGGGAACCAGAGACTGAAGAACCAGAACCTGTAGCACCAGAAACTGAAGAACCAGAAACTGAAGCACCAGCAACTGAAGCGCCAGCAACTGAAGCACCAGCAACTGAAGCACCAGCAAGTGAATCAGCCGCAACTGAAGCACCAGCAACCGAAGCACCAGCAACCGAAGCAGCCGCAACTGAAGCAGCCGCAACTGAAGCACCAGCAACCGAAGCACCAGCAACTGAAGCACCAGCAACTGAAGCAGCCGCAACTGAAGCACCAGCAACCGAAGCACCAGCAACTGAAGCAGCCGCAACTGAAGCAGCCGCAACTGAAGCACCAGCAACTGAAGCACCAGCAACTGAAGCACCAGCAACCGAAGCACCAGCAACCGAAGCAGCTGCAACTGAAGCAGCTGCAACTGAAGCACCAGCAACTGAAGCACCAGCAACTGAAGCACCAGCAACCGAAGCACCAGCAACCGAAGCAGCTGCAACTGAAGCAGCTGCAACTGAAGCAGCTGCAACTGAAGCACCAGCAACTGAAGCACCAGCAACCGAAGCACCAGCAACCGAAGCACCAGCAACTGAAGCAGCCGCAACTGAAGCACCAGCAACCGAAGCACCAGCAACTGAAGCACCAGCAACTGAAGCTGCTGCAACTGAAGCAGCCGCAACTGAAGCACCAGCAACCGAAGCACCAGCAACTGAAGCAGCCGCAACTGAAGCACCAGCAACCGAAGCACCAGCAACTGAAGCACCAGCAACTGAAGCACCAGCAACTGAAGCACCAGCAACTGAAGCACCAGCAACTGAAGCACCAGCAACTGAAGCTGCTGCAACTGAAGCTGCAGCAACTGAAGCACCTGCAGCCTAAGAAACAGTAGCCCCTGGAGCACCTTCAGATGCATAATAATTGATTTTAGAACTGAAATCAGCATTTGTATGAACTGTGATTAAATAAAATGTATAATTAATGAAGACGCTTTAATATTTACTGGTAATTTATTCTGCCTCTTACAATTTATTTTAGAGATTTGAATCACTGAAATCTTCCCCCTATTCCTTGGCTCTAGTCGCCTAATTTCGCTTTTAAGTTTGCCATTCATTTCGGTTACACGAAGCCGCTGTCTAGTTCCGGACCCCCAGAATCCAGGTGAAACGGGTTTCTTCTTCAAGAAGCCCCGTTGGTACGGGGTCCGCACGATATGATCAGCCTACTTCCCTAATTAATCTCACCAAATTACGGTACATTTCCAAAATATAGGCCCTTGTCCGTTAAACTCGCTTGATGGCATTGGAAATTGCTTGGAAAATTCTTTCGACAACGTGGATACCGTCCATTAGAATCACCAAAACGCATTTTACACATTTATTTCATCCATTGATATTGAACATACAGAAAGAAGGTGAGCTCATTTCACACCCTTTCCAATGAAATGTTATCAACATAATAAATCAAAACTGGGTTTTTCAGGTCCTTGCGTAGTACGCCCATATGCATAGGACTGTGCGGTATTTAGAGTGGATACGTTAAATGTTTGAGGACTTTGAAGAGCCCCATAGTCCCCTGAATTCTTAAGGATCTAATGGTGGTAATCTCTAAGATGGTAAACCAGTTGGTCAACGATAATTTGGAACATCTGTTAAGAATTTGTAATAATCAGACAAATCGATTGTTGTTTTCTGTCTGATATGGGTTTTCCAAGTCAGTCTTTTGTCAATTTAATGTCCAAAACACCACTTTTCCTGTGAAATAGGGATTAAAATATGATTAAAGTTAACTTTAGGACACAATTCATGATTGAGTTTACTGGAAATTATTAGGATTGTATGCTTGTTGAGTAATGATATTTCAGAAATGAGGAAGCATGTACACCGCAGTTACGCAGTTAAGGATGTACCTATTGTCTGGGTTATGTCAGTTAATCTGGTTTGTGGAGCAGGAGATCTCTCATTCAACTTCTTTTTAATCTCCTATTTATGGACAAGCGCCTCTTACTGTAACAGTATTGTGGTTTCAAATTATTTTTATTAGAAGAAAATTATAATTAAAATGTCAGGTAAATAATAAAAACTCAAATCATTAACAATGTTACAAAAATTAACTGTATGTAATGATACAGCCACAAAAAGAAATAACCATAAGAGCCAGACTAAGACTATTGTCCATTGCTCCTCATATTTAGTCCGAAATCGAATATTCTAGAAGGTTCTCGAAAAGCGTAGAAGATAAGCGTACAATCAAGAACGTGATTGTTCTAAAAAAAGTCTACAGCTCTTTTCAATGTAATAAACAAAATCTTATAGTTTTTTTCGAACGTTAAAATAAATATTTAATTATACTGAAAAGATTAATATAAATAATATTGCTTTATTTACCCCGTTTTTACTTTCACTTACCTATATATGAAATATACATATAGTAAGTGGAAGTATTGCGATCGTGAAAAATTTCGACTTCCGGTTTTCAACGGAAATACACGTTTTGGGGTGCCCTGAGTCCAAATGACCAAGTCCCGCGAAATGATCTGTGTGTATATTTGCCTGTGTGTGTGTGTGTGTGTGTGTGTGTGAACAGACTAGCTCAAAAACTATAAACCGTGCAAATCTGAAATTTGGTATTTAGAGTATGTATATACCCGCGGTGTGACAGCAAAAATTTCATCAAAATTGCTCAAAGGGAGGGGGTAGTTTATTTTATAACTTTTTACGTTTTTTTCGATTTTCTGAAAAACGGCTCTAACGATTTTGATTAAACTGAGTATTTGATCTATTTATAAATCAATTAATCAAAATTGATCAATCGGAGGGGGGACTTTACTTAATAAATTTCGTATCATTTTCACGTGTTTTTTTTATTTACTTAAAAACGGCTTTAACGATTTTGATCAAACTTGGTATTTCATGTATTTATATGCCCGAGATATGACTGTAAAAATTTCATCAAAATTGATTAACCGGAGGGGGGACTTTACTTAAAAAAGTTCGTATCATTTTCACGTGTTTTTTTTATTTACTTAAAAACAGCTTTAACGATTTTGATCAAACTGGGTATTTTATGTATGCATAAGCCAAAGATGTGATAGCCAACATTTCACCAAAATTGACCAACCGGAGGGGGGACTTTACTTAATAAATTTTGTATCATTTTCACGTATTTTTTTTTTTTTTTATTCAAAAACGGCTTTAACTATTTTGATCAAACTGGGTATTTGATGTATTTATATGCCAAAGCTGTGATAGCTAACATTTCATCAAAATTGGTCAAACGAAGGGGACCACAACAACGCATTAATTTCTAATCTAAGTAAGTTGGTAAGTCAAAGTTGTGTGTTGCGCGCACGCACCAGATTTTTTATAATTGTGTTGTGGGGAGTCCTGTAAGTTATTATGGTAAATCACCTCCTACAAAAAAACACTACTAACTTTGATACTCCAGAAACTGTCACTGAAGTGTCAACAACAAATGTATATTCAATCAATAATCCCCAAGAAAGAATTACTGCAGTAACTGAAACTGTAGCGACAGAAACTGCCTCCAAGAAAAGCATCTTCAATTGAAATTCAGGGACTTGAACTGAATGGGAAACCACAGTTTAGTGGTTAGCATAGCAGACTGCTTTTCGAACTAAATATAAGGAGCAATGGACTGGAGAGTTAGCCTTGCTCTGAAAATCGAATCGTATGGTTACTTTGTTGTTCCTGTATCGTTGCATGTAGTTACTTTTTGTAACATTGTTAATTATATGGTTTTTTATTGTTTTATTGTTGTAATTAAAATTTTCTTCTAATAAAAATTAGTAGTAGTGCGTTGCAGTGGTTGGCATGGTAACCTAAACTACGAAAGGTCGCGGGTTCGCGTCCCACGGTGGCTCTAGGATTTCTGAAAGGGAGTAAAAAATCCTTAGCTATACCGTCCCTCGGATAGGACGTGCAATGGAGGTCCCGAGCCTGTACGATGTCAGGTACTCGTTCAAGATCCCTATCCTAATTATACCTGGATAGGCAATATTTAGGGCTGCCACTGTAGCATCGTTCGATTAGCCATAGTAGCATAAAGTGACGTTATTTAACCCTTAACTACTCACTCGAATCGATGTTACTTATCTACTCACCTCTGGTCAATATGATCCAGAACAAAAAAAAAAATAACCTTAGGGTGTAAGATATTAATTTTAAACAACAGGAGAAGGCTTGAAAATATATATTTATTTATGTATAAAGTAAATGAAAGTTTTAAAATATGAATAACATGTTGAAATCCTTAACCTTACTATTATTAACATAAGGGTCATTCCATATCAAGTGGTCCAAAGTGGTTGCTCGATCATTTTAGAAAAAATTATAATTTTACCACCAATTACGTATGGAATCAGTAATTCAAATCAATTCTTTAAAAAATTTTAGGATCAACCGTTTCAAAATGGCAGCCATTTTTGTTTCACCTTTCAGGCCGATTTTTGAGTTTTTAATCTCTCACAGAAAACTCATTTTCTCAAGACTGGTAAGTCATAGACTAATAATTCAAACACAATTGTTTTCCTGAAAGTCTGTTCTATATTTCGTGTTCTCTTTATTATTTGAATATTTTGCAGTCCAATACTTAAAAAGTGCTATTGAAAACAACTGCTTTAAATTTCAAAACACCGTTTTTGAGGTTAAGTTTTGGGTATAAGGGCATGTACGCCAAAGCTGATTTTTGGCATGATAATAAACCTAACTAAGTAGCTTTCATTAAAAGTACTCTTAACCCGTATATTCCTTAACTAATTTTTTTATGAATTTTCAAAGTTCAGATTTTTTTCATTTTATGTTAACTTTAGGCTCTAATATCTCTGGTGGGCCATTTAATAAAAATCTATTTTTTTTACATGCTATGCTTACATGCAACATAAACCTACTGCAAGAAATTTCAACCTGTATATTTGAGTACATTGGTAGCTACGAATTTTTGAAAATAGTCATTTTCGTGCTTATTTAACAATGAAGAAAAACTCATTTTCTCAAGAATGGTAAGTCATAGACTAATAATTCAAAAACAACTGTTTTCCTTAAAGTTTGTTCTATATTTCGTGTTCTCTTTATTATTTGAATATTTTGAAGTCCAATACTTGAAAAGTGCTATTAAAAAAACTGCTTTAAATTCTCAAAACACCTTTTTTGAGGGTAACTTTTGGGTATAAGGGTAAGAACGCCAAAGCTGATTTTTGGCATGCGTAAACTAGATCATACTTCATTAAAATATTACAGTTTGTGAATTTTTTACTTTTACTAACCCTTATTAATTGTTTTTTTTTAATTTTACCATGTCTAATGCAAAAAAAAAATAAATATTGGGTTTAATTATAATTAAAATCTACTCTATTAAATTTTTATTATTTGTTTTAATCAAAAAGTGGTCTAAAATATTTTCTGCTGGACATAGATATAATTAAAAAAAAAACAATTAATAAGGGTTATTAAAAGTGAAAAATTCAAAAACAGTAATATTTTAATGAAGTATGATCTAGTTTACACATTGTTAAATGAGCACGAAAATGACCATTTTCAAAAATTCGTAGCTACCGATGTAATCAAATAGACAGGTTGAAATTTCTTGCAGTTGATTTATGTTGCATGTTAGCATAACATGTAAAAGAATGAGATTTTTATCAACTAGCCCGCCAGAGATATTGGAGCCTAAAATTAACAAATAATTAAAAAATATGAAGTTTAAAAATTCATAATAAAATATGGTAAAGAATATACGGGTTAAGAGAACTTTTAATGAAAGCTCCTTAGTTAGGTTTATCATCATTCCAAAAATCAGCTTTGACGTACATGCCCTTATACCCAAAACTTACCCTCAAAAACGGTGTTTTGAGAATTTAAAGCAGGTGTTTTCAATAGCACTTTTTAAGTATTGGACTGAAAAATATTCAAATAATAAAGAGAACACGAAATATAGAACAGACTTTAAGGAAAACAATCGTGTTTGAATTATTAGTCTATGACTTACCATTCTTGAGAAAATGAGTTTTCTGTGAGAGATTAAAAACTCAAAAATCGGCCTGAAAGGTGAAACAAAAATGGCTGCCATTTTGAAACGGTTGATCCTAAATTTTTTTTTTAAATTGATTTAAACTACTGATTCCATACGAAATCGGTGGTAAAATTATAATTTTTTTCTAAAATGATCGAGCAACCACTTTGGACCACTTGATATGGAATGACCCATAAGTTCTTTTGATTGAAAATTTAAAAAATTTCTACAAACAACCCTGCATTTAGAATAAATAAAAAATGAGTGGTTTATACAAATGCAGTCCCCCCCCCCTTCAGAAACAGAAACACAGAACAGAAAACAATGGCTTGCACAACTACTCAACTCGGGTCAAAATATCGATTTCAATAAAATAAACACCTCCCATATTTTTCAGACACTGGCAAGAAGTAACTGGAGCCAAAACAAAGGATATGTCAAAGTTTGGTGATCATTCAATGCCAGAGAGGTATAAATAGAATGAAATGAAACTTGGAATGGGTCAATATAATCCGACGTGAGTAGTTATGGGTTAAACTATCTTTGATAGTATTAACTATTTAAACTATTTTTGAAGAAAATTTGATTATTGTTTAGCATTAACGGAAGAATTTGAACATTGCTTAGTTTCTATAGCTCAGTTTTCAGTTGCAGGTGCTTTTGTTACAGATGCTTTTGTTGTTGGTGCTTTTGTAAGAGGTGCTTCTTCTGAGGACCTAGGTCTGAATGGTGAGAATAGGGGAAATGGAGGCAGAGGGCGGAATGGTGAGAGTTTTAGAACCCTTCTCGATAATACATAATCAATAAACAAATTTTAACAATCATAAAATGTTTTGTGATATATAAATTAACTAGCTGTATATCCCGGTTTCACCCGGAGAATTTCAATTTTTAAATCTATAAAATCTATAAACTGAGACTTTTATCGACTCAAACGGTCGATTTTTTAAAAACCAATGTAAAGCGAGATCGAAACGATTTTTATAACAATACAGAATATACCCAGAGATCGGCTAAAGCAATTTTAATATGGACAGGTGTTCGCACCTGGTCTGAAAGAACCCACGAGCGAAATTTGGAGAATTTAGGACAAACGGTATGGATTTCTATAAAGAACAAACAGAATTTCACCTTTATATGCATAGATTATAGCTGTATATCCCGGTTTATCACGGGGAATTTCATTTTTCTAAAGAAACTGTCGATTTCGTAGAAAAAAAACATTGTAAAGTGAGATCATTATAATGTTTAAAACAATAAAGAATATCAGCTGCTATGCAATTTTAATATGAACAGGTGTTCGCACCTGGTCTGAAAGAACCATTGAGCGAAATTTGGAGAATTTAGGACAAACCGAATGGATTTCTATAAATAATAAACAGAATTTAATCTTTATATACATAGATTATAGCTGTATATCCCGGTTTATCACGGGGAATTTCATTTTTCTAATGAAACGGTCGATTTCGTAAAAAAAAACATTGTAAAGTGAGATCAATATGATTTTTATAACAATAAAGAATATCAGCTGAAGATCGGCTGAAGTTATGCAATTTTAATATGAACAAGTGTTCGCACCGGGTCTGAAAGAAACGCTTAGCGAAATTTGGAGAATAAAGAATATCAGCTGAAGATCGGCTGAAGTTACGCAATTTTAATATGGACAGGTGTTCGCACCTGGTATCAAAGAACCACTGAGCGAAATTTCGAGAATTTAGGAAAAACGATATGGATTTCTATAAAGAACAAACAAACAAACAGAATTTCAACTTTATTTATATAGATATATAACATTTAAATCATATATATATATATATATACAGGGTTTCCAGAAAGAGTATTCGGGTTTTTGTTACTGTGAAAGGATAAGAGATTTTTTGGCCCAAGAACTTCAAGAGTTTAAAGGATATAACTCTAGAACATGGTTTCAGCAAGACGGGGCCACTTGCCACACTTCAGACTTATCAATTGCTACGGTAAACGAATTATTCCAAAACAAAGTGATTTCTCGTAGAGGCACCATTAGCTGGCCTCCCAGGAGTCCCGATCTCAGTCCTCTTGACTTCTTTCTGTGGGGATACCTGAAAATTAGGGTATACGGAAAGAAACCGACGAATCTAACACAATTGAAAAAAAATATCTGAACAGAAATGACGGCAATCTCAGGAACCATGTGTCAACGCGTTTTTAGAAATCTCCGTTTGAGATTCGAGGAGAGCAATTTTAATAATGGTTCGCAAAGTACTGAGATCTTTCTAGTTTAGCAATATAAAATATGTTAATCTATAACTTATTACTCTAAGGGAGTAAAAAATCCTTAGCCATGCCGTCCCTCGAATAGGACGTAAAATGGATGTCCCGAGCCTGTACGATGTCAGGTACTTGTTAAAGATCCCTATCCTAATTATACTAGGATAGGCAAAATATAGGACTCCTGCTGTAGTATCGGTTAGCCTTTGTAACATAAAGGGACGTTAAACGAACCAGAAAAATATTCACATGATTATTTTATGAAAAAATAAGTAAATTGTAACTAATGAATTTGATTGAATTTCATACCAAAATATATTCAGCAGTAATAGCTTGTGATAAAATGTCCTTGGGTAATAATGAACCTATTGACAATTGAATTCAAAATTATATTTGTATTTGTGAAGCATATCGTTTGAGTAATTTACCTCAATGTTTGCACGTCCAATTTCATCATTCAAACCTTTACCTCATCGACATTTTTTATTTCCCAGAGACGAGATTTTGGTTCTCGTTTTCTTTTTCTTTAATTTACGTTTTCCTCTAAGCATTCTAGATGATAAAAAAAAAATATCTGGTGCAATGCGCGCATAACACAACCTTCACTTATCACCCTACTTATTAAATATTTATTTCAGTATGTTATTATAAGATTTTTGATGTTATTTCAGGCTGTAATTCGTAAAGTAAGTATTTTATTAGTTTTCAAGTTCGCAAAAAAATCATACTTTATTAAAATATTAAGTAATTATTGAGATTTTATAAATTACTAGCTGTATATCCCGGTTTTACCCGGAAAATTTGTATTATTAAATCTATAAAATCTATAAACTGACTTTTATCGACTCAAACGGTCGATTTTGTAAAAACCAATGTAAAGCGAGATCAAAACGATTATTATAGCAATAAAGAATATACCCAGAGATCGGCTGAAGTTATGCAATTTTAATATGGACAGGCGTTCGCACCTGGTCTGAAAGAACTACTGAGCGAAATTTGGAGAATTTATGACAAACGATATGGATTTCTATAAAGAACAAACAGAATTTCACCTTTATATGCATAGATTATAGCTGTATATCCCGGTTCCACACGGGAAATTTCATTTTTCTAAAGAAACGGTCGATTTCGTAAAAAAAAACATTGTAAAGTGAGATCATTATGATTTTTATAACAATAAAGAATATCAGCTTATGATCGGCTGAAGTTATGCAATTTTAATATGAACAGGTGTTCGCACCTGGTCTGAAAGAACCACTGAGCGAAATTTGGAGAATAAAGAATATCAGCTGAAGATCGGTTGAAGTTATGCAATTTTAATATGGACAGGTGTTCGCACCTGGTCTGAAAGAACTACTGAGCGAAATTTGGAGAATTTAGGACAAACGGTATGGATTTCTATAAAGAACAATCAGAATTTCACCTTTATATGCATAGATTATAGCTGTATATCCCGGTTCCACAAGGGGAATTTCATTTTTCTAAAGAAACGGTGGATTTCGTAAAAAAAAACTTTGTAAAGTGAGATCATTATGATTTTTATAACAATAAAGAATATCAGCTGAAGTTATGCAATTTTAATATGAACAGGTGTTCGCACCTGATATCAAAGAACCACTGAGCGAAATTTGGAGAATTTAGGACAAACGGTATGGATTTCTATAAAGAACAAACAAACAAACAGAATTTCAACTTTATTTATATAGATTTTTTTAAATAAATAATAAAGTAGGTTTTCATCACTCGGAATTGGAAAATAGATACTTTCCATAACAGCTGGGAGCAAGGAAAGTAGGCCTTTACACATCTCAAAATTTAGCTCAAGGTAAAACAACGAACAAATGATTTTACACTTCTAGCCGGGTAAGTTTTCGCAGCTAGCAGTATTTACTGTTATCAACACGAGCTTCGCGCTAGCGTTTCTTTTAGTTTATAATTTAATTTTACTTTGTTAGTGCGCGAAATGGCCCTTAAGATCCCTCAAAAATTAATTAAAGAAGCTGAAGGAATAACTGATTCGTTATTATCCGGGAAATCTCGTAATAGATACGAAGAAGAATTTAATAAGTTTTGTGATTGGTGCTATAGTGAAAGTGTCAACCCTAACCATGTTGAAATTGATTTTGTTACAGTTTTGATGATCTATTTCGGAATACCGATAGTGAAGATGAGGACAGTGAAGAGGAGCAACGCTTGAATAAAGTGTCCATTAAAAACACACAAATGAAGAACCAAAATAAAAAAAATCTGGTGCGTGCGCGCAACACACAACTTTCACTTACCAACATACTCGCATGCGTGAGCTAACACCTTATGAGTTGACGGAATATTTTTCTTTTTTTCTCCTGTATATGTTTACTTGATTTTCTTCATATATGATATTTAGCCGTTTCTTATTTTTAAGCGTGATGAGAGACAGTTAATTTCTCAATATTAACTAAAACAAAGGTACTTTATAGAAAAACAAAAAAAGCCCCTTCCCCATTTAAGCCCCCTCAGAACATTTTAATAATGATAAAGCTTACCTGATATTAAATAACAACTAATTTTCATTAAACATAACGAATTTGATAAAAATCGTTAAAGCCGTTTTTGAGATAATCGATCAAAAAGGTAAAAATTGGACAAAATTTACTAAGTAAAGTCCCCCCTCCTGTTTATCAATTTTGATGAAATTTTTACAGTCATATCTCGGGCATATAAATACATCAAATACCAAGTTTGATCAAAATCGTTAAAACCGTTATTGAGTAAATAAAAAAAAACACGTGAAAATGATACAAAATTTATTAAGTAAAGTCCCCCCTCCGGTTGATCAATTTTGATGAAATTTTTACAGTCATATCTCGGGCATATCAATAGATTAAATACTCAGTTTAATCAAAATCGTTAGAGCCGTTTTTGAGAAAATCGAAAAAAACTTAAAAAGTTATTAAATAAAGTACCCCCTCCCTTTGAGCAAATTTGATGAAATTTTTGCTGTCACATCGCGGGCATATACATACTCTAAATACCCAATTTCAGGTTCGCACGGTTTATAGTTTTTGAGCTAGTCTGTTCACACACACACACACACACACACAGACACACAGACACACACACACACACACACAGACCATTTCGCGGGACTTGGTTATTTTGACTCAGGGGACCCTAAAACGTGTATTTCCGTTGAAAACCGGAAGTCGAAAATTTTCACGATCGCAATACTTCCACTTACTATATATTTCATATATAGGTAAGTGAAAGTAAAAACCATAACTGGTGGGTTAAACATTAGCAATAACCAAAACTGTACAATTAATATTAACCTAACTCTATAAAAATGAAGTGTTTTTTATTAATATATAAACTCGCTCCTTTTTCTAAATGTATTTTGAATTATTACATTCCATTGAGTTAATAAGCGTTATTATATTAAATTAAACTTGTCTACGGTTATTACTTTCACTTACCTATATATGAAATATATAGTAAGTGGAAGTATTGCGATCGTGAAAAATTTCGACTTCCGGTTTTCAACGGAAATACACGTTTTGGGGTCCCCTGAGTCCAATTAACCAAGTCCCGC
This sequence comes from Aelia acuminata, assembly GCA_911387785.2. Lineage (NCBI taxonomy): Eukaryota > Metazoa > Arthropoda > Insecta > Hemiptera > Pentatomidae > Aelia > Aelia acuminata. The sequence goes on from OU426979.1 coordinate 180,339,677, forward strand.
GAAATGGTCTGTGTGTGTGTGTGTGTGTCTGTGTGTGTGTGTGTGTGTGTGTGAACAGACTAGCTCAAAAACTATTAACCGTGCAAACCTGAGATTGGGTATTTAGTGTATGTATATGCTCGCGATGTGACAGCAAAAATTTCATCAAAATTGCTCAAAGGGAGGGGGTACTTTATTTAATAACTTTTTACATTTTTTTCGATTTTCTCAAAAACGGCTCTAACGATTTTGATTAAACTGAGTATTTGATCTATTTATATGCCCGAGATATGACTGTAAAAATTTCATCAAAATTGATCAACCGGAGGGGGGACTTTACTTAATAAATTTTGTATCATTTTCACGTGTTTTTTTTTATTTACTCAAAAACGGCTTTCACGATTTTGATCAAACTGGATATTTGATGTGTGTATATGCCAAAGATGTGATAGCCAAGATTTCATCAAAATTGATCACCCGGAGGGGGGACTTTACTTAATAAATTTTGTATCAATTTCACGTGTTTTTTTTATTTACTCAAAAACGGCTTTCACGAATTTGATCAAACTGGGTATTTATGTATGTATATGCCAAAGATGTGATAGCCAACATTTCATCAAGATTGATCAACCGAAGCGGACACTTTATTTCATAACTTTTTTTCTAATTTTTAGATTATCTCAAAAACGGCTTTAACGATTTTCTTCATATTCGTCATGTTTAATGAAAATTGAGTGTTATTTAATATCAGGTTAGCGTTTATTAAAATGTTCTGAGGGGTTTATAGAGCAAATGAAAACAAAAATAAGAAATGAATGTGGAAAATGTGTAACTTTGAGAAGTGGCATTAACAAAACGCATTAATTTCTTATCTAAGTAAGTTGGTAAGTGAAAGTTGTGTGTTGCGCGCACGCACCAGATTTTTTCTCTAAAGCAGTTGTTACAAATCTATATAAATAAAGATGAAATTCTGTTTGTTTGTTTGTTCTTTATAGAAATCCATACCGTTTGTCCTAAATTCTCCAAATTTCGCTCAGTGGTTCTTTCATACCAGGCTCGAACACCTGTCCATATTAAAATTGCATAACTTCAGCCGATCTTCAGCTGATATTCTTTGTTGTTATAAAAATCGTAATGATCTCGCTTTACATTGGTTTTTTACATTGGAAAAATGAAATTCCCCGAGTGAAACAGGGAAATAAAGATGAAATTCTGTTTGTTCTTTATAAAAATCCATACCGTTTGTCCTAAATTCTCCAAATTTCGCGCAGTAGTTCTTTGATACCAGGTGCGAACACCTGTCCATACTAAAATTGCATAACTTATAAATTATAAAATGGTAATCTTTACATTGGTTTTACGAAATGTCGATTTCGGTTCTCCAACGGTCGCGTTTGAGACCACAGAAGTCTCACTTTATAGATTTAAAAAATGAAATTCTCCGGGTGAAACCGGTATATACAGCTAGTAATCAATAAAATGGAAAACAATCATTTAGTGTAATAATATTAATTATTAAAATCTTAATATGTAGATTCACGATTTAAAAACTGCGTATAAACTATTTATAAACTGTAAAATCATTGTTTCCTTATTCCCAGCTGTTATGGAAAGTATCTATTTTCCAATTCCAAGTGATGAAAACATACTTTATTATTTATTTAAAAAAATAATTTATAACATCTCAATAATTACTTAATATTTTAATAAAGTATGATTTTTTTGCGAACTTGAAAACTTCAAATACTTACTTTACGAATTACAGCCTGAAATAACATCAAAGATCTTATAATAACATACTGAAATAAATATTTAATAAGTAGGGTGATAAGTGAAGGTTGTGTTATGCGCGCATTGCACCAGATTTTTGATTTTTTTTATCATCTTGAATGCTTAGGGGAAAACGTAAATTAAAGAAAAAGAAAATGAGAACGAAAATCTCGTCTCTGGGAAATAAAAAATGTCGATGAGGTAAAGGTTTGAATGATGAAATTGAACGTGCAAACATTGAGGTAAATTACTCAAACGATATGCTTCACAAATACAAATATAATTTTGAATTCAAATGTCAATAGGTTCATTATTACCCAAGGACATTTTATCACAAGCTATTACTGCTTAATATATTTTGGCATGAAATTCAATCAAATTCATTTGTTACAATTTACTTATTTTTTTCGTAAAATAATCATGTGAATCTTCTTGTTTGTTTAACGTCCCTTTATGTTACAAAGGCGAACCGATACTACAGCAGGAGTCCTATATTTTGCCTATCCTAGTATAATTAGGATAGGGATCTTTAACGAGTACCTGAGATCGTACAGGCATGGAACCTCCATTTTACGTTCTATCCGCGGTACGGCATTGACAAGCATTTGAAGAGTCCACGGAAGAAAGGGGGAATGTCATTTGGAGTGCTTTCCGAGAAAATCGAGTTTTTAAGTTTAGATCTTTAATTATTTAAGTATCTTTTATCATTTTTCTTCAATTTCTTTTTGTTTTGCGTGTCAAAATAATAAATTTGCCCGAAACAGACATAACACGCTCTAAAAAAAAATGTTTTAGTAAAAAAAAAACAATTTAAACGTAAAAGAAAGGGGGATAGTCCTTGACGCCCCCCCCCCCTTTCTTCCCTGTTCTATTGATGATATTAATACACAACCCATATAACTTCTAACATGACTCTCCCCCATTCTAGGTTTTTCGGCGAGGACATTGCCCCTTTCTTCCGAGTACGTGGTTCTTTCCATCGCTTGTAACCAACCGACTGTCATTTTTTCTGACTATTTCTTTTCACCAACATATTCTACTCAACTAGACGGACAATTATATGTATATACAGGGTGTTTCGGAATTGCACGGCACTATTTTAGGTACGTGTTCTCTAACACAAAATAAACAAAAAAGTTCATATTAACATGTATCTCAAACTCATTTATTAAACAGATATCAAAGGTTAATGATTTATTATTACTATTTATTTATTATTATTACAACATTTAGAGTAAATGTTCAAAGGCGCCTCCGTTTTGTTGAATGCAACATTCAGCACGACGAATCCATGCTTCTCTGGCTCTTCGTATCGCATCAGGATGGTGGTTGATAGTTACTGCGGCTTCCACGATCCGATTTCTTCGCTCTTCTTGCGTGTCAACTTCCGCAGAATAAACCATAGACTTCATCCAGCCCCACACAAAATAATCTAATGGCGTTAAATCCGGAGATCGTGGTGGCCATTTAACAGGTCCGTTTCGACCAACCCATCGGTCTCCATAAGTTGCATTTAAATAATCAGTGACACTATGAGAAAAGTGAGCTGGAGCACCGTCATGCATAAACCACAGCCTTTGCCTAATGCCTAGCGGAATATCTTCTAGAATATCATGCAGATTATTTTGCAAAAAATGCAAGTAAGATATACCTGACAGCCTAGGTGGCAAAAAGAAGGGGCCGATGATTTTGTCGCTTAGAAGACCACACCAGACATTTAAAGAGAATGTATGTTGGTAATGTCCAACAGCAGTCGTATGAGGGTTTTCTTCGGCCCAAGTATGGGTATTTCGAAAATTAAGAATCCCGTTTCTTGTAAAGCAAGATTCATCAGTAACCAAAATGCAGTTCAGGAAGTTAGGATCTCGTGTGCATTGTCGAATTAACCACTGGGAGAAATTTCTGCGCTAGTTATAATCTTGTGGTAACAAATCTTGCCTACTTGATACGTGAAATGGATATAATTGTTGTTCGCGTAAAGTTCGCCATACGCTGGTAGAGGAAACATCGAAACGACGCGACAATCTTCTGGTACTAGTAGTAGGAGATAACTGAACAGCATCGAGTATTTCTTCTTCTACGTTTGCAGTTCGTCGAAATCGTTGTAGACCGGCGTTCACTCGTATAGGTTTTAGCGTACCATTATCCCTAAGACGTCTTTCAATGGCCTCAAACGTTTTACGATTTGGTATTCTTCGGTTAGGAAATTTTTCACGATATCTTCGAACAGCAGCAGCACCGTTTGTATGTACCTCGCCATAAGTTAAAAGCATGTCTGTTTGTTCATCAAAAGTGAATAAATTTGTGGTATCTCCCATGATAATCATAAATTGAACTGTGTCACAAGATTCACTCACACTAAAACACACAGAACAAGACAAACAGATGAGCAACTACTGTCATTGCTTATCGTTCATTTGTTTATCAGGTGATTAAAACCTTTTATTTAGTATTAAACACGTTAAACGTTGTACAGTCAGTCTTAATGCAGTAAATAAATAATAAATCTTTAACCTTTGATATCTGTTTAATAAATGAGTTTGAGATATATGTTAATATGAACTTTTTTGTTTATTTTGTGTTAGAGAACACGTACCTAAAATAGTGCCGTGCAATTCCGAAACACCCTGTATATATAACTACAATCGGAAAAAAATTGACTCTCCCCCTTTCTTCCGTGGACTCTTCATTTATTACTCCCTTTCAAAAATAATAGAGCCAACGCGGGACGCGTACCCACGTCCATTAGTACAGGAGGCTGCTATGCTAACCACTACACCACAGGTGAGCCCAATATCCAACATTAAATATTCGACGTAAAAAGCTGGAATTTTTATCTTATTAATATATTGTAGCGAGAAACCAAAACAGATGCTATTTCTGTTACGTTCCAAAACTCGCCTGTAACGCTTACAGTAATGTATCAATTTCCCTCCAAAATATTAAATTGGATAAATTGTTGCTTCACTGACTCACATCATACATACTATTGATGATATTAGACTGCATATGATTAGAAATGAAAATAAGCATAAAACTTTCAAGTTTGGAAAATTATCCCAAATTAAAAAGTCTGTATCTCAGAAACTATGTAGTCTACTCAGCTAGTTTAAGTCTTGAAATAATAAAATTTAGTTGAAAATATTGAGAATAGGTTTTGTTTCTACCTGGTCAAAACAGCAAAAAACTGAAGAAAGTGCAAACATTTTGTAGTTTTGGGAAAATTCAAAAGTGATCAGAAACTAGGCTTTTGCTTCTTAGTTAAATCTCATCAGGTAAGTAAAAGTTGTGAGTTGCACCAGGTTTTTTTTTTTCAATATCAGAGCCCCTTACGATTAAAAAAAAAAATATCGGTCAGTCCATTTCTCAAAACATTTATCAGAAAGAATATTCTTTTTAAATGGGTAATGTAACAGGGTCAACGTGGTGTTGGGTTATTTAACACCGTTGTTGAGGTTTGGCCGAAGCTGAGGTTACTGAGGTTGCGGCATCACCTGGACACTGCCCTTCCATTTTACTTCTACTGAACTTTCCAGAATAAACTTATTATAAGCAATTTAAAAAAATAAAAATAAAAGTAGGCATAGTAGAAACCTTTCTTATAATTTTTTTTCGGTCTCGATTGCTTTACTATTACATATTACTAACCTGTGAGTTTGTTAGGCCTGCTGTAACCTATAAAAAATTTCGTTTCATTAATTCCAGTCCATTGCTTCTAATATTTACTAGGACAGTAGGTAATTGTACTAACATAAAGTCTCTAACCCTTTTCAATGTAACAAGTGGTTTTCTCTGGTGTTAAATGTTTTTATCTGATGAGAAAAGGATATGATTAGAGCTATCCTAAAGGTTACAGCCACCATGACGTATTGTCACGGTTGAACCTTTATTTTATTTAATAAATTTAACTCCCTATAACTGTATATATTCTTAACACGTTCCCGCCGGCATGTACCACCGGTGGCTCACACTTGACTGCCTCATCGGGCGTCGTGTACCACCGATGGCTCACACTAAAAAACCGCCTCAACCAAATAATTAGATCTTTAACACTTTGACTGGCGAGAAAGAATACCTGAGAGTCACGCTCTCGTTTCGAAACAATTTTAATATTTAATTCTCTGACAAGAGAACAGTTACTCGATTTCAGGTGACATGGCAGCCAAAGTGTTAATAAAGTAGAAATAATTTGTATATAGCTGAAAATTAAAATAATGAAAATTTAACGTAAATTCATTTATTACTTTCACTTACCTATATATGAAATATATAGTAAGTGGAAGTATTGCGATCGTGAAAAAATTCGACTTCCGGTTTTCAACGGAAATACACGTTTTGTGGTCCCCTGAGTCGAAATGACCAAGTCCCGCGAAATGGTCTCTGTGTGTGTGTGTGTGTGTGTGTGTGTGTGTGTGTGTGTGTGTGTGTGTGTGTGTGTGTGTGTGTGTGTGTGTGTGTGTGTGTGTGTGTGTGTGTGTGTGTGTGTGTGTGTGTGTGTGTGTGTGTGTGTGTGTGTGTGTGTGTGTGTGGGTGTGTGAACAGACTAGCTCAAAAACTATAAACCGTGCGATCCTGAAATTGGGTATTTAGTGTAGTTATTGCCCGCGATGTGACAGCGTAAATTTCATCAAAATTACTTAAAGGGAGGGGGTACTTTACTTAATAACTTTTTAGGTTTTTTTCGATTTTCTCAAAAACGGCTCTAACGATTTTGATTAAACTGAGTATTTGATGTATTAATATGCTCGAGATATGACTGTAAAAATTTCATTAAAATCGATTAACCGGAGGGGGGACTTTACTTAATAAAATTTGTAACATTTTCACGTGTTTTTTTTATTTACTCTAAATCGGCTTTAACGATTTTGATCAAACTGGGTATTTGATGTATGTATATGCCCGAGATATGACTGTTAAAATTTCATTAAAATTGATTAACCGGAGGGGGGACTTTACTTAATAAATCTTGTATCATTTTCACGTGTTTTTTTTTTTTTTTTTATTTACTCATAAACGGTTTTAACGATTTTGATCAAACTGGGTATTTGATGTATGCATAAGCCAAAGATGTGATAGCCAACATTTCACCAAAATTGATTAACCGGAGGGGGGACTTTACTTATAAATCTTGTATCATTTTCACGTGTTTTTTTTTTATTTACTCAAAAACGGTTTTAACGATTTTGATCAAACTGGGTATTTAATGTATGTATAGGCCAACGATGATAGCCAACATTACATCAAAATTGGACAAACGGAGCGGGCACTTTACTTTTTAATTTTTTTCCAATTTTTACCCTTTTTTCGATGATGTCAAAAACGGCTTTAACGATTTTTATCAAATTCGTCATGTTAAATGTTTTTATCTGATGAGAAAGGATATGATTAGAGCTATCCTAAAGGTTACAGCCACCATGAAGTTTTGTCACGGTTGAACCTTTATTTTATTTAATAAATTTAACTCAAATTAGGTTTTCTTTAATATCAGGTAAGCTTTATCATTATTAAAATGTTCTGAGGGGTCTTTTTTTTGGGGGGGGGCCTTTTTTGTTTGTTTGTTTCCTATAAAGTACCTTTCTTTTTGTTTATATGGAGAATTTAACTGTCTCTCGTTACGCCTAAAAATAGGAAATATATATGAGATATGATAAAAATAAAGAAAACATAAAGAGGAGAAAAAAAGAAAAATATTCAGTCAACTCATAAAACTCGTTGAGCCCACGCATGCGGAGTACGCCTTTAATGACAGACCATTGTTTATTATAATTAAAGCCGTTCTGTTCATTTGAGAAGTAGCAATTATCGAAACGCATTAATTTCTAATCTAAGTAAGTTGGTAAGTGAAAGTTGTGTGTTGCGCCCACGCACCAGATTTTTTTAATATTTATTTTCATATACTTATAAACGTACCTATAAACCTACCGTTATAAGTTGATACTTTTTGTAATAATTATAATCCTCGTTCATAATTTAAGTTTTTATTGTTTTTCTAACAATGTGAAGTCTTATTTTCTTCTAATAAAAAATATTTAAACTCATGTAAGTGTTACAATTATAAAAATTATGTATATATTAGGTTAGACATTATTAACCGTTTGCTTTTTCCTTTATTTGACGTCATTTTATGCTACTAAGGCTAATCGGACAATGCTACAGTGGGAAGCATTAAATTAGGATAGGGATCATTAACGAGTACCTGACATCGTATAGGCTCGGGACCTTCATCCGAGGGACGCACAGTGGGACGAATCGCCAATCTAGGCGGAAATAGTTAACATCAACGAAATGAAAAAATCATATCGGTATCTTGAAAACAATAGTCTAGCTAAGGCATTTACAAATTATTAATCACTTTAAGCAAGTGTTAACAGAATAATGGGGGTTTGAATACGGTATTTCCCTCATAATGCTTAGTCAGCTTATTTCCAAATTATATTGTAAAACCAATAGAATCATAAAACGGATCGTGTTTTTTTGAAAAAAATTTATGCTAGGCAATAGAAGACGATTCAGAGATTAAGTTTATATAAGTTCTTGGTTCTTTAAATGTGGATATAGTACAGAGTACCCTCCTTTCTTTTCAATTGTCGGTAAGCTATATTTTATTTTTATAAAAAAAGGGGTTACTAAAAATCTACACCGATCTACACCGAGATATTAATACAGAATATAGTCCACACTATATAGAGATAAAGTATTCATTATGAATTGCTAATACCTGCTAATAAAGGTGTACGCTTTTTTTAAAGGTATAAATCTCTCATTGTTGAGAGCCTATATTTTTAATGTTTTGAGAGAATACGGAGGTGTTAATGAAATTAATAGATATATAGTAAACCAGTTTCATCGGAATACATTACGTTTGATCGTCGATAGACCGAAACCTGGTTTAGGTTCTACAAACAATGGAAATTCTGCCAGACGTTTCTTTAAAAATTTTGTCTTGAGTTCCTCCATTACAGGTATAGATAAAAATATTCTTTATAAAATTTAGATACTTTTATCCGCAATTTCATCTGGTTACAATATTGATGTGCAAAATTTAAATGATTTCATTGCTGAAACGAGACTATACGTTCGCTTATATCCATGGTATCATATGCATAAACTGTTAATTCATGGTGGTGAAATTATAAAATATTGCCTACTACCTATTGGTATGATTTAAGAGGCTTTAGGAAGTTTCACACACGTAAGAACTCACGGGTATCTACAAACAGGGATATCATGAATATGCTACTGTTGACATCAGATCCTCTCATCAATACCTTTAGGGATACCCCACGAAAATCCAGAAACGTATTACCAAGAGATGTACGAGTACTTTCCTTGCTAATACCTAGAGATGTCGATAACAATGGGTTGTTGGTGGATTCTGAAGAAGAATCTAATCTGGATTCAGATCCTTCAGATTCAGATGATTCGGAATGAAAAACAATTTTTTTTTACATTTCGATTTTACAATTTAATATATTCATAATTTTTTTAAAATGTATTTTATAGTTAATGTTTTTTTTTCAATAATTGAAAATTGAATAAATAAATATAAATTGAATTGCTCCATTATTTACAATTTATCTAAATAACCTTATATTGGTTTTTAATTTTTTTTTTTTTTTTTTTTAATGAAACCATTGTCAAAAACCACTATTTTAACTTTTATTTATTAATTCATGCTTAAATGTAATTTTCTACAAACATTAACATGAAATAAGTCACTTTCAGAATTATTTCCACCTAGATTGGGGATTCGTTCCACTGTGGGACGGCATAAACAAGGATTTTGTAATTCATTTTAAAAGTCCTGTAGCCACTTGGCGGATCTAGAACCCACGACTTTTTGCGTAGTCGTTAGCTACGCTAACCACTTTTTGGTAGTAGCCCAACACCACATCTCTATCAAACACGATTTTAGTTTTAATAAAACAAAAACTGTAAGGTGTAATGTAAGGTCTGATTAATGAAGCAACTAATATTATAAATCCGTTGCTGATGTAATGTAACCATTTCAAAATTTTACTACTCCTTTGAACAGTTATAATGTTCACATACATATTTAAATTTTATAAACATGCCTTAATATTATAACTGTATTATTTGTATAATTCTCCACAATAAGGATCAATAAGATTGAATCAATAAAGGTAAAAAAATTATGTACCATTTCTACTTTAAAAGTGAGGTTTCTTGTACTTGAAGTTTTGATTATTATTAAATATTTATGTACTTCTAAAACCTCTGATGTATTAAAATAAACTTGCAGATTTTTATAATTGCCTTATAATTTGTGGAAGCATAAAATATCTTGTTTTCCTTTACTATTTTTAGTTTTAATTTTTAATTTTGTATTGTATTTAAACTATAATTTCATATAGATATTCTATTTAAACTACACATTAATTCATACTACACGTTATTCTGATGAATAATTAATTTCACCTTAATTGAATCAATTGTCATAATTTAGAATCCTAAACATTATAAAGTAATTAGGAATGACTTTGAAATTATAGGTAATATTTTCTATTACATCACATCTCCTGTTTCAGATCCCTTCATTAATATTATATATTCAGGCGTTTCCAATAAATTCAGTTATACTTGCCTTTTTTCATAAATTCTTATAGTTTATTCAAACTATTTTTTGATAATAAATAAGGAATAAAGAATAATTTGTTCATTAATTATTCGTCTGTTCGAATACCGAATAAAATAAAAACTATTCGTCATTATTTATTCTAAATATAAAAAAAATATTCATCAGTTGTTTGAACGGAATAAAATACGAATAATCCCAAAATCGGTTTTAAAAGAAGGTGTTTTAATAATGTTTACCTATTTTTAATGATTTATTTTAATTTATATTATTAATATAGTTGGCCCGGGGATAGCCGAGCGTGTTCGAGCGCGGCCCGCTTTAACACGCTCGAGCCGAACGGTGGCGGTTCGAATCCGCCCTGGGATGGTTGACTTTTATTTCGTGGAGGCCCTACGGAATAAATCTCGACCTACCCACCATGGTTAGGATAGGTTGGTTACACCTGTAGAGTAACCCCCCGTATGCCACACATGGCCAGGTAGGGGTAGCGAACAAAAAAAAAAAAAATTATTAATATAGTTATATTAGTTTATATTTCTGTTTTATTATAAAAATGTTCACAGTTATAATGATATTAAATTTAAAAGAGCCTTCGATATCAACAGTTCGTAGCGGACCTTGAGAAAAATAAAAGGACAAATTTCCTCGTAAAACATTTTTAATAACGGCCAAGAGGAAATTGATATCCACTTTTATTAAATGCTTCCTATAAACTATTTCCAGCTATTAATTTTAAATTGCTTAGCAACTAATTTAGCCTGACTGTTTTTTATCACAACCGTAATTGCTAATACATATATATTTCCAATTATTATATGTATATGTTTAAAGAATTATTGATAAGAATAAGTCTTTATTAAAAATTATTTTCCTTATTATAATAGTTATTAATTTAATGAGAAATATTTTTTTCCAATTACTGTGGCGTTATGGAATCAAGAAAACTCTATTATTGAAAGTTAACATAAATTAGAGTTCTCCATCCATATAATTAATTAACGCGTTTAAAATACAGTCGAACCTGGATAACTGGAATCTCTTGGTGACAGGATTTCAATTCCACTTACAGAGGTATTCCACTTAAACAAAGTTTCACTTATCCAGGGTGCAGGTATCTTGTTAAGGGGGCGTGTACCACTAAAAGAGGTTTTCAAACAACTTGTAATTTGTGTAAAAAAAATATTATAGTGCACACTTAATACCATAAATAAATAAAATATTGTTGCAGTTATATCATATTTTTTGTAATGTGAAAATTAAATTTTGCAGATTACAAGATAATTATGTAGAAATGTTTTAATGAAAGTAATCACTTATTTTTTTCTTCACATCACTTTGGCACTTAAAAATATTTTTTTCTATGTCATATGATTTATCAAACATTTCATCTTCAGCCCCTTTATTCATTCCAAAAAAAGTCTGCAACTTGTCAATCATATTTAGTGCATCATTCTTCGTGACTGGTAGCCTCCCTGGCTCTTCTGAATTTTCATTTCCGTCCGCCGTTACAAATTTTTCAAGGATCTCTTCATCATTCAGCTCTCCTGCTGTTATAATTTCATCATTATCATGTGGACATATTGTTTGAATGTTAGAAGCTTCTCATTGGTATCTCCTATCACATTTTCCCAATCCTGTGAATGGGATAACACTTCACGTTTTCTTAGAAATGTGGATTCCACTTGTAGAGGTGAATACAAAAATCATTCACTTATAGAGATAAGAGATAAAAAAGATGAAGATAAATATAGAGATACTAGCAGACCGGGCCACGCGTTGCTGTGGCTCAGTAGTTACATCCTAATATTTTTAAACAAATACAGTCTTACCAATATTCATTAATAAAGATGAAAACCTTTCAGCTAATCAAAATCCAACGTGATTGAGAATAGAGCATTACACCATTTAAAAGTATTTGGTAAGGAATATAGGAAAGTTAAAATTTTTATTTTTTTCATCTCATATTTCAACTAAGTTTGGTTAAAAAAGAGCTGATTGTGTTAACTACTACACTATCGCCCTTTTTTGATGCATCGGTATAAACTAACTCGAAATTGCTATATTTTTCCACTAATTTTAAAAAGGTTGACTGAACTTCTACCGGGTAAGTTTTGGTAACCTCAGCCATTGATCTATTGATTATTGGCCTAACACTACCTCAACTTGGTATTGTTACTTTAGCGACGGGTTTAATATTTCTCAGGGTCATGCCAATCTTGGTTAAGGCGTCATATATGTCCTTTTGATTGGCGTTTTGTTCAATTTCTTTGAGACCTCGATTTCCCGACCCTTCGGCAAATAAGTGTTCAGTAGGAGGGTGGTCTGTTGAAGCTTTTAATTTAGCAATATATTTCAGTGATAAGAAATCTCTTCTTAAAGAGGTTTTTACATGATACAATTAAGAATTTTTATTTATTCAAGTACTAATTTGTTCAAAATGTTTTGGGATAACCGGTTTTTTTTTTAACACAAAACAAAGATTTGATGGTTTCCATACACGTGAGCAGGCGATGCCCCCACGTGTTTTCCCATTTCCCATGGGATTTATTGATTCCTGATTCTTTATTTATTATTGATATTGATATATTATTATTGATTCTTGACTTGATTTATTTATTCCTTAATGAAAATTAACAACAAGTACAAAGATTTGTATTACTATTTGTCTGTGGAAAATAATAATATAGGAACAAATAACTGCACTCACATAACACAATACAAAATTATAATAATGATAACCTGTATTACAATAGCATGCTTATAAACCTATGAAATCGACATATGACGCCATGTTAATAAATTGAAACACGACCTACTGTATTTGCAATAATTCGCTATATAAGAATTATTTTGATCACTAATAAAGTTAAAAACTATCCCATCTATTAAGTCGGCCAAAACTATATACATTGAGCCAAATTTCATTAAAATCGGTTGTGTAGTTTCTGAGAAATAGAAAGACAAACATGGGACACGAGATTTATATATATATATATAAGGATATTAAAGATAGAGATAAAGATAAAAAATTATTCCACTTATAGAGGTGAAAACGTTCCAGTTAAAGAGTTTATTTAATGGAAAAATGATGGGACAACAAGTAACACTTATAGAGGTATTCCACTTAAGCAGGTCCCACATAACCAGGTTCGACTATGTTTATTGTTTGTTTAACATCCCTTTATGTTAATAAGGCTAATCGGACGATGCTAAAGTGGGATTCCTAAATTTTACCTATCCAGATATAATTAGGATATGGATCTTTAACGGTGGATCTTTGACATCGTAGAGACTCGGGATCTCCATTATATGTCCTATCCGAGGGACGGCATAGGCAAAGATGTTTTACTCCCTTTAAAAAATCCTAGGGCCATCGCGGGAGGCGAACCCGCGACCTCTAGTATTGTAGGTTGCCATGCTAACCACTACTACCCCATAGGTGACCCCTGGTTCAGTATGTATTGACCCTAGAATGGCCAAGGTTTTTCGCCATCTTAATTCGGCCGAAGGGAGTCCGCATATTTGTATGACCTATTGATGGCCATGTTTTACTCAACTTTCCTTACAAACTGTTATTGTTTGATTGAGGGATGTCTTCGTTTCATTTACATTCTTAAAATTATTTACAATATGATTATTTTTTCTTTTAAGTTCAAAATAAAAAAATATATATATCTATTTGCTTATCTTTAACATTTTTAAATAACAGAAGATAAGAGGCTATAAAGTAATTTTGTTTTCTATATATTCTTTAATATAAACCACACCTGGGCAAAAAGTATTTTAATTTTTATTTTAAATAGCAAGTATTTAAAATAAATTTGAATAAAATGCATTTTAACCTCAAATCATTTAAAATACTTTTCGATAAAATTATTTTAAATGCAAAATAAAAAAAGTATTTTGTATTTTAAATAAAAAAAATTAAAATGAAAATACAAAATACTTTTAAAACATATTACTTAGCTAGTGCATTTCAATTGATTAATAAATAAATATTTTTTTTTAAATCGACTCGAAAATTGACGCAATTAATGGATAAATCGGCAGTTTTAATTTAAATTAAAAAAAAAAAAAAATGTTTGTCTTTGCTTGGTGTAATGTATCTGGTACTCAGATCATCTTCGCTTTCGTTTTCTCGAAATTATTAAATTAAATTTCGTTTTCTACAGATCCAATCTGATTCGGAACCTATTTAAAATAATTGGGCAACCCATTGGACTATTCGCTACCCATATACCATCCAAAGACCTTATTTTATTTTAATTCTAAAATACTAAAATAAAAAAAAAGTATTTTCATTTGTATTTAAAATAATAAAATAAAATAAATTTATTTAAAATAATGCCCAGGTCTGATATAAACAAATAAAAACTATTATATTTCTACAATGTTCCATACAATTTTTTTTCCAAATGTTTATTGCAAATGTTCAATTTACAAAGGTTTGCTTCCTTTTTGATACACTGTTTTATTTCTGTCGTTTTGAGTTGGCTTCCTTTACACAAATATGTAGCATCATTTATCCTTCCCAATTGCATACTCGTTTGATCAGATGACAGCGAATGTCCCAAAGTTTATGACATAGCGTTCAGTGTGTGTCTCTGAAATCCGGCGAGATTCTGGCTTCTCTGTTGAATAACATCGAAAAAAAAATAATTTTCGTCTGTCCGACTTATTTTTGTTCCACGTTGGCTGACTCATTGTAAGCAATTAATATCCATTGAGCATGCGCACCACTCCTCAGTTTCCCTCTGACTTGGCCAACGTGGGGATCCCGCGCGCCCGCATGTACATTTGGCCCTTAAAATTTTTTAACACATTAGGTGCGGCGGCGTATTTTAGTGCTAACCTGAATTGAACGATATCGGTCCCCGGGGTCCGACTTCTGGGATGAGCCACAGACGATATCGGGCGTCGAGGTCCGATGGGAATGCTTTGAAGAAAGCGTTATCTTTTGATTAAAAAGGAATTAAATGAGCGTCTCAAGGGCATTATCTCTTGGTAAGGATTGGAACTAGACATAATAGGCGAAGAACAGGCCGATAAAGGATTTACGATGGCGTATGGACTTTATCGAAATTCGGATCTCGGAGTCCGATTCTAAAAAACAACAGAATTTCATCTGTTAGCAACATTTTCTGAACTAAAATGCAATAATCTCAATAAAAATCGACTAAATTGAGTCTTTAAAGTGTTCGGACTTTCGGACATTTTCATGTGTAAATCAGCAGTTAAGAGGGGAATGTAAGCTCCCGGGGACCGATGCCGCACCAAACTTGTTAATTACGGGATAAAAAATTATATGTAAATTCCTTTTTACCGCAGTTTCATAATCTGCAGTATGTTTATGACAAATACATTTTTTTTTTAAATACCATATTTGGGGAGATTTTGTCGTTTAAAAATCTTCAGGGCTCCATGAAACCCCCCCCCCCCTTGGTCATCCTATGGTTAAATTTGTTTGTAGCCTCCCCGTTTCGTACACAATCACACACATAGCAACGTCTGAAAATCTTCCTTATTAAAACCCGGTCGAAATTTTTCGCGATCGTAATACTTTCCCTTACTTACTTTCCATTACCTATATATCATGGACGGATCATCATATATGGTCCTACGGGTCATGACCACCACCTTCAAAATTTTGGCTACTTTTTTTTTGGTGTTTTTAAACAAATAATGCAATTATGTGTTTACTGTTTCCTAAACACAACACTTTCGGTTGTTTATATTAAAGTTCTTCTTAATATTACTGTATTAAGCCAATACCCTTTGACAACCTAAAATTTGTTAATCTTCAGATGAATTTTTTTATATCTGAATTGAATTTCACAATTTTTTTTTTTTTTTAATTCGGGTCATTTTAAGGAAAACGAAGCTGTTATGAATTATTTTTCATCAATCTAGATTGTCATCAGAAAATTAATTTTACAATTTATTTATTTATTCATTTATTTATTTATTTTTTTTTTTTTTTTTTTTTTTTTTTTTTGGTTAGCGCAATAGGCCTAATGAGACCTTTGGCCGCGCAGTGTGGTCTTCTTTCAGACATTTGTTTTGCTTGCAGGAGTACAGACAGCCTGGAGGGGGTAGCCCAAACCTCACGTTGCTGCAAGCCATGGTCACCATGGTGCAGCGGCAGACTGCCCATAGCTCCATAACCAATCCCATTTTGGCCAATTTGGCAGTGTCCTTCCCACCGATGGCGTCAGCTCTCTCGGGTTCAAGGACAGGGACAAACTGGTCTAGGCCCAAGGATTATGGTAGCTCAGAGTCAGCAGGCCCCGAGGACCTTTATTTCTATCCCTGAAGCATACCGTCCCTGAACCAAACCTCCGGGCGGTTACTGACATCCTGGAAAACCACACCACGATTCTCGATGAGATACACGGGGAAGGTTCATCACTCCTACGCCCGGTCGGTGTGAGTCGCCTCCAGTAGGCTGACGGGCCTCACATACCCGGGGGTTGGGGTAGACTTGGACTGCGTGGCTTTTATTGGTGGGCGGTCACCCGAATGGAGCGGTCACCCATCCAAGTACTGACCACGATGGACGTAGCTTAACTTTGATTATCTATTGCAAGCGCCCTTGTCCACTCGGCCATCCCGGCCCCCAATTTTACAATTAATAAACATTAAATTTGAAGTTGTGATACAACCATCACTAAATTCACAATATGTAGGGATCGGATTTTTATATATTTAAAAATACCAAATATTTAATTAACACGTTAGGTGCGGCATCGGTCCCTGCTGTCCGATGTCTTACATTTCCTTCTCAACAGCCGATTTTCTTATGAAAATACCCGAAAGTCCGAACACTTAAAACACTCAATTTAGTCGATTTTTAATGAGATTATGGCATTTTAGTTCAGAAAATGTTGCTAACAGCTGAAATTCTGTTGTTTTTTAGAATCTGACTCCAAGGTCCGATACCGGCCCTGAGTAATAAAACAATACTGCTGGACAGCATCAACCTTTATGGTTATCTTTATTTTTGTGTGTTTGATTGTATACTATGTAGTTCCATTCTTTAACATTGATAAATTGTTGATTGAGAAAGAAGACAATATCTTTTTTTTTTTTAATACATCTTACTAAGTCTGTAATTATAAATAAAACTTACTGATACTTTTTTTATCATAGAGTGAGTGGTTGCTAAGCAGTAAAAGACTAAAAAAATCTTTTAACATTGCAAAAATTATCAATATGGATGGTAATTCAATAAATGCTATTTTCGATAAAGTATGGCGTAAATCCTGTATCGGACCCCGGGGGCATGTCCTGCGCCTGTTGTGTCTAGGTCTAATCCTTACCAAGAGATAATGCCCTTGAGACGCTCATTTAATTCACTTTTCAGTCAAAAGATAACGCTTTCGTCAGAGCATCCCAATCGGACCCCGAGGCCCGACATCGTTCAATTCAGAATACCCCTAAAATACGCCGCAGCAGCTAATGTTTAAAATATGCATGTATTTTCGTCAAATGTGTGGTAAATATGTGATTTTCTTAAAATATTAAATTAAAATGAAAATTTTTTGTTTATGAAAATGGACTTTTTTTCAACTTATAATGGTTTATACGTGATTATGAGACAGGGGGTCATGGCCCTCAAAATTTCGTACTAAATCCGCCGCTGTCTCATATCAGGGGATGAAGTGTTGTAAAAAAAGATCCATTATTTCTTATCTTAATAATTAGCAGTATGATATCCTTCTTAATTGTCTTCTTTACTTTGAACGGCAGTGGCTAAGGGAAAAAAGTTCTGAATAGGACTTTATCTGGGAGCTTTAATTAACGAGTTAAAAAGAGGACCTTAGCCAAGAAGCGTAAAAATAAAGGGTCCGCTAAACAGATTAGCCGCTTCAAGGAAAACTTTTATTTGCAAAGGGCTCAGGGTCTCTGTTCTTCTTCCAAGGACCTTTAGGTTGACTACGATTAAAAAGGCAGACATCTCTATAAATCAGTATGCTATGATGAAATATACTGAAAGTAGTATGGAAGGAACCAAAACAGATGTTCATTTCTGTATGAAGTTCTGGAATACCTGAACCGTTCACAGTGATCTGTACGTGATGACATGTTTGGATCATTCTAGGCCCTTCTAGTTGGTTTCTTAGCAGACCATGCAAGCTGTTGAATTGTAGTTGAATCTTAGCCCAGACAGCGAAGAATTACTTTTTAGCCCATATTGTACTAGAGATCCGTTTAAGCATTATTAATTTAAGATTTTTTTTATTATTATTTCTGGTTTTAATCAGTTCGAATTCGAATCTTACTTCTTTCAAAAGAATTATTTAGAGCCTTTTTGTACGATAATTTTAGTGAAAATAAAAAAAAGGGGGAAAAATACAATTAATCTGATTAATATCACCAACGTGAAAAACGGGATAATAGATTATTCCGCTCTGGTGAGCTCGGAAAAGCAATTAAAAACGATTAAATGAACTGTAAAATAAAAAAAAAATGAAATAAGTCTTTAATGCAACTTACCAAGCTTTCGCTATACGCTGATTAGGAATTTCGGGCAAGGGTGAAATTAGGATAATCGGGTAAAAGACATTGAAGGAATATTTTAGGATGAAGGAAATTTTCACCTGTTGCCGAACACTTATAAAATACTAGCTGTATATCCCGGTTTCACCCGGGGAATTTCATTTTTTTGTAATAAACGTGAACTGTACTATAAACAACAAAAATAGCACTAATAGATTATTATTCCGAAGCTTTAGGATATACTATATTTTTAGTTTTACCCTCTTGGGCTTTTATAAAGAATATACCCAGAGATTGGAAGAAGTTATACAATTTTAATATGGACAGGTGTTCGTACCTGGTATGAAAGAACCAATGAGCGAAATATGGAGAATTTAGGACAAACTGTATGGATTTTTATAAAGAACAAACAAACAGAGTTTCATCTTTATTTATGTGGATTACTAGATATATATCCCGGTTTCATCCGGAGAATTTAATTTTTAATAATAAACGTGTACAATACTATAAACAAAAAGTACAACAAAAATAACACTAATAGATTATTATTCTAAAGCATTAGGATTTACTATACTTTTAATTTTACCTTCTGTGGCTTATATAAAGAATATACCCATATATTGGCTGAAGTAATTAATTAATTATAAATATAATAATTTAATAAATATACCTAAATTACTTTAATTATTTTAGTTATTAAGTTTTTGGGAACTTGAAAACTTCACACATGTGATGACCAAGGCCGGGAATCGAACCCATTGAGTGAGATTATTACGGTATTTTCATACATTAATTATAGTATTACATATTAAAGATTATTTATTGAAATTTTTACCTTCAATAGATCACTAATACTGAAAGACTTTTTTATTTTTCACTACTTTCAAGGAATTTTGTCAATTCGATTTTTTTTATTACAATTCTTGGCTTCTCTATCGCCTTCATATGCATATCTTTTCTTTTTAGTATTATTTTTTGATAATTTTGTGTTTTTGTTATTGATATAACATTTTGGTATTATATCTGTCTAATGGGGTCACCTGTGGTGAAGTGGTTACCATAGAAACCTACAAAACTAAAGGTCGCGAGTTCGCGACCAGAGGTGGCCCTTGAATTTTTAATGGGAGTAAAAAATCCTTGGCTATGCCGTCCCTCGGATAGGACATAAAATGGAAGTTTCGAGCCTGTACGATGTCAAGGTACTCCTTCAAGATTCCTATCCTAATTATACCTGGGTAGGAAAAATGTAGGACTCTCACTGTAGATCGATTAGCCTTAGTGGCATAAAGACGAGCGCGATGGGTAACATCTGTTTTAGTTGTTATCTGTTTTTTTTAACACTTTATGCTTACTATTTTTATAATAATTTACGTATATATATAAACTCATCTTATGTAACTGATTACAGATCAGAGCTTCACCAGATCGAAATTCTGCTTCGATGGGATTCCGGTGTAAAGCGGAGTAGTGGAGACCTTAGTTTGCTGCGGAAGGCAATCAACCTCGCTCTTTACAGATGTCAAGAACACTCTTCGCAGCCGGCTCAACGGTTTATGTTGACCACAACAAATACCATTTTCATTTCTAACATATTCCAGGATTAAAAATCCATTTCTTGCTTAGTTTTTTTACTATTATTAAAAAAGTACTTATTTATATAGAGTGATGGCCGAATAATCGTTGTCTTTCGAATATTCCGTTGGAAAATTGTAGGAATTAAGCAAATGGTCGTTTTTATCGGTTAATCCGTTGTTTGTGAGAAATTTGGTTTCCCGTGAATTGAGAGAAAAATGTGTACATGGGTGATTCTAAAGTTATAGAGATATTTGTGTCACAACGCGATAAAACGAAACCGCCTGAAGGATTTTTACAATTTTGTTTTGCAATTTATTACCGCATTGGTGAACACTTTTATCTAATTCTCAAGTGCCTAAAGACAGGATAACATTGACTACAATCAATAACAATGCGCTTCTTGTTTCATTTCCTAGCCTTTCACAAAGTAGAGGCCATGTACTTATCTGTAAAAAATAATTAAACCCTTTTCCGTCACAATAATTCTAAAAAACTCAGGCACCAACCTTATCAGAAAACTTTCAGTATGCAAAATAAAAGTCAGAACTCCAAAGGGTGCAAGCAAAGTACCGCAACACCTTTTACCTTTGTCACACAGTTGTGAGGTCACTTACTTGATAGTTTTTATACCCACCAATCACCTAGAAAATGAGGTTTCATGCTATGGACATATGGGGTGACTTTGCTTTGAACCCGACTATACGCCGAATCATGTTATCTTTCCTAAATTTACTTCAGTTGCTTTCAGGATGTGGAGGAAGGTATAAAGCTGAAAAATATTTTTATAGTCGGTCACTCCCTATAACTTATCAACATGATGATATTAAACAATATAAATATATATTTTTTATCACAGTTTTATAGAACTTTCAAATCTCTTCACAGCAAAAACCTCCTTTTAGTAAATTTTGTACTATTTTTGACAAAATTTATGATAAATGACCGATTTTTCTCTCCCCAGCCTGATACTGATTTCGTTTTTAGCTAGGGAGTGACAATGTTGGACTGGGAGAGTCTTGTGATTACATTTGTAACTTGGTTATGTTGATTATCATTCATTCAAGTTTCATTCATTCAGTCAGTTCAGAAAGTTAGTTTTCGATTAAGTATACAAATCTTAAAGCTCCCCGCTCCATTTTTTTAAAGATTTAATTTATATAATTAATAAATATTAAATTTATATAATAATGTCATAGGTTCCATTTTGTCACTCCCTAGAATATTACATTCTTTGAAAATCATTTTCTCGAAAACTATGAATATGAGTGTGTGCATACTTCACATCATTGGTAAGGAGGATGTGACCATATCTTCTACATCCAGAACCATAACAAAAGATGACTTTGCAATCCCAAAAAATTTAAGAGCCAAATACCACCAAAATTTTAGAATCACCGACATAGCGACGGGACTGTTTTTCCTTACTTCCTGTAATCCATCTTTTGTTGATCTTCGGTTTAGGAATACTATTAAAGAAATAATCCTTTTTATACATTTTTTTTTTTTCCTTCCAACAGTAACCCTGCTTGACGGGAGTTTATTTGTTATTCTGTACATACCGTACTATACAGTATACAATGTACATGATTGATATCTCGTCGGTGGTACCGCATAGGCCCACCTCCAGCACCGTACCCCACCGTACCGAACATGCAGCAGGTGCCAGCGCCCCGGCAATGACCAATGTCATAACTGCATTATAAAAGAGGTCGTACGGGATGGTACAGCAGCGGCCAGAGCAGGATCCCAGCACGGAGTAATACCTCCGCAGCCTTTTTATACATTTCATCGTGTTCTATCAATCAATTAGGTAGCAAACATTTTCAATTTTTGAAGTTAACATTCTTGGAATTTGATTAAATTACTAGGGGGACTTTATTATTCACTTGATATCAGTTAGTTCGCGAACAGTGAACATTTTTTTACTTTCACTTACCTATATATGAAATATATAGTAAGTGGAAGTATTGCGATCGTGAAAATTTTCGACTTCCGGTTTTCAACGGAAATACACGTTTTGGGGTCCCCTGAGTCGAAATGACCAAGTCCTGCGAAATGGTCTGTGTGTGTGTGTGTGTGTGTGTGTGTGTGTGTGTGTGTGTGTGTGTGTGTGTGTGTGTGTGTGTGTGTGTGTGTGTGTGTGTGTGTGTGTGTGTGTGTGTGTCTGTGTGTGTGTGTGTGTGTGAACAGACTAGCTCAAAAACTATAAACCGTGCGAACCTGAAATTGGGTATTTAGAGTATGTATAAGCCCGCGATGTGACAGCAAAAATTTCATCAAATTTGCTCAAAGGGAGGGGGTACTTTATTTAATAACTTTTTAAGTTTTTTTCGATTTTCTCAAAAACGGCTCTAACGATTTTGATTAAACTGAGTATTTGATCTATTTATATGCCTGAAATATGACTGCAAAAATTTCATCAAAATTGATCAACCGGAGGGGGGACTTTACTTAATAAATTTTGTATCATTTTCACATGTTTTTTTTATTTACTCAAAAACGGTTTTAACAATTTTAATCAAACTTGGTATTTAATAGATTTATATGCCCGAGATACGACTGTAAAAATTTCATCAAAATTGATCTACGGGAGGGGGGACTTTACTTAATAAATTTTGTATCATTTTCACGGGTTTTTTTTATTTAATCAAAAACGGCTTTAACGATTAACAAAAATAAGATATGAATGTAGAAAAATGTGTGACTTTGGGTAATGATATTTAGCAAAACACGTCAATTTCTAATCTAAGTAAGTTGGTAAGTGAAAGTTGTGTGTTGCGCGCACGCACCAGATTTGATTAAATTACTAGGGGGACTTTATTATTCACTTGATATCAGTTAGTTCGCGAACAGTGAACATTTTTTTTTTGTGTTCGTCATATCCTACCGTTAAAGAGAGGATAAGTCAGTAAACTGCAAGAGAGAAAATTAAGCTCATTATGATAAATTACCGAAAATGACTAAAGATGCTACAATAGAATTTCAACATTTTCCGATCTACTCAAATTTCGATCAAATATGGAGATGGCCGGAACAGAAAATATAAAACGTATTCAAAAAAGTAGGAAATGTTAAATAGTAGAGAGGAAAATGAAGTGGGCGAAACACATTTCACTAATTCACTCTTCCTTCAATTTGATTTAAGTTGAGTTCTTGCCCAAAAACAAAGCTATATCACGGACTCTTTTTTCTTTTTTAATTGATTTTAACATAAATATTTTTATTAAATAATTTATTTTTTTCAAGAGAAAAGATTTGGCTCCGACAGGAGTCGAACCCGGGTCTCCTGCGTTACATGCGAGGATGCTAACCGCTACACCACAGAGCTCGGCTCAAGGCAGAGCAAATCCTTCCTCTTCCCTGATACCTACTCCCCCTATCTCACAAGTTTTGTGAGTAGTAGCGGGAGGTGGACAAATTTTGTCCAATTTATGATATTTATTGACATAAGTCAATTTTTTAAATTATTACTATCCTCGCATGTAACGAAGGAGACCCAGGTTCGACTCCCGGCGGAGCCAAATCTTTTCTCTTCAAAAAATAAATTATTTAAAAATAATTTAAAATGGTGGTCAGCCACGAACTAAGATTAGATTAATTAAAATAATTTAAAAAATTGACTTATGTCAATAAATATCATAAATTGGACAAAATTTGTCCACCTCCCGCTACTACTCGCAAAACTTGTGAGATAGGGGGAGTAGGTATCAGTGAAGAGGAAGGATTTGCTCTGCCTTGAGCCGAGCTCTGTGGTGTAGCGGTTAGCATCCTCGCATGTAACGCAGGAGACCCGGGTTCGACTCCCGTCGGAGCCAAATCTTTTCTCTTCAAAAAATAAATTATTTAAAAATAATTTAAAATGGTGGTCAGCCACGAACTAAGATTAGATTAATTAAATATTTTTATGTGTCAATGTATAAATATACACTCCATATACTTACTCGCTGTATATACCGGTTTCACCCGGGGAATTTCATTTTTCTAATGAAACGGTCGATTTCGTAAAAAAAATTGTAAAGCGAGATCATAACGATTTTTATAACAATAAAGAATATATCCAGACATTGGCTGAAGTTATGCAATTTTAATATGGACAGGTGTTCGCACGTGGTATGAAAGGACCACTGAGCGAAATTTGGAGACTTTAGGACAAACGGTATGGATTTCTATAAAGAACAAACATAATTTTATCTTTATTTACATAGATTATAGCTTTATATTTCTTCTTCTTTATTCTCCCGGGGAGTTTCATTTTTCTAATGAAACGGTCGATTTTGTAAAAAACCATTGTAAAGCAACATCATTACGATTTTTATAACAATAAAGAATATCAGCTGAAGATCGGCTGAAGTTATGCTATTTTACGCACCTCGTATGAAAGAACCACTGAGCGAAATTTGGAGAATTTAGGACAAACGGTATGGATTTCTGTAAAGAACAAACAAACAAACAGTATTTCATCTTTATTTATATAGATAATCAATATAAATATTTTTTTTAGAGGATTATAGAATTTTTTTGGTTAATTTTAACATAATAAACGGATTTTGGTTAATCTGTTGAATTTCATCCTGACCCGATTGCAACGGATTAAGAGGCAGCAACTGTATTCAAGTTAATAAGAAAAAAATTAGGTTTCAAGGTAATATCTTAATTAATTGTACGTTAAACAAAAAATAAATAAAAACACTTGGTTTAGAATAGTTCTATACCTCTTGTTGGAACTAACTAACAGTTAGAACAAACTGTTATAGCACATTTTTATGACCACGATGTTCGAGTAACATCTACGCTGGCCCAGAAGGTTCTAGACTATATATTAGGAGCGATGGACTGGAGAGTGCGTCTTGTTGTGAAGCTCAAATCATATGGTTATTTCTCTGTTACGAAGTGATAATTTTTATAACCTGTTCAAATATTTGTGTTTTCATAATTTGTTCGGCATTGAAAACTGTTTGTTCCAGGAGTAGACTGTAAATTTTTATTTAAACAACCTTTTTTAAACTCTTAATTATAGTAATAAATCTAAGCTCACCTGGAGAGAGAGTCACTTCTTTGTGGTTCAGTTCCTAGGGAGATTAAGGAAAATGGCTGAGGATTTGGATAAGATTTTCTAGGATTAATTTGAACCTTTTAAAGATGATCGTGACATTCGATATAAGCTTCTCCAGGCGAAAATCAGAGACTGTCCCCAGCTTCGTCGAACAATTCAAAGAATTGGAAACCAGGTCCAACTATCGCTTCAAGAACAATCGAAGCCAAATCACTTCCTAGACTGAACTTTAAAATGTGGCGGATAAAATAAGTGTAAGTGTCCCGCGAGAGAACAGCACCTCCCGGACTATCAATATAATGATTTTAAATTTATAATTTCCGCGTGAACACTGTTATTGAATAAAAATTGTTTAACCCGCAAAAGTGTTTATATTACTATTTTCTCCTCTTCTAATGAGAGGGCTTATTATGCTGTGAAACGTTAGAAGTTACATAAATGAGGTCCAACAGTTGTAGCGAGAATTAACATCAAAATACCAGCTTAAGCTTTTCAGACGGCTTTACACCGCTTCGAACCACATGACGAACAGATAATCCCCAGAACATTGTCGTACAGGCTTACTAAATACAACCAATTGGTAACTATTTACACTGAAACTTGCAGTTGTGAGAATAATGATGTCTAACTGCCCCTAAACAATTTTATCTGCAAAGGCGTCTGAAAAGAAGATACTCGCGGCTATGTTAAGTGTATTAGTTGATTGCTACCAATGGCCAGCTTCTCTTCGTGCTAGTTCATGGCAAATTCTTTTCTTATTACAGTCAAAACTGGTTAAATGGGACCTGCTTATGTGGAATACCTCTGTAAGTGGTACAAAACTTGTTGTCCTATCATTTTCCATTAAATAAACTCTTTAACTGGAATGTATTCACCTCTATAAGTCGAATCCACATTTCTAAGAAAACGTGAAGGGTTATACTGTTCAGCCAGAGGATTGGGAAAAGGTGATAGGAGATAGCAATGAGAAGCTTCCAACATTCAAACAGTAAGTCCACATGAATGATGAAATTATAACAGCAGGAGAGCTGAATGATGAAGAAATCCTTGAAAAATTTATAACGGCGGACGGAAATGAAAATTCAGAAGAGCCAGGGAGGCTACCAGTCACGAAAAATGATGCACTAAATATTATTGAGAAGTTGCATACTTTTTTTTTAAATGAATAAAAGGGCTGAATAAAAGATTTCCCTTTGATAAATTATATTACATAAAAAAAAAAACATTTTTAGGTGCCAAAGTGTGGTAGAGAAAAAAATAAGTGAATACTTTTATTAATATATTTGTACATAATTATCTTGTAATGTGCATTATTTTATTTTCACATTACAAAAAATATCAAAAAATTGTATTAATATTTTATGTATATACCAGCTGTATACCCCAGTTTCAATCGTAGAATTTCAATTTTTAAATCTATAAAATCTATGAACTAAGACTTTTATCGACTCAAACGGTCGATTTTGTAAAAACCAATGTAAAGCGAGATCAAAACGATTATTATAACAATAAAGAATATGAGCTGAAGATCGGCTAAAGTTATGCAATTTTAATATGGACAGGTGTTCGCACCTGGTGGTACACGCCCCCTTAACAAGATACCTGCACCCTGGATAAGTGAAACCTTGTTTAAGTGGAATAACTCTGTAAGTGGAATTAAAATCCTGTCAAACCAAGAGATTCCAGTTATTCAGGTTCGACTGTATTATCCCATTTACCAAATTTACTGTTATGTATTGACGAATGTATTACGCTTGACGAATGTATTTACTATAAATACAGTTTTAAATTTCAATAAATTATAATAAACAAGATTGTAGGAGGAGATTATTTAATTATAGATATAGAATGTTAGGCCTATAATTATTGTGTATTATTTCAATAATTCACTTAATCATGCAGATGACATGCCAAATGTTCGCCTATCAGGCATCTTCAGGGCTATAAGGTTTCAGTAAGCAAGATAAAAACAGCCTGTTTCTATTCTGTTCTTCCTTACAAGTAGATACATTTTGTAAACTTGTTGATTGGGGCCCGGTGTGGCTGTGCGGTAAAGCGCCGTACTCTCATGCCGGAGCTGCGGGTTCGAGTCCCGCCCTGGGTGGTGCTTTTCTTTCGTAGGAGAAGTATCACCCAGTGCCATGGGTGTTAGTATGGACAGTATAGGGCTTCACTGGAAGCCTTAAAGTCCCAAAAAAAAAATAAAATAAAATAAAAAAAAAAAACTTTTTGATTATCTGATTATTGATTATTGTTTTTCTTTCAGTATGAATTATTATTTTTCGTAAATAAAAATTATTTGAACCCACATAAGAGTTACAATATATTCTTCCAGCAAGAGGTTAAACTACGAAGTTAGTAGAACGCTTGAGGAATGAACATGGGATCCTCTTTCTAGCATTTCATCAAGCTAAGAGCTATTTTACGAGATACGGGTACTTCCTTTGCGTGTGCTGATAATCCTCAACTTTTAGGCCATATATCATTCTAGGCCTCAGCGAAACGCGGGGAACGTACCCTTTAAAAAATATATTTACCAGAATTCCATACGGTCAACAACTATTTTGAATATTTCAGGCTACGGTTTCAGTTTTCTTTAAACTCCAAGATATTTTATTTATTTATTTTTTATTCATTGTAATATGTTTTTGGGGAGAACCCCGTAGGGGAGAGCGGGGTTGGTTGGCAACAGTTTTCACTTTTTTGATTGTTGAGTCGTTCCTGTTAATACAATCCCAATAGGGCTGATACCACTGTAAACTCAAAGTATTAGAGTACTTCAAGTTTTTTTTCACCACATAATATTTAATTCTAAGTTCATAGAAAATTGAAGAATTCGTCAATCCAGAGTATGCCAATTAACCCCCTATGCGGGGTAGGTTGGCCTAGAAGGTGGGATTGTTTAGCCATCTCATTCAAGAACTGCCTGACACATATTATTGTTATTAAAAGCTGCACTCTAATGGTATAATAATTTTTATACATCGGTTTTTAACAGCATTTTTGGGAAAATAGAATGACAGTTGAAGATGATAGAAGTTTAGACTGTCGTCACTTTCTGAGTAAGAAAAATTGCTCTCATCCTCCTTGCTGGAACTAAAGACAATTGGTAGTTTCACCTTTGTTCATGTTTACCTTGCTTTTGTGAATGCTAATGTGCCAACAAACCCCAGTTGAAGAGAGCCAACTAACCCCACAGGAGAGATCATATGAAAGATGGGTGCCAGGACAGGGGTGAACAATCAAACAAGAAACTGGTTAGCTGATAGGTTTTTCAAAGGAGTATGAAATCTATATCAAAGAAATAATAATACAAATATTAGGTTAGAAAACGGTCATTGTTTTATACACCCCATTATCTGTATATTGTGTGTGGCAATGTAAATTTTTTTTCGTTCAATAAAAAATTGTTTAACCCCCATAAGTGTTAAAATATCTTCAATCGAAATAGATATTTCGGACTTTGTTTTTCGACTACATGTTGCAACCATTGAATTTTCCAGGAGATTTTTTACCATATCTAATCAAAAAAGATTATTTTACTAATTATTTATTAATTTTTCTCCCTTCTTCTTGAGACTATCCAATTGATAAAAATGTGGATTAGGGCGACCAATTAAGTCTCTTCACGATATTTTCTCGTTAGAAGTTTATTTCTGCATACGTTTCGGCCAGTTCGGCCATCATCAGTGCTAAATGTGATTTATGGTAAAAATTGTTTTCTAAAAATCCACCATCTGTGGTTTGTCTTAAATAGTTAAAATATATAGGTATATGCTACCCTGGTCCAACTACATGTTTTATAACATTATAATAACAACTGGAGGAAACGTAGGCAGAAATAAACTTCTAACGAGAAAATATAGTGAAGAGACTTAATTGGTCACCCTAATCCAAATCTTTATTATTTTACTAGTTTTAAGATTAATTGGACTAACAATTCAACAACAGTGTTTGCAAGTAGAAATAAATTGTTTTGATTACAGTAACAGAGAAGGGAAAAAAGTTATGAGGAAAATAAAAAATTAAATTAAAACGGAAACCTGTTTCGTAAATACCTGACAGAGGATTTGATTAAATCGTCCGTTCGTAATTCTTCTACCAGCGAAAGGTTTAATTAACAAGCTCTTGACTTTAAATTGAGACAAATGAAAACTCCGGCATTAATTAGTCAGTTCAAAAAGACCTTGCGGTTCAACATGAAAACCTGGGTTTTATGTCGATAATTATTTTTCCCAAACAAATCATATAATTATTATTATACAAGCTGTATATACCGGTTTCACTCGGAGAATTTCATTTTTTAAATCTATAAACTGAGATTTTTATCGACTCAAACGGTCGATTTTGTAAAAACCAATGTAAAACGAGATCGAAACGATTTTTATAACAATAAAGAATATAACCAGATATTGGCTGAAGTTATGCAATTTTAATATGTACAGGTGTAAGCACCTGGTATAAAGAATCACTTACGGAAATTTGGAGAATTCAGGACAAACGGTAAGGATTTCTATAAAGAACGAACAAACAGAATTTCATCTAGAGCGCATCTAGCAAATTTATGGAGGAAGTTTATATGCGATTTGCTTGATTCAATTGCTGTGCTCGAGCATTTCCCTCGATCTGATCTTCGTTGGACGAGTAACTGGGAGGAAGAAAGAGATGAAACAAGTGGGTTTAGGCGGTCATGAGTTGAACAGTGATATGTTTTGTATTTGTCATGAATGTCGGAATGTCCATATCTTTGTGTATTATGTTGTTAGGACTATAACATGGAGCGCTTACAATTTTTTTGACGATGTGCTTTAAATTTTGTTTATGTGTACCTATTTAGCGGAACCCCAAAGTACTTTAGGGAGCAAATAAATACAAAAATAAGAAATTAATGCAGAAAAATGTGTGACTTTGAGAAATGGCAATTAACAAAACACGTCAATTTCTAATCGAAGTACGGTGTGTTGAAAGTTGTGTGTTGCGCGCACGCACCAGATTTTTTTTTTTTTTTTTTTGTTTTGTATTAATAGAAGAATGTAAGAAATAAGGGAATATTGCCCTGAAGATGTACGCGAATATTGTCCGAAACGTTGGCGTTAGACCATTTTTAAAAATGTAATGTTTTAATAAAAAAATTAATGGAAGATTTTCATTCACCAATCTATATATAATAAACATCAGGATCTTCCTTTATAATTAATATATACTTTTGCATATATAGTAAAATTCAGAGGTCTGTAAACATATATTATACAATAAAAAGATATTATATGGCTTTCGATATATATAATACATATACAAGGTCTCCCCCTTTCCAAACGGCCAAACTTCAGGGATCGATAGAGGATCGAAAAATTAAGAAAAAAAAGTACTCTGGCATATGCCTTGTTTTCGCTTCCTCTTCGAGAAAATCACAAAAAATTAAAAATAGTTGTGCAAAAACTGGAAGAGCGGATTTCATTCCTTGAATGAATTTTAACAATAATTGTTATCCTAATACAATAATTGTATTTCAATCTTATACCAATAGAAAGGTAATTGAAAAAAAAAAATTATTATTCAGAAAAAAATAATAAATACTTTTTTATTCAAATATTCATAGTATAAAGAAAATTACCCATATAATGCAAGGCTGGATTCCCACAAAAAAGGATTAAAATGATAGTCTTATAGGCTAACATTTTAATCCTTTCTTTTCAAGTTTAAACACTCAACCTAGACGTTTTATTGGCAACGAAAAAAAAAAAAAAAAAACCTGTACCACTACAACCCATAAGGGGTCTTGGGTTCAGTACTATGTAAGGAAGAGTACTGTTTCTTGGTCAGCGGTCGTGCAAGGAGGTGATTTGACCGTGATCACGCTCAAGCGCCAAGTTCTTTCCCCTTAATTGTTCGATTAAGGGTACCCACTTTATAGAGGCTGGGTTTGCCCCCAAGAGGGTCTATCGGCCCACGAGGCGAACTGTGGCGAATAATAAAGTTATCATAAGCCATGTCAGATTCGAACTCGGGACCTTAAGCACAGCAGTCCACTGCCTTACCAGTGGGCTACCCCACTCCCCTATTAGCAACGAAAGCATGAGAATATTCATCTTTTCTCAATTTTTCTCCTCATAAATTAAGAAATTAAGCTTGCTCAAAAATCCAGTATATTTTTGTCATTTAAATACATTTTGAAAAAAAAAAATTAAAATATACTTTTTGCGCAACTATTTTTTTTTTTTTTTTTTAATCATAATTTGTTTTTTAGGGAAGACCCCTGTACAAATGGAGTTGAAGCATATTTAACATTTTACATTACAATTCTTTTACACTTCCAAACAACTATAACAACACTATAAAAATAATAAACAATACAAAATAAAAAAATACAAATTAAAACGTTGAAATTTCAATAAAACATTAAACATTTCTTACAGGATAATGAGTTAAAATATTAAAATATTATCATAACTAAACTTTAGTCATAAACCTAAAAATTAAGAAATAAAAGAACCCATTACATTACTGAGAAAAACTATTTTACACAACCATATCCCTGTAATTTGATATATTTGTACATAATTCTCATTTCATTTACACTTTGCGGTCTAAATATATCAAGCTTATTATCCATTACCTGAAACCTTCTAATATGAGAATATATTGGACAATCAAATAATATGTGGTGGAGTGTTTCGTTGGCCTTATAATTGCACATTTTACATTCCGTTTGTGGGCTAAATCTAACAATCCTGTTATTTACCGATACTTTAATTATATATTTCCCAGAGAGAATCATCTGAATATATAACCGGATATATTTAAAGTTAGTTGGCATCAACAAATATTGGGGAATTCCGGAACGATTGTAAAAGAGGCCTAAGTGGTCATTATAACTGGACATCTCCAACTGCTTCTTGTCTTCTTCAATTAAGTATAGTTCGTACTTTTTTAAAATCGTTTTCATATTAGCTTTAATCTTGGCAGGATTTTTTTCGAATATCCAATAACCCTCATCAATAGTGTCAAGGAGCTGTTTCAGCTGAGAGCACCAATTATACTTGGACTGTAAGGGGTCAGATGGGCACACCTTCCTTTGTAGCATCTCATAACATATTTTAGGGTATCTGTACCTCCATTTCTAAACTTTTGACAAACCAATTGAGCGTGTATTTTAGAACATAATATCCAATATGAACAGTCCCCGTATCCAGACACATTAAAAAAGCGGGGGTGGTTCTGCATAATGAAAATGTTCTTTTATAGAAATTAATGTTTACATTTTCAAGTAGGTTCATATAACGCAGACCCCATACCTGGGCACAGTATAGTAAAGCTGTATTTATGATGGTTTTTTTCAGCTTCTCTCTGCCATGCCATGAAGTGAGTTTGGCTTTAGAACTAATATCTAATACCGTTCCTATGGTCGAATTGGATTTTGAGATGGCCATATTTGCGGCCTGTAAAAACAATCCCGTCCTCGAAAAATGAACGCCGAGATAGTTGAAGCTATCGTTTTTTTGCGCAACTATTTATAGTTTTTTTGTGATTTTCTCGAAAACGAGGAATATATCAGAGGACTTTTTTTCTAATCCTAGTTTTTCGATCCTCTATCGATCCCTGAAGTTTGGCCGTTTGGTTTGGGGACACCCTGTACATTACTACAAATATCACCGGAAGTTGAAATTTTTTCTTTGAGAAATCATATGGGTATTTTTTTTTCTTATTTATTTATTTTATTATTAAAATAAAAATAAAATTATTACGTATTTTATTACTAAATCTATCCTTATTTTATACTAGCTGTATATCCCGGTTTCACCCGGGGAATTTCATTTTTCTAATAAACGTGAACAAATTTAAAGTGAAATCATAACGATTTTTATAACGATAAAGAATATACCCAGAGACTGGCTGAATTTTAATATGGACAGGTGTTCGCACCTAGTAAGAAAGATCCACTGAGCGAAATTTGGGGAATTTAGGACAAACGGTATGGAGTTTTATTAAGAAAAAACAAACTAACAGAAATTCATCTTTGAGCTGTATAACCCGGTTTGATCGGGGAATTTCATTTTTCTAATGAAACGGTTGATTTCGTAAAAAAACATTGTAAAGTGAGTTCATTACGATTTCTATAACAATAAAGACTATCAGCTGAAGATCGGCTGAAGTTATGCAATTTTAATATGGACAGGTGTTCGCACCTGGTATGAAAGAACTACTGGCGAAATTTGGAGAATTTATGATAAACGGTATGGATTTCTATAAAGAACAAACAAACAGAAATATTGGCCTGCAGTTTCAGCTTCTCGCAAATCGGCTTGCCTAAGCCTTAGTGGCGCAAAGCGGGCCTCGTATTCTTGGCAGACTCAGTTTCCCGCGATTCTGCCTGTCTAAGCCTCTGTTGTTCAATCCTAATTTGATGTTCGTCGAGAGTTTCAGCTGCTCGTATTTGACGTTGTTTTTAGCTTTTGAGCTCACTACTCCTATTGAAGCTCGCTTCTTAGGAGGCTTTTATAAAAAATAAATTCACCATACATGTAAATAAACGTATTGTAATTTAAAAAAAAAAAAAACATATGGTTTAAAAATCCCAGAACTCGACGCCTACCAAGGGACGGTCTTACCCGGCCTTGTTGGCCTCTTCAAAATGTATAAAATGATATTTTAGGCTGTTTTTCGACTCAAACGGTCGATTTCGTAAAAAAAACCCATTGTAAAGCGAGATCATGACAATTTTTTTAACAATAAAGAATATACCATGAGATTGGCTGAAGTTATGCAA
Source organism: Aelia acuminata (assembly GCA_911387785.2). Taxonomy (NCBI): domain Eukaryota; kingdom Metazoa; phylum Arthropoda; class Insecta; order Hemiptera; family Pentatomidae; genus Aelia; species Aelia acuminata. Next base: position 180,373,919 of record OU426979.1, read on the forward strand.
TTTTAATATGGACAGGTGTTCGCACCTGGTATCAAAGAACCACTAAGCGAAATTTGGAGAATTTAGGACAAACGGTATGGATTTCTATAAAGAACAAACAAACAGAATTTCAACTTTATTTATAAGATTTAGCAATTTTTTGTAACTAGGGATAATAATGGACTATTATTTACTCCAAATAAACAAAATAAAAGCTAGAAGTGAGAGATAGTGAGAGAACAGTTCTTCTTTACGATAGGTTAAATGATGGTCAGGATTTTCAGTTTACAATGATTTTATTATGGTAAGTCAACGTTTCGATCCAACTTGTGGATCTTCATCAGGGCTAAAAGAAAACAAATATATGAGTATCTATGCTGGAGGGTGACAATAAATGGAAAAATTACAGAACTGATAATAAAACAACTCCTCTCAGAATCCATTTTCATCCATCTGGAAAAAAATAACCCTGTAAATTATAAAAAAGATAAAGAGATAATTTCATTCTATTCTAACATCTTCCGCATCCTCAATTCCTAGTTTTAATTTCATAGGTATCTGCGATTATCTCTTTACCTCTTGTACTATTATTATATTTTTGTATTGTATAACTTCTTTCTGTTTATTTTTCCAATTTTTTATGCATTGTTACATTATGTATTATCTCATTTTTATGTTATTATTGAGTCCAGACTTAAATATTTGTATACATTACCATCTATTTTGTTAGTGTTTAATATCCTTAGTTGTCATGTGCCTTTCACTTCAAAAGCGTTGGATTTCCCCGTCATAAACCTTAGAAGTCGGCAAACTAACCCCCTACCACTACCTCTCACCTTATTTTTACCTTCAGTCTTAGTATCCACCTGGACTCAGTAGGTAAATATCAGATTCTATTTTATCTTGTTAACCAGCCACTTATTTTAATATTCATGTATACACCACCTTTTATATTATTATCAGTTCTGTAATGTATCCATATATTCTCACCCTCTAGCATACATACTCATATATTTTTTTTCTTTTAGCCCTGATGAAGATCCACAAGTTGGATCGAAAAGTTGGCTTACCACAATTAAATCATTGTAAACTAAAAATTCCGACTATCATTTAACCTAAAATAAAACTTATTTTATGGCATGATTCAAATTCTAAGACACAGCATTATTGTAATTAATATCGTCGATCACGTTTGGCACTCAAAAATGAAATGCGCTACTCGGAGAGAATAAACTCGGAACAAACTGGACCCTTTGATTGGTTATTAGATTATCCACCGACAGAGGGCTCCACCTCCATCACCTCATTGGAGTGGACAAAGCCTTCACAGCCTCAATCGAATCTCGCGGTTCTTTAATGGCGCACCTTGATTACACTGCCCACCAAATTAGGGGCGACCTCTTTTCTATTTCACAGCTTCAAACCCAATCAGTCCCACATCTCCCTGCCATCAGTATAACACCTTCAGAGGTAGCTTTTATTAATATTAAATATATATTTCTGGTGTACACAACATAATATTAATAAATATTTTAACGCTTACATGGGTTGAACAATTTGTATTCAAATAAAAATAAAAACTTTCAATGCCATGAGAATACAAATATTGAAGCAAATAATTAAGAAGGTTAGCAAAATTATCACTTTGTAACAATAAGTAAAGAGAAAAATTCTACAATTTTAAAAGTATTCAATGAATGTGTAAAATCTTTTCAGGGGTGTTAGTTGGCAACCTTGGGATATGCTGTGATCAGCTGTTTCATCACTTTATGTCATAACATAACCTCAAAATTTTCAATTCACCATGGCAAGAAGGTGTAAACGACCTGAGACCAAAAGGCAGAGTATGGAGTGGAAACACACTAGCTCTCCAGTTCGCGAAAAATTCAGAGATCAACCTTCCGCCGGTAAAGTGATGCTGAACATCTTTTGGGACTCACAGGGTCCAGTCTAATGCGATTTTCTTAAAGATCAGCGAACTATGAATAGCCAATACTACTGTGAGATGCTAGAACACAAAGTTAGACCAGCTATCAGGAGCAAACGCCGTGGACTCTTGTCAAAAGGAGTCATTCTTCTGCACGATAACGCCCGCCCTCATACTGCCCAGCTGACCCGTGATAAACTTTAAGATTTGGGTTGGGAGGTCTTACCTCATCCTGCCTATACTCCCGACCTCGCCCCATCTGATTTTTACCGGTTTGAACCACTCAAAGACGCCCTACGTGGAAAAAAATGTGCTAACAATGAGGAAGTTAAGGAAGCGGTGCAAAAGTGGCTTCGGGATAAATCGAAAGAATTCTTCGCCGAGGAAATTAGGAAGGTGCAAGAAAGATGGGACAAGTGCATAACTGTGGGGGGTGATTATGTTGAAAAATAGCCTTGATTTTGAAAGATGTAAATAAACCGTTTCAAGGCCGCTGAAATAAAACTTCAGTCCAATGCTCCTAATTTATAGTCGTATAGAGAACAATCGAGAACCTTCTGGGCAAGCGTAGATGGTACTCGGACATCTTTGCTCAAACAAGTGCTATGAGAGTCTATTCCAACTATTAGTTGTTGGAACAACAAATGGTCTAGAACTATTCTAAACCATAGTTTTTCCTTTTTTTTTTTTTTTTTTTTTTAACGTTACAATATGTATTGATGGTTACGTGTAAGTGCGGTAGCTCAGTGTATAAATAAGTTCATGAGTTCCTCCTTGTATTTAAAAAGGTATAAAAAACAGTAATACTTTAATAAACAGAATAATAAATTAAAAGTAAAATATTATGGAGGTCACCTGTGGTGTAGTACCTTAGCCATGCCGTCCCTCGGATAGGACGTATAATTGAGGTTCCGATCCTGTATGATGTCAGGTACTCGTTAAAGATCCCCATCCTTATTATACCTGGATGGGCAAAATTTAGGGCACCCACTGTAGCATCTTCCGATGAGCCATAGTGGCATAAAGTGACGTTAAACATACAAACAAACAAATGTTTTTTAAGAATGTTGAGGAATTTGGGTGATGAGGCTCGGCTGGCGTTATTCAACTACCGACTGCCTGATATTGCGGCTTTTGTTTTTCTAAACTTTGACTCCTAGCGTCTTTGACGAAACACAAGTAGAGGGTCACCTGTGGTGTAGTGGTTACCATGGCAACCTACAATACTAAAGGTCGTGGGTTCGCGTCCCGCGGTGGTCCTAGGATTTTTAAATGGGAATAAAAAATCCTTGGCTATGCCGCACAGTGGGGCAAAGCGGCAAAAAAGTGGAAAAAACTCTAGGGTATATTCCATCTCGGCAATTTTTTTGGACACCGCGAAGTATTTCATATAATTGACAATAACTACCCAACAGGTAAAAAAAAAGGCAAATGAAATCAGAGGAACATATTCTCTGATCATCTCGGTCCTAGATCAATCCCAGCCATCTTAAGCCAGGATAAGGATATAGGCTTTTAAGGCTAGTTATTTTGTGTGAAAGATTTTCGCTTATTTAATAGTTTATATAGGATGACTACTGTTATACAGTGGTACGTCTATATATGCACATTAAGGCTGTAAAACAAATATCACTCAAATATGCTGTAAATATCTCAAAATATTTATATTTTTAAAAAATGACATATTTACAACCATGACAAAACCTTGTCATTTCTGCTTAAAAGAAATTTTTGATAAGACAGGAACTAATCGTTTTTTATGTGTTAACTACTCAAGAATGATATACAATAAAAATTAACTCCAGATATGAACATTGGATTTTGGGTTTTTTTCCTAGTTTGCCCCACTGTGTGCCGTCCCTCCGATTAGACGTAAAATGGAAGTCCCGAGCCTGTACGATATCAGTTACTTGCTAAAGTTTCTTTTTCAAGTACCTGACATCCTACAGGCTCCAGACCTCCTATCCGAGGGAGGGCATAGCTAATGATGTTTTACTCTGTTTAAAATATCCAATGGTCACCGCGGAACGTGAACACGCGACCTTTAGTATTGTACGTTGCTATGCCAAACACTAAACCAAAAGTGACCTCCAGCGTAGATGGTACTCGAAAATCGTAGTCACAAACATGTTCTAGAACAGTTTGTTCCAACTGCTCTAAAAACAAGTCTAGAACTATTTAAAATCATATGTTTTCTTTTTTTTTAATGTGCAGGCATCAAGTCAACAACCTGATTGGACGATGCTACAGTAGGAATCCTAAACTTTGCCTATCCAGGTATAATTAGGATAGGGATCTTTAACGAGTAAGTAACTACACAATTTAATGAAGTGTCACTGGCTTCTATCAATCCCTTCGGATTTTCTTTATTAAATTCATTAGAAGATATGACATAAGATGACTTAAATTGATCATTTTTGTTTTCAAGCTTTACCCCGAAACATTGAATAAAATTGTTTATGATTGATACGAACAAAATGAACCGCACACTTAAGCGGGCCTCTCATTTATATGTAAAATAGTTGACATGTTGGCATATACGCTGACTGATGCATCAATTAATATCTGATAATTAACATGCAAATTGGTGTTGCTTTACTAGCTTTCATTAGGCGATCGATGGATTTTCTTTAACTGGCCACACTAAAATCAATCAAATTTAACACATATAGGCCCCTGGAAAACAACGGACAAAACTACAATATTTTTCCAAAGACCAATCACCTCCAATATTTCATTTTTACTTTCACTTACCTTTATATGAAATATATAGTAAGGGAATTTTGTTTGTTTAACGTCCCTTTATGGTACTAAGGCTAATCGGACGATCCTACAGTGGTAGTCCTAAATTTTGCCTATCCAGGTATAATTAGGATAGGGATCTTTAATGAGTACAAGACATCGTGCAGGTTTGGGATTTCCATTTTACGTCCTATCCGAGGGACGGCATAGCCAAGGATTTTTTACTGCTATTAAAAAATCCTAGGCCAAACACGGATATTCATAAAATAACCAAAAAAACAGCTGTTATAATAAAAGTTTAACAAAAGAGATTTTTAAGCCACTGAAGTAAGTTAAGGCAGGAGTGTTGTGGGGGGGGGGGGGGGGGAGATCTTTTGAATGCAGGCTCCCTCAGAAAACTTTATAACAGTTCTTTAACAACTTGAAACAACTTCAACTAATTCAATGATCCAAGTCTTCCCCAAAGTTTTACCGCCGTTCAGCTTCGAATGATAAGCCTTTGTGTGCTAAGCTATTGAATTTAAGGCTAATCTGTAATGAGAAATAAATTCCATCATCTTTTATAGTTCCTCTGAAATAAAGTTGTAGGTTTTATAGACTCTCTAGAATTAATTAAATGAATGACCAAAAACTCATCGAATTGGTGCGTTTGTTTCCTGTGCTGTACGATCTGGCAAACCCAAGGTACATGGACACTGAATTCAAAAACACTGTTTGGATAAAATTAGAGAGGAAATGAAAAAAACTGGTAAGTAAGCACAAATTTATATTAGTCAAATTTCTTTAAAGTTGTTTATAGTTATATATTATATTGAATTAATTAATCTCTAAAAAAAAAAAAAATCAATTTAACGTAATCACAGTATATATATAACCAAAATCCAATATCATTTTAATGTTTAGATTTACAAACAGATTTACGATGGGTCGTTCATTCATGAAGATCTCTATAAATTATTATTTATATTTTGTATTTCTAATAAAATATATTTGTCTTGATGCCATTGTTTTGTTTTGATTAAAATCGAAGAATGGCAATTTTTAAAACACGTAAACTTATATCAATTAATAATTTTCATTGTACCAATCTGAATAATTTATATATTTTAAAATCCGATTTTGGATTGTTTATGGATGGAGTAGATTTTTGGAAATGCCTCATCAGCAACTATAACGCATGGTGCTTCAATATTTGTGTTTGGTATCACAACATTTTCCGGCACATTCATTGACTTTTGTTGAAGTATTTTACCTAAATTTGAATTAGTGAAAATCCCCCATCGCTATTTTTTCTAGGGAGCTCTTGCAAAACTATATGGAATAACATAAGGGACAATTTCAAAAAGTCTCTGCGTAAAACTACTACAATGAGGCCAGAAGGCTAAAGGCCTATTCACACACATCAATGACGGCACCGGCAAATAATCCGTCCGGCTTATTTTAAGATATTCTTCCATGTATTTCAGATGAGTCTGTTTCCACACAACAGGCACAGTTCCGTATCAGTGAGGCAGTGCCCCGTCAGTGATCCATCGGTGATATTTCAGATTAGTCCTCACCGATATTTTTATTTTTTCACTGACGGATTCAAACAGTGATTTTCATTAAAATAAGATGAATGACGAAAAACTCATTCAATTGGTGCGTTTGTATCCTGTGCTGTACGATCTGGCAAACCCAAGGTACATGGACACTGAATTCAAAAACACTATTTGGGATAAAATTGGAGAGGAAACACAAATTTTTATTTGTCTAATTTCTTTAAGGTTGTTTATAGTTATACATAATACTAAACTAATTTATTTATAAAAAAAAATTCAATTTAACGTAATCACATTCTATAACCAAAATTCCATATAATTATAATGTTTAGATTTACAAACAAGCCCAATGGGTCTTTGATTCATGCAGATCTTTATGAATTTTTAAAATGAGTCAATACTAGCTTGTAAAATAACTAACATAAATTATTATTTATATTTCATATTTCTTATAAACTATATTACCATTGTTTTGTATTGATTAAAATCGAAGAATTGCAATTTTTAAAACATGTAAACGCACAAAGCTCAAATACTATTTGTCCTAGAAAGATTAAAAATTTTCATTGTACCAATCTGAATAATGTATATATTTTAAAATCCGATTTTGGATTGTTTATAAAATAATTATTTGTTTCTAAAAGAAGTTAAACTTTGAAGTACTGCAAACTAGTTATATGCTAAATTAAAGCCCTTGCAATTATAAAAATATGGTACAAGATTCCTCATTCTAGGACAAATTGTATTAATAGTATAGTAAGATATGTAGCGTTTGATATTCCAAATTGCCCTTCTAGGATTTTTTACTTAAATACTAATGTTCAGAAAAAATAAAAACTTGGCATTTTTAGTCACACTGATGAAATGAAATTCTCCGGGTGGAACCGAGATACACAGCTATAATCTATGCATATAAAGGTGAAATTCTGTTTGTTCTGTATAGAAATCCATACCGTTTTTCCTAAATTCTCCAAATTTCGCTCAGTGCTTCTTTCAGACCAGGTGCGAACACCTGTCCATATTAAAATTGCATAACTTCAGCCAATCACTGGATATATTCTTTATTGTTACAATAATCGTTTTGATCTCGCTTTACATTGGTTTTTACAAAACCGACCGTTTGAGTCGATAAAAGTCTCAGTTTATAGATTTTATAGATTTAAAAATTGAAATTCTCCGGGTGAAACCGGGGTATACAGCTAGTAACAAATAAAAGCAAAATATCAATAATGTTTCACGGTCAAGCTAAGAATTTATTAAAATGTATGATTTTCAAGAAAGTTCTATATCCGGTTACAAAAATATTAGCCTTCAATATTGTGAAGGACTTAAACGCTTCGGACATGGGAGAGCCGATTTCAATGAAATAATGTTTCGGTGATACTAGGTCGAAAAATATTCAACTAATGTCCGACATTCAACCGCAGCATTTACCCGGTCTTAGAAAACCAATTAGAACACAAGATGTTAAAAAAAAAAAATTGCGAACGGATTTTTCCTTTATTTATTCCTCAAGAGGGCTTTTAATCTAAACATTGTTTAGTTGCATCAATTCCTTATAGAGTGTTGCAAATTCTCCTTCTGTTTGTCTTTTTCTCCAAGCCTGTTGAACCCACTGTTTCCTAACTAGTTTTTCCTCCTCTTATTGAACAACAATGTACGTAATTGATGAACAACTGAAAAAAAGTACTGAGTGGTGCAGGTGACGTTACGGTTGTGTGTGAATCGAACAAACTGAGAGATTACAGGAAGTTGAATCACTGACAGGTTCCGCCACTGTGCCGTCACTGATGTGTGTAAATAGGCCTTAAAAGTGTGAAGCAGTATAAGTACGCGGAACACCTGAGCTTCTTGAAGGCATATTTCGATGAGAGAAAGACCAAGAGCAACATAAACCGGGACTTCTCAGATGACGAAGGTGATGAATATATGGTGAATTCAAGCATCTTGGAAAATACTAAAAAAAGTGAAAAAAAAAGAAGTTCCTTTTAACGAAATTAATCAACATTCAAATGCCCTAACTTCAAGTAAAACGCTTACAACACAAACGGACTTCGTAATACGCTCTACTACTCCAAAAAATAAATAAATAAACGGCTAAAAAGAACAGTTAAAACAGATAAAACATCCGCTTCCACTGTAGTGGAATATCTCCTAAAGCAAAACGAAACTAGCAGTACTTGTGCACAATCCCCACTTGATCCTATTGATGGCTTTCTAATTCGGGTAGCTCCTGCTCTAAAAAAATTACCTCGACGATACTGGTACTATGCCAAAGAAGAAATATTTGCAACTGTACAAAATTACATACTGTACAAAATTACATACTGTACATGAGAACATATTGCTCATGGAGGAAGAAGAAAGATCTCAGTCAATTCAATTTTCCGCTCCTACATATTCCGGAGAGCCTTCAACTTCAAGAGGAATTCAGCATATTCTTAATATGGATGAAAATCAAACTCTTGGTCATGAAAGCAACCATATTAAGAAATTTGGGGGCATAAAAAAAAAAAATTAACGTTTATTATTCTAGTTTAATTAAAATTGATTTAATAATAAAACTGTTATAACAGTTTTTTACTTTCACTTACCTATATATGAAATATATAGTAAGTGGAAGTATTGCGATCGTGAAAAATTTCGACTTTCGGTTTTCAACGAAAATACACGTTTTGGGATCCCCTGAGTCCAATTAACCAAGTCCCGCGAAATGGTCTGTGTGTGTGTGTGTGTGTATGTGTGTGTGTGTGTGTGTGTGTGTGTGAACAGACTAGCTCAAAAACTATAAACCGTGCGAACCTGAGATTGGGTATTTAGTGTATGTATATGCCCGCGATGTGACAGCAAAAATTTCATCAAAATTGCTCAAAGGGAGGGGGTACTTTATTTAATAACTTTTTAAGTTTTTTTCGATTTTCTCAAAAACGGCTCTAACGATTTTGATTAAACTGAGTATTTGATCTATTTATATGCCCGAGATATGACTGTAAAAATTTCATCAAAATTGATCAACCGGAGGGGGGACTTTACTTAAAAAAATTTGTATCATTTTCAAGTGTTTTTTTTTATTTACTCAAAAACGGCTTTCACGATTTTGATCAATCTGGGTATTTGATGTATGTATATGCCAAAGATGTGATAGCCAACATTTCATCAAAATTGATCAACCGGAGGGGGGACTTTACTTAATAAATTTTGTATTATTTTCACGTGTTTTTTTTTATTTACTCAAAAACGGCTTTAAAGATTTTGATCAAACTTGGTATTTGACATATTTATATGCCAAAGATGTGACAGCAAACATTTCATCAAAATTGGTCAAACGAAGGGGGCACTTTATTTTATAACTTCTTTTCCAATTTTTAACTTTTTTTCGATTACCTCAAAAACGGCTTTAAGGATTTTGATTAAATTTGTCATGTTTAATGAAAATTAGGTGTTCAATAATATCAGGTAAGTTTTATCAGTATTCAAATTTTCGGAGGGGGCTTAAATGGGGAAGGGGCCTTTTTTGTTTTCCTATAAAGTATCTTTGTTTTAGTTTACATTGAGAAATTAACTGTCTCTCATCACGCCTAAAAATAGGAAATGGCTAAATATGATATATGAAAAAAATCAAGTAAACAAATACAGGAGAAAAAAAGAAAAATATTCCGGCAACTCATACTCGTAAAACACCTTGAGCTCACGCATGCACCGTACGCCTTTAATGACAAACCAATGCGTTATAATAAAAGATGTCCTGTTCATTTAATGAGAATTATTTGTTTCATGGGAACTAAATGAAATATTCAACAAGTACATAGAGAATAATAAAATCAGACGAAATAGAGTATTATGCTTGCATTGCCGAATTATCACAAGTAAAAACTTTTATTTAATAATAAAAGAAATCAGTGTTTTTTTTTTTTTGAGCAAATGAAAACGATAATAAAAAATGAATTTGGAAAAATGTATAACTTTGAGAAGTGGCAATTAACAAAACACAATAATTTCTAATCTAAGTTGGTAAGTGAAAGTTGTGTGTTGCGCGCACGCACCAGATTTTTTACTTTCACTTACCTATATATGAAATATATAGTAAGTGGAAGTATTGCGATCGTGAAAATTTTCGACTTCCGGTTTTCAACGGAAATACACGTTTTGGGGTCCCCTGAGTCCCACGAAATGGTCTGTGTGTGTGTCTGTGTGTCTGTGTGTCTGTGTGTGTGTGTGTGTGAACAGACTAGCTCAAAAACTATAAACTGTGCGAACCTGAAATTGGGTATTTAGAGTATGTATAAGCCCGCGATGTGACAGCAAAAATTTCATCACATTTGCTCAAAGGGAGGGGGTACTTTATTTAATAACTTTTTAAGTTTTTTTCGTTTTACTCAAAAACGGCTCTAACGATTTTGATTAAACTGAGTATTTGATCTATTTATATGCCTGAAATATGTCTGTAAACATTTCATCAAAATTGATCAACCGGAGGGGGGACTTTACTTAATAAATTTTGTATCATTTTCACATGTTTTTTTTTATTTACTCAAAAACGGTTTTAACGATTTTGATCAAACTTGGTATTTGATGTATTTATATGCCAAAGATGTGATAACCAACATTTCATCACAATTGATCAACCGGAGGGGGGACTTTACTTAATAAATTTTGTATCATTTTCACGTGGTTTTTTTATTTACTCAAAAACGGTTTTAACGATTTTGAACAAACTTGGTATTTGATGTATTTATATGCCAAAGATGTGACAGCCAACATTTCATCAAAACTGGTCAAACGGAGGGGGCACTTTCTTTTTTTTTTAATCCTTTATTCCTTCATATATGCATGAAATTACACACTATTTATGTATTTGATTGATTGGTATTTGATGTATTTATATGCCCGAGATATGACTGTAAAAAGTTCATCAAAATTGATCTACGGGAGGGGGGACTTTACTTAATAAATTTTGTATCATTTTCACGGGTTTTTTTATTTACTCAAAAACGGCTTTAACGATTAACAAAAATAAGATATGAATGTAGAAAAATGTGTGACTTTGGGAAATGATATTTAGCAAAACACGTCAATTTCTAATCTAAGTAAGTTGGTAAGTGAAAGTTGTGTGTTGCGCGCACGCACCAGATTTTTTTTTACTAATACTATTTAATATTTTTATTTACCTAATAATTTTTTTTTAAACTTTATGTTGTTTGTTTTATTCTATCCGACTTACCTTAAACAAACGGAGAGCCGTTCTCTTGGAGAAATTGATTTTCCCCATTGTGTCCTGCTTTTTCAAATTCGCTTCCAGTTTGCATAAGAGAATGTTGAATGCATTTTCAGACATTCTGAAATATTCATAAAACTTTGCTCTATCGTCCATCACTTCCTTATAGAGTGCAGCGAATTCTCGTTCTGTTTGTCTTTTTATCCAAGTCTGATTAACCCACTGTTTCCTAACTTGTTGCTTCTCCTCTTCATCCAGAATAAATGCAATCATTAGCAACTCTTTTTTAGAAAATCTGGTCATATTTAGCAACAATGTATGTAATTTTTAGCCGAGAAAAAGTACTGACTGGTGCCGGTGACGTTATGGTTGTGTGTGAATCAAAGGAACTGAGAGATTACAGGAAGTTGAATCACTGACATGTACCGTCACTGATGTGTGTAAATAGGCCTTAAGTCTACCAATTTTGATCTATGTCAATTAACATTTATGTGGGTTTAAATAATATTCAGTATAATAATTCACAATTTAACACAAACTATATAAACTTATGCGACTAACAATATTACAAAAAGTATCAACTTGTAGAGATAATGTAAAACAAAATTAACCTTTTGATTCGATCTCAAGAACAAGTCTAACTCTACAGTACATTGCTTGTTATATTAAGTCTGAATTAGAACATTCCAGATGGTTTCTAATAGGGACATGCGACATCGAGGTCGATGTGTTTGAATCATCGATGTTTTGATAAAAACATCGATGTTTTTAACATCACTCATAGAAGTAAAGGGCTGCGTGGCTCTGGCAAGAATATCTTTATTATAGACACTGTGGTGGAGACATCCGTAGAGCGAGTAGGAGCTTATTAAATTTTAAAGATACTAAATAAATAGCCCCTCAGGAGATATATTACAATATATATATATATATATATATATATATATATATATATATATATATATATAGCTTAGGCGGTACACCATGTAAGGCCTTAGACCAACTCTAAGTTAAGTAACGCCTAAGCCCTGTTCCGAGATAAATTGCGCCCTGAATTAAAGTGGATACTTGAGCCTGCGGTGCAGGGAGGTAACGCCTAGGCCCAATTCTAAGCCAACCAGCATTTTCAATGATCAAGACTTGGAACTCCCAAGCCCCATTTTGTATTTTCGTGCAAGTAACGCCTGAGCCCCATTTTGTATTTTCGTGCATGTAACGCACTATTGGGCTGCGTGGCTCTGGCAAGAATATCTTTATTATAGACACTGTGGTGGAGACATCCGTAGAGAGAGTAGGAGCTTATTAAATTTTAAAGATACTAAATAAATAGCCCCTCAGGAGATATATTACAATATATATATATATATATAAACTTGAAGATAAGGAGCCAAGGAATAAGTTGCAGTGATGAAGCTGAATGGCGTGAAATAAGGTTAATGGCCCTTGGTGAGGCTGCTTCTGTTTTATTGCTCCATTTGTTGGCCTCCTCAACTCGCCTTCCTTCGTTTCCCTTTTCGACTTCTTCGTTAACGATTTAGAATAATCATTCTAAGAATACAAACAGCTTTAAACGAAATATAAATTGTGTTGGTGGGGGTATGAGTTACCAGGGTTCCTAGAGAACGTGCAGTCCGTATTGAATAGGAGACTCTTTGAAATCCTCCCAACTTCCTAAATCTTGAAACATAACCTTCTAAACAGGTATGTATATTTAATCCATTGTATACAACCTTGCCGATCGAAAAGCTAAACAACGTTTGGTTACAAACTCTGTTCTCAAAAATTACTCAAAAAACAATACATCGTGTTTAAAGAAAAATACTCTCTTGAATAAGCATGAAGAGGAATTTGGAGGATTGTCTGGTGGATACTAGTGGATGCAATTTTTTTTTTTTTTTAAATAAATTTATTGTAACACTTCTGTGGTTTTACAATTTTTATTCAAAGAAAAACTAACTATTTTCAATTGAACCACACGAATTATAAATACACAAGTATTGGAACAGGTTACAAAAATTATCACTCTGTAACACTGAAATAATCGTATGGCTTGAGCTTCACAACAAACACTAAGACTAACTGTCCAGTCAATCGTAAGGAGAAGGGGAAGAACCTTTAGGATGGGACTCGAACTTTATAATCACAAACACGTGCTACGACAGTTTGTTCCAACTGTTAGTTCGTTCTAACAAAAGGTCTGGGAATTTTATGTTCTTTTTTTTTTTTTAATGTTACAATATCATGAATGAAATTAATAGTTACGTAGAAAATTGGAACTTAGTTTTCGCATTTCAGAATCTAAGGCCTTCATAATGTTCCAATCAAAATAAAAACCAATATGAAAACTATATAGTAACGTAAAACAAATGGTTTAAATAGTTTTAGACTCATGTTGGAACAAACTGTCATAGTACATGTTTGTGACTAGGATGTTCGAGTACCATCTATGCTAGCCCAGCAGGTTCTAGACTGTTCCCCTTACGACTATATATAATGAGCGACGAACTGGAGAGTTATTCTTGTTCTGAAGCTCAATAGTCATATGGTTATTTATGTGTTACAAAGTGATAATTTTTGTAACCTGTCTAATGATTTGTGTTATAATTTGTATGGCATTGAAAATTTTTATTTTTTCTTTGAAGAAAAATTGTTTAACCCACGTAAATTTACGTAAGTAAAACGGTCACGTGAATGAGATAGGTGGTAATTTCTAGACGTCAAATGAAGTAACTAAAATGTTTTAACAGGATACCAAGAAGGGGACCAAATTAGTCTCAACAATACATTGTTTTATTTATAAGACGTTTCGGCTCTTAAGAGCCGATACTGAACAGTATCTGCCCTCTGTTACTTCAAATCATTTGTCCGCCTGTTTTGCTGAACTGAAGATGGCTCATAATAGCCGAAACAAAAAAACGAAACAAAATTTTTTAAATATATACTACTAGCATTCCCCGTCGCGGCTTTGCCCGGGAGCCTTTAAAATCAATTCTGTGATCATTATCTTAGTATTGATTTAATATAATATGTTATATGTTGACAACATAACAGGGATCGGAGATTCCGGTAGGTGGAATGTTGGAGGGGGAAGCTGGCGGCTCGGTAGAAGAGAGGGAGACGCGCAATGGAGAGAGTTCACTAAAACCGCCGAAACAAAAATTTGCTTGAACGCTTCATTTTTCGGTTTTAAAACATGGTTTTCGACGCTCCGTAGGGGCTTTCGAGTTAAACTTGTTGTATCAAGATCTTTGAAATGAGTCCAAATTAGATATTTTTTCTGTGTGCAAAAATAGGTATCCGTTTAAGTTAAACGACAATTTCGCCATTTAAACCCCTTAGGGGTTACATTATTGAAATCCCTTTCTTAGTTGTTACCTACATCGCATTTAAAATCTAAATTCCGAACTTCAAGTTTCTATCATTAGTAGTTTTTGCTCTGCGTTGATTCTGTTAGTCAGGACAAAGCCTTTTATATATATGGAAAAGAGATCGAAATAAACACGCACCATCCCCAATAATGCGAATAACAGTGTGCATAATTTGATTACCACTAATATTTAAATAATCAGTAGCCATATTTTATGTGAATGTCTATTTTAATACTATTGTAACGTTAAATCGATATTCAAATAAAAAACATATGGTTTAAAATCTCAAAAATAGATTTCCGTTAGAGTTAAACGACAATTTCGCCATTTAAGTCCAAATTAGATATTTTTTCTGTGTGCAAAAATAGGTATCCGTTTAAGTTAAACGACAATTTCGCCATTTAAACCCCTTAGGGGTTACATTTTTGAAATTCCTTCCTTAGTGGTTACCTACATCGCGTTTAAAATCTAAATTCCGAACTTCAAGTTTCTATCATTAGTAGTTTTTGCTCTGCGTTGATTCTGTCCGTCAGGACAAAGCCTATTATATATAGAGAGATTGTTGAGCTAAAAATATTCTTTCTTAAAAAACTTATCATCCAGTGTTGGACGTAGAAAACGTAAAGGAGATGCTGTATTTTTTTTTTCACTCTAATGCATTTACACCGAAAAGATCTACCTTGTGTCGCTTACCTCGAAATGCACTTCCACCTTTTTTAAAAGTATAGAATAGAGAAATATTTTTGCAAGAATACATTTGTTAATAGCAACCAACAATACTAAAGGTCACGGGTTCGCGGGGTGGCCCTAGGATTTTTTAATGGGAGTAAAAAATCCTTAGTAATGCCGTCCCTCGGATAGGACGTAAAATGGAGGTCCCGAGCCTGTACGATGTCAGTCACTCAGTTAAAGATCCCCATTCTAATTATACATGGATAGGCAAAATTTAGGACTACCACTGTAGCATCATCCGATTAGACTTAGTGGCATAAAGTGATGTTAAACAACCAAACATTTGTTAATACTGTAACGTTAAACATAAACAAGAGACAAAACACATGGTTTAGAATAGTTGTTGGAAAGAACTAGCAGTTGGATCAAACTGGCATAGGTATATATTTGGGACTGCAATGTTCGAGTACCATCTAAGCCGGCCTAGAAGCTTCTAGGCTGTTCTCCTTATGAATAAATAAAAAGAGCGATGTACTGGAGAGTTAGTCTTGTCCTGATGCTCAAGTCATATGGTTATGTCTGTATTACGAAGTGATAATTTTTGTAACCTGTTTAAATATTCGTATGGCATTGAAAATCGTGATTTTCGTTTGATAAAAATTGTTTAACCCACTTAAGCGTTTCGATACTTTACGGGAATGCTAAAATTGTGAAAAATTTCTTTATAACACCGCACAATGATGCAAAACCCTGAAAAGCTGGCCAAAAGTCAAAAAGTAAAGTTTCTTTTTAGGAAATTCAAACTATAAGGTTGGATAGACTGATATTTCAAATGAATAACGGCATAGTTAAAAAGGGTCTAGTGTTTATTCTTGGCGGTTATAATCCAGTGCTAAAGTAAGCTTCTCACGAGTAGCATTGTTTTGAATTATTTGTATAAATTCGTAAAATCTACCTTTTTCAATTCTGCAAAATGAATTCTTCTGTTAATAGTAAGCAGAATATTACTATATAATACCCAAACAATAATAATAATACATAAATTAATACTTTAACAATATTTAGAGTGGAAAAAAAATGAAAAATTACATGCGAACGTCTTAGAACATTAGGGAAAAAGTTATAAGTTCTGCAGAGTTCTGCAACAAATTTTAGTTTAAATTGTAGTTTATACCATTGTTTAATAAATAAATAAAAACCGGCTGCCATTACGGCTTTGCCGTAAGTTTTTGTAAAAAAAAAAATACAATCACGTGTTAAAGTATGTTAAAAATAAGACGCTTACATTTTTCATTTTTTAAAAAACTGGTAAACTATTTTGTAATTAACAAAATCCGTATCAAGATAAACTCTTTTTTATATGTAAATTTAAAATATTTAATTTTAAAAAAGTTATCTTAATTTAATTTTTCACTTATCTGAATTATTCTATTTTAATTTTTTTATTTATCTTAATTATTGTATTTTATTTATCGTAACTATGGCATTTAATTATCTCAACTTTTTCAAATCTTTTTTTTAAAATAACGTAAAGTCTAGTTGTTAAATTAAAATTTAAGGAAAATGTCACTCACAATGTCGTTAAAAGGGTTGCAAGAGAATACAAAAAAAAATTGTTTTTAAATTAACATTTATAAAAATTTTATTTTTTCTATTGAAAAATTATGTTTTTGTTGAAAATAGCTGAAACAAAAATGTTTCTATCAATTGTAATTTAAAATTAGTGTTATTCTCCAATCATTTTCAAGAATATATGTTTGCCATTTTTTTTTTTTAATTTTGACTTTGGATTCGTAATCAGCGACCTCAAAAACCCTTATATACTAAGTTTCATACAAATTGAATAACGTGTTCATAATTTGACCAGCTTTTCGGGATCTTGCAACACTGTACACCGTAGAGAAATATTAAAACATCCGTTTTGAATTGCTAAAATTTATAAATTAAGTCTCGACCATTCCCTGAATTGAAGCGGTACAAGAACCGTAATGAAGCCATTGAGAAAATTCCCGACGTCGGTGAACCTTAAAAGGTTCCTGCCTTATTTAAAGGGAAAGCCGATTTCCCCTTTCCTTAGGAAATCCTGTTACCTTTGAATAACTTATGTTGATCTTAAAAGCAATCGTTTATGGTAACAGTTACACGTTTAAGGGTTGTTTTTTCTAAATGTGAACCTAAAAACATCAAAGACATAAATTAAATTAATATAATTCTTAAATGTTTTTATTGATAAACAAATTTTAGTTATTTTAGTTCAATTTTTTTTAATTTTATTTAGACATCTTTTTCGGATTGTGTTATCTATAACATAGGTATTTAAATTTAAATTAAACTACTGTTAAGGTATGGTTAAGTTAAAAAAGTAGAGCTGACAGAAAAATTTGATGATGATTTGATTGACAGCTATAAGATTCTATGGGGCTCCATAAACCATTTCATTGTGCCCCGAACGCCCCTGTTTCAAGGAACCCCATACGAGAAATTTTGATGTATTTTACTTCCTAAGATGAATGTGAAGAGGTAGGATAGCCAAAGTCAGGCAAAATCTTAAGAGATACATGCATAATGAAAAAGTTGTAAGAGTAGATTGAATAAAATAATTACTCTTACTTCAGAGAGGAAAATATTTAGTTTAACCCTTAACTACTCATCTGAATCCATGTTACTTATCTACTCACCTCTGGTCAATATGACCCAGAACCAAAAAAAAAAAAAAAAAATTAAACAACCTTAGGGTGTAAGATATTTGTTTTAAACAACAGGAGAAGGCTTGAAAATATATATTTATTTATGTATACAATAAATGAAAGTTTTAAAATATGAATAACATGTTGAATTATAGGTCTGAAGTGAAGTACTGAAATAAAAGAACTCCTTCACATTACTATTATTAACATAGTTATTTATTTATTTATTTATTTATTGAACAAATGCATCTACCCATAGTGGGTCATTAGCATAACAGTCATAAATTTAATAGCATAAGCATAATAGTTTCTGAGTTTTCAAATTGAGTATTGAATTGGATTGAGTTTTTTAACAGTTAATGACATGTTAATACAATTAGATATATAACATTTGAGAAGTATTACATAGTTCATTTACTTGTATTACATGGTTAATTTAAAATTGTCTAAATGAGATGAAAGAACTTGGATTTTTTTAAAAACTTGATTACACTTTCGGCAGCGTTCTCTGTGTCACCGAGGGCGATGTCCAGCCTGTAGTCAATGTTGCACTCTCTTCTTGCTTCCTCCAGGGCCTCGCAGTCCAGTAGAATGTGCTCGACAGTTAGAAGTACCTTGCAGGTCTTGCATGTTGGAGGGTACAGTCCCTTGAGGAGGTACGTATGCGTTATAGACGTATGTCCGTAACGCATTCTTGCCAGTACAACCTCTTCACGTCGGTTTCTTCTCTCCGCAGTTTTCCAAAACTCGGGACTATCTTTGATTTTTCTCAATTTCTCACTTCTATTTTTCCATTCGGCGGTCCACGTATCGAATACTACTTTCTTGGCGTGTCTCTTCCAGTCAATAGGAGTAATCTTGTTAACAAATCTCACTTCTGGAACAGGATTTGTTCTAGCGTCATTCGCAGCCCTGTCTGCTTCCTCATTTCTCCCAATGCCCAAATGAGATGGAACCCACAAGAATTTTATGATTTTTCCAGAAAGTGAGCATTCCCATTCAAGCATATGAATTTTCATTACCAAAATGTCCTTAGAGTTCTTGTGTTCTAACGACTTTAGGGAGCTTAAGGAGTCCGAAACTATCACATGATGTGCGTGCTGGTGTTTTGTTATAGCTTTGAGGGCTTTGAATATTGAGTACAGCTCTCCAGTGTACACACTGTTCGATTGTGGTAGGCTGAACTTTTGACAGATCGAGTCCATAACGAATGCACATCCAACTTGAGCATTTGATTTAGATGCATCAGTAAACCAAAAACGGTAGTTGAAATATAGCTCTTCTCGTTCTTTGTACATTTGCTGGAATACGTGAGTAGGTGTTGTGTGCTTCGAAAATTTTGACAAGCTGTAGTCTATAGTGTTTTCTGATTGTATCCAATTAGGTGCTGTATTATTTGGAATTTTAAAGAAATTTGGAAGATGGATTTCTAATTCGCTTGTTAATTTTTTGACTCTATGAATAAAGCATTTACAGGATGGACTATGTGCTTCGTTTTTAGTTGAATGAAACTTAAGTTCAGATGCAATGATATTTTTTCTAGACATCAATGTACCAGCATATGCCAAAGATAGATATTTCCTTCTTTTCTCCAAAGAGGGTTCCCCACTTTCTACGTACAAACTTTCTACTGGCGTGGTCCTGTATGCACCTGTGCAGAGACGAAGTCCTTGGTTGTGCAATGGATCCAAGAGATTTAAAGTTGAAGGGCTCGCTGAACTGAAAGCGACTGAACCATAATCGATGATGGGTCTGATCAGAGTGCGGTACAGCATTAGTAGCGTTCTTCGGTCAGATCCCCACTGTGTGTTAGCCAGGATTTTGAGTAGATTCAGGCCTTTTTGGCATTTTACCTTAACATGGCGGATTTGATCACTCCAAGTTAGTTTTTTATCAAAATAGATCCCAAGAAATTTTATTGATTCTGTGTAAACAATAGGCTGATTTGATAGATTTAACGAGGGGTTCTTTTGGCATTTCCTTTTTTTGCAAAAATGGACCGCTAGGGTTTTCGTTCCTGAAAAACTGAAACCTGTAGTTTTGGACCATGCTTCAAGGTTTTCTAATGTTTTTTGCAGCTTCCATTCAATGTATTCGAGTGATTTGTTTCTCATATAAATTGCAAAATCGTCAGCAAATAGAGAGCAGTTTACTTCATTTAGTGTTGTCTTTGTAATGCTATTTATGGCTATCAAAAATAACGTTACGCTCAGGGGAGATCCTTGAGGTGTGCCATTTTCTTGCGTGTATGTTTGAGAGAGGTTTGCACCAACTTTCACCTGGAATGACCTATTGTTTAGGAAGTTGTTGACAAATGTTAATAATCGTCCAGTGAGGCCGAGCTGTGAAAGTGTCATGACCACGTTGTACCGCCACATAGTGTCGTAGGCCTTTTGAATGTCTACGAAGATAGCAACTAAGTGCTCTTTATTTGAAAACGCAGTTTGAATTTCGTTTTCAAGTTTTATTATTTGATCGATGGCGGATCGGTTTTTCCTGAAGCCACACTGAGAAGTTGAAAAGAAGTTTTTTTAGTCTAGATAATGTATAAGTCTATTGTTTACCATTTTTTCAAGAAGTTTTGAAGTACATGAAAGTAAGGATACAGGCCGGTAATTATTGATATGTATATTTTTGGGGCTTTTCTTGATTGGTATAACTATCGCCTTCCTCCATGTTTCTGGGAAGCAGCCAGTTGTCCAGGGTCTATTGTATATAGAGAGAAGAAATAGCTGAGCATTTAAAGATAGTTTTTTTAGAAAATTATATGGAATCTGGTCGGGCCCTGCAGATGATTTATCTTTACACGTATCTAGGGCATTTTTCATTTCTGCTAAGCTAAATGGGTGATTATATATTTCAGAATTTGTTGTGTCGAAATTTATGACGATTTTCTCTTGGTCGATTTTATGCTGCAGGAAATCTGGGCTATAGTTTTCTGTTTTAGACATGGCAGAAAAATACGAACCTAAACCTTGGACAATTTCGGATGGGTCGCTTATGATTTGGTTGTCAGCCTGAATTGCAGAAATATACTCTTGCTTCTTGTATCCTTTTATTGCATTTACTCTTCGCCAAACCTCTTTTACAGTGCTGCTGCTATTTATAGAACTAATACAGTTCATCCAAGATTTCTTTTTGCACGCCTTCAATACTTTGTTTGCTATTGACCTCATATTAACATAGTTTCTTTTGATTTAAATTCAAAAATGTTTCAACGAACAACCTTTGCAGTTAAAACAGATAAGAAATTAGTGGTTTTATAGAAATATAGTCTCCGCATCGGACACAAAAATATTACACAACTAATCACCTCGGGTCAAAATATCGATATAGATAAAATAAAATCTCCCTTATTTTTCAGACACGGCCAAGATGTAACTGGTGATCATTCAATGTCAACAAGGTGTTTGTTCAGGCAAGTTAGGTTTTAATAATAAAAACCTTTCGCTTCCCTAATGAAGAAAGTATGCTCAATGCTCTTAGTTTTTTTGGTTAATGTATTAAAAGTTTTATATAATAAAAGAATAAGATGAAAGATATTTAACATCTGTATAATGTAATAAAGTTATTTTACCTTTGTAATTTAGAAAATAATAGCATAATAAAAAAGGAGAGAAAAATAATATGTATGAAAGGAAATAAAGAAAATTCTCTGATATTTAAAGCTTAAACTATAATTTATTAAATACAAATAATTTATTAAACAAGAATGAAACTAAAATGATTGAATGAAAATGAAACACAACTTATAAACTATTATAGACAAAAATATGCTTTTATCGAATGGCCATTGATGAACTAAAGAGTAAAGTAATAAACAAACGACTAATAACTATAATACATAGGTAGATATAATAACTGAATTCAGCAATTTGATTTAATGTTAAAAGACATTATATAAAAAATAATATTGGAGTTATTTTACTTTAAATGTCCATCCATCCATGGGAACTTAATCTTCCTCTTCGCCCAGTCTTCTAAAATAATGTCTGCAAATGTGCACAATACACAACTGAAAACCCTGGGTGAACGAGAATGTAATAAATGTTTTTAAAGAATGTTTTAAGCGTGAGGTGTAATGCGTACTCGGCTGGCGAGAATCCACAGCTGACTGACTTGAAGCGTCTTTTGTTTTTCTCGGAGCGTCTTCGACCAATCAAAAACGCCCACGTACATTACACTAAACTAATGCTAATTAAATACTTAATATCGATTGGTATGATATTCAATGTTAAATTTGATTAATAAATTAACGACAGTATATTAGTTACTGAATTTACAACTTATTAATTATTGAATTTAGAATTAATTTAAAAATGCTGAACTAAAAATTAAACTAAAGAATTATATAAAAAAAAAAAATGGGTTCCCTGAAGAGTGTTAATAGAATGAAATGAAACTTGGTACGGGTCAATATGACCCGACGTGAGTAGTTAAGGGTTAACCACACAAAACCGGACTTCAGCACGTGGAGTCTGTCACGCAACAAGTCGAAATGGGACAATATGCTGATTTTATTTGGAGTCACACTTACCGCTTGCTGTCTGAATTTGGTTGCTGTAGACCTTTTGGTGCACCGAGTGTTTCATTATGCCCCACCCTCCCCTACATATATTTTTCAGAAAATCTCAGAAAAAAGTTTTGGAATGAGGAAAATAATGCTATATTTCCAAATAACTTAGATATTATACAATTCATCTTTTATTCTTATATTCACACAAATAATACTTAGCCCCTAGCTGTACTGGGCTAGCGTAGATGGTACTAGAACAACCTAGCCACAAACATGTACTATGACAGTTTATTCCAACCGTTAGTCTTCTTTTACGTTACAATATAGTTTTCATATTGTTTTATTTTGATTGGAACATTACGAAGGCCTTAGATACTGAAATTCAAAAACTAAGTTCCCATTTTCCTTCGAATCTATTAATACCCCTTCTATATACAGTAGTCTCTCGCTAATCCGAATCTCGATAGTCCGAATTCTCCAGTAATCCGAACAGCCGCCCAGGGGTTTTTTCCTTCTCTCATTTTATCAAAATTTATTTTTTAATTAATTTAATCCCAGAAAAAAACTATGGTACACCATAAAGAATCATATGCTCCCGGTCGAAAAATTTCTAAAGAACGATTAACCTTCATGCCATGTGCAAATGCAACAGGAACACACAAACTTAGATTATTGGCTATTGGAAAGTCTAAAAATCCTCGAGCATTTAAAAACGTAACACTCCCTCTTCTTTACCATTTCTTCTATACCATCAATATTAAAAAAAAATTAATCTTAAAGACGTAGTGTTCAACTTAGCAGCAGCTTGGGATTCCGTACAACCAAACCTTATAAGAGCATCTTGGAACAAACTGTTGGGGAAAAGAGACACGGAGGATATTTCAACTGGGTCTAACCTTGTTTTAATATCAAAACTTTTAAAGACTGTCAATCCAGAAGTTGAAATCGAAGAACACGAAGTGAATGATTGGATTCAGGGGAGTGAAGAAAATGAGGTAGCACTAAAAACAGATGATGAAATTGTAAGCCCCGTTCAGGAGCCATCGGAAACTGAAGACGAGGGACCGTCAACTGTGGTTCACATTGTGAAGCATGAAGATGCAGTAAAAAATTTCAACTACTGCATTGATTGGGCCATCGAAAACAACGTACCATGGCAACAAGTTTTATTACTTCGTCGTCTTCGAAATGAAGCACTCCGAAATAGTTTAGAAAAATCGCAACAAAGAAAAATAACTGATTTCTTTAAAAAATAATTTGTTAACATAAGTTAAAATATTTTAATATGTATATATGTATACTTTGTGTTCTAATAAAATAAAATTTACATGAATTTTTTTCCCCTACTTTCCCTCTGTAATCCGAATTTTTCGGTAATCCGAACACCTCCAGTACACTATTAGTTCGAATTAGCGATAGACTACTGTATTTCCATTCAGGATATTGTAACGTTAAACAAACAAAAAAAAAAAAAAAAAAAACACATATCGTTTAACATTCCCAAACCATTTGTTAGAACGAACTAACAGTTAGAACAAACTGTCATAGCACGTGTTTGTGACTATAAAGTTCGAGTCCCATACACAAGGTATTTCCACTTCTCCTTACGAGTATATATAAGGAGCGATTGACTGGACAGTTAGTCTTAGTCTTTGTCTTTGCTGTGAAGCTCAAGCCTTATGATTATGTCACGCAACAAGTCAAAAGGGGATAATAAGCTGACTTTGTTTACAGCCACCCTTATCGCTTGCTGTCTGCATTTGGTTGCACTAGAAATTTTGGTTCGGCCAGTGCGCCGAGTGTTTCATTATGCCCCACCCTCCCCTACATATATTTTTCAGAAAATATCAGAAAAAAAATTTTGGAATGAGGAAAATAATGCTATATTTCCAAATAACTTAGATATTATGCAATTAATCTTTTATTCTCATATTCGCATGAATATTACTTAGTCCCAAATTAAGGATACAAGGACATTGATTAAGATGGTGTGCGAATCATTCTCGCGGTGAACCGTGACCGAAAAATACCGAATAAAAACCGAAACTAGTTGGAACTAGGTTATTTATATTTTATTTTCTTGTTGATGGACGATAGCCACTTCTTACCAATTACTTGCGGATTTCTTCGGAACTAATTGTGTCCCTCGATGCTTTCTGGAGATGAAAGAAAGAAAGATGTGACTCTATCCCCTTTTTGCACCTGTTAATTTCGAGGTGACGATTTTTTGGACGAATCGTTTCTTCTCTAGCTCGAAATATACAAAAATCAATTGAGGCGTTTGGTTTCAAAACCGGCTACATCCATTTTCAACAATTTTTCAGGACTGATAAAAAAAAGATCAATTAAAAAAATTAATCACTTTAACAATTTTTTTTTTGTTCTTTTTCGTCATTTTGCTAACAATTACCTTAAAAAAAATTGTTGACAACTTTTTATCACGTTTTCTTTTTTAAATCTCATTCAACATTAAAAAATATGTTGGATGTGCCTGACTTTGATAAGAAAATATCAATTTTTGGTTTAATTGTGAATTGAATTTTTTTTAAAAACAAATCTCTTTATTTAATATGAACAATCATATACATAGTTTTTATTTTTTAAATATACAAATTTTCATTTAAATCTTGATGTTGACCCACATCCATATTGGTATCATGCATATTTACTTGGATATGTGACATTGTACTGTCTATTACAATTTTGTAGAATTCTAGGGTACCTATTGACCTCCAGTCTTGTCCATAATGTTTTTCTTAATAGAGTTTCAACATCATCCAACTATTTGGAAACATGGGATTTCGAAAAACTGAAGGTTTTCTGAAAAGTGAAGCTTGGATGGAACCGCTTTTAATAAGAAATGGTATCTTTAAGGATTTTCGAAGGATCTAGACGTCTTTTTAAAAAAACGCGTCTAACACATTACTTCTAGCATTAAAAAATCTTGAAAAAAAAGAAAAAAAATGTTTTTGGAAAAAATGGATGTAATCGATTTTGAAACCAAAGCCTAAATTACTATTACTAATAGTTTTTTAAAAATATTTTTTCTAAAAAGAGAAAATATTGGCTTGAAGGGTATTTGAACCCGGATTTCATTATCACTACTCACACAAGTGTTACAATACCACATCACTGATTAAATGATCGTTATTTTAGAATCATATACATAAACTTCAAGCATCGATTTAAATTATTATTTATAACTCAAGCACAATCTCTATGAATAATGATGAAATTCTATTTGTTTGTTTGTTGTTTATAGAAATCCATACTGTTTGTCCTAAATTCTCCAAATTTCGCTCAGTGGTTCTTTGATACCTGTTGCGAACACCTGTCCATATTAAAATTACAAAACTTCAGCAAATCACTGGGTATCTTCTTTAATTTTATAAAAATCATAATGATCTCGCTTTACATTGGGTTTTTACGAAATCGACCGCTTGAGTCGAAAAGAGTATCATTTTATAGATTTTGAAGAGGCCAACAAGGCCCGGTAAAGGTGTTCCTCGGGAATGGACCGGGATTTTAAGGCAGAACGAGTCTTTTTCGAGTTTTTGGCCGACAAGTGCACGTCTCCCCGCTACTCGCTTCACGCTCCTGGCTCTCTCTTCTGTCCTAACGAACTTTTCTTGACCCACGCTTTTTACATTGTTTTTTGCGACTGGATTTCTT
The DNA here is from genome assembly GCA_911387785.2 of Aelia acuminata. NCBI lineage: Eukaryota > Metazoa > Arthropoda > Insecta > Hemiptera > Pentatomidae > Aelia > Aelia acuminata. The sequence goes on from OU426979.1 coordinate 180,400,238, forward strand.
CTTTATTCTTTGATCTTTGGTACGTGATTGATTTATGGAAACTATATGACTATAAATAAAGCTCAAGGGAAATCACTGGTATCAATTTGGAATCCCCATGTTTTTCTCATGGTCAGCTTTGGGTTGCATGCTCTATAGTAGGTTCATCAAAAGACCTAATTATATATGCCCCAGGGGGTAAAACTAAAAATATAGTATGTCCTAAAGCTTTGGAATGATAATCTATTAGTGCTATTTTTGTTGTGTTTTTTGTTTATAAAATTGTTCACGTTTATTAGACAAATGAAATTCCCCGGGTGAAACCGGGATATACAGCTAGTTTATAAATTCAAAATCAAAAATAATAATAGTAGAAGTGAGAGATAGTCAACTGTTCTTCTTTACGATAGGTTAAATGGTAGTCAGGATTTTCAGTTTACAATGATTTTATTGTGGTAAGCCAACGTTTCGATCCAACTTGTGGATCTTTATAAGCTAAAAGAAAACTTTATCTGTTTTATGATTTACAGGGTTATTTTTTTCCAGATGGGTGAAAATGGTACCATTCCTTTGACTTTGAGAACCCCTCCATATTAGCTACTGTACCAAACCATGATAAACGACTCCTCTTTGAATCCATTTTCATCCATCTGGAAAAAAATAACCCTGTAAATCATAAAACAGATAAAGAGATAATTTCATCCACTTATTCTAACATCTTCCGCATCCTCAAATCCTAGTTTTAATTTCATAGGTACCTGCAATTATCTCTGTATCCCTTGTACTATTATTATTTTTTTGTATTGTATACTTTTTCTGTATATTTTCCAATTTTTTATGCATTGTTACATTATGTATTATCTCATTTTTATGTTATTATTGAGTCCAGACAGATCTATTTGTATACAGTACCATCTATTTTGTTACTTTTTAATTTTTTTTTCTCACATAGTTGTCATGTGCCCTTCACTTCAAAAGCGTTGAATTTCCCCGTCATAAACCTTTGAAGTCTGCAAACTACCCCCTACCACTACCTCTCACCTTATTTTTACCTTTAGTCTTAGTATCCACCTGGACTCAGTAGGTAAATATCAGATTCTATTCCATCTTGTTAACCAGCCACTTATTTTAATATTCATGTATACACCATCTTTTATATTATTATCAGTTCTGTAATGTATCCATTTATTGTCACCCTCTAGCATATATACTCATATACATATTAGTTTTCTTTTAGCCCTGATGAAGATCCACAAGTTGGATCGAAACGTTGGCTTACCACAATAAAATCATTGTAAACTGAAAATCCTGACTATCATTAAACCTATCGTAAAAAATAATAATAATTAAAAGATGGTTCGGAAAAAAAAAATTATCTATTTCCAACTTCTCGTACTAAAAAAATCCATAACGGATAGGGTCTTGAATATAGTATGTTAATATCGAAAGAAAAACTAAGGCAGTACCACAAATAATAAAAACTAAAAAACACAGAATTAATTTTACTTTATATTCAAGTGTATTCATGAGTAAAGGAGAATTGTACTCTTGAATTTTAGAAGACTATGTAAAACAAACGTGGCTTGATATATCATCAATATGCAGAACTAATTTCCTCGTAGAAATATTTTCATTCCTTCTTCCCTACGGTTTCCTGATTTGATTAAATAACAGAGAGAAAACAAGGAATCGCTTTTATCAGAAAATAAACATTTAAAAATAAAACATATATTTTACACTTGATAGCAATTTTGAAAATATTGTAACGTTAAACAAAACAAAAGAAAAACATATGGTTTAAAAGTCCCAGACCTTTTGTTGGTACGAAACAACGGTTGGAACAAACTGTCATAGCACGTGTTTGTGACTACGATGTTCGAGTACCATCTACGCCGTTCCAGGAGGCTCTAGACCTTTCTCCTTACGACTGTATATAAGGAGCGAGTGAGTGGGCAGTTAGTCTTGTTCTGAAGCTCAAGCCATATAATTATTAGTGTGTTACAAATTTGATAATTTTGATGTGTAATCATTTCTAATATTTGTGTATTTATAATTCTTGTGGTGTTGAAAATTGTGATGTTTTTTCGCATAGTTACAATATAACTAATTTAAATCAAGTTATATTATTCGTGTTTTTATTTTTATATCTCCTTTGATAATTAATTATTTCTTTAACATTCTATAGATCCCATTCAAAGACTTACTAATGATCAACCTATTTTTAAATATATATGTATCACAAATTGTAACATTTATATGGATTTAAATAATTTTTAAGTACTCATTTCATGGACAACGAGTGTGAACGTCTGCCAGCTCAGATCGGTTGCCATCAAATTTTATAGACAAACAAAATCGACATTTTCGAACTTTTTTCAATTTTTAGTTCATTACTCGAAAACGAGTTAACGCAGAGAATTTTTTTTTCTTTTTAAAAAAAAATGGCATAAAATTTTGCTTCGACTGAGGTTCTCACAAATAAAATCGGTTAAGAATATTCACCAAAACCGACAGTCAAGTATATTAGCCACTTTAGCGGAAAAATGAATTACGCTCATGTTCCATAGCGTGTAATACTTCACAATGTCCGATAAACAATAAAACTCAAATAATTAACAGTGTTACAAAAAATATTAACTTACGAGATAGTAACACAAAAATAACTGTATGATTCTACCTTCAGAGCAAGACTAACTCTGCAGTCCAGTCCATCGCTATTTAGTCTGAAATAGAACTATCTAGAAGGATCCCGACATGCGTAGAAGATTCTCGAACAGTTACGAACAGATAGTCGAACAGTTCGTTCCAACGACAAATCTAGAAATCTTTTCCATCGTATGTTTTGTCTTTACACGTTCCAATCTTTTAATGGCTTCATATGAAACATGAATGATAACTCTAAACCAATCATGCTTAGATCTCCACGCTTTTAGCATTATCCTCCAAAATTATCCTATTTTCCAGCCATAAAATTCACTGATTGTCTGTCACATAACACCTTTTTATTAATATAGTTATAAAGTTAAAATATATAAAATAAAGCTAACCAAATTAATATATTTTAATGGACTATAAAAACTTTATCTATAGAGTGAAAGTTATTAAAATTATATTGTGTGTCGTCCAGAGTGTATGAGTTATTAAAAATATGTCCTTGGAAAAATATAAAGTTTATCTTTAAACTATCGTTTATAGCCTTCAATCAAATTTTATTTACCGATAATGACTGGACTATCTCATATTTTTTTATTAGTGAACTGAGATCCTTTTGATGTATCGGCATTTGATGACTTTCCTTATGAAGTAGTAAAGACGTTTTTATAAAGTCTTAGTTCTGATAATTTTAGCATTATGCCTCTGTGGATGCAAGTCAGGTTTTAATAATAAAAACATTTTGGTTTCCCGATGATAAAAAGGATTTCACTTACAGTACCAGTCAAAAGTTTAGAATCAGTTTATTTAATTCACAAACTTCAAGTTTAAAAAAATAATTGTAACTCAAGAGATAACATTTCAAAAATTATGTGATTGTTTTGGATACACTCTATATAAATAAAAATGCTGTTCTGTTTGTTTGTTCTTTAAAGAAATCCATACCGTTTGTCCTAAATTCTCCAAATTTCGCTTAGTTGTTCTTTCATACCAGGTGCGAAAACCTGTCCATATTAAAATTGCTTAACTTCAGCTAATCTCTGGGTATATTCTTTATTGTTACAAAAATCTTTGTGATCTCGCTTTACATTAGATTTTTGCGAAATCGACCGGTGGAGTCGAAAAAAACTTATTACTGTCCTAACAAACTTTTCTTAACCTAACGGCTTTTCTTATTGTTTTCCAAGTTCCCAGGCTGAAACCAGGATATACAGCTAGGTATATATGAATTAAAAATAAAATTATAGTTGTTATGTTGTTCAATAAATAAAATTTTGTTCTTTGGGTCATTCTCACTTTAGTGGGCACTTTTGTGTCCCAGGCCGTTTATTGCGATTTAGAAAAACTTAGGACTCTGAGACATCGATTTTGTAAATCCAGGCGAGTTGTAAAGCTAGACCCCATACGACTTTATTTTAATTGTATAAAACACGTACCTTAAAACACCAGAAAAAGGTCGAAATTCATTCCCCTCTCATGTCCCGAGGTCTGATTCTGCTCAAAGTAAGAGTTCTGTGTCCGTTTACTAGGTCAATTTTTACTTTTATTTCTGTTCAATTTGTTCAAAATACTGTAAAATTTCATAAAAGCAGTCGAATCCTTGATGATAAAGGATTAGAATTGAAAAAAAAAAACTAATTTTTCTGATGTCCCACAGGTTTTCTTTCATTCCCCTATCAATTTTTAAAATTAAATGGTCACCACACTATTCAGGCGGGAAATTAGTAAAAAATATATAGTCAGCAGGAAGGGGTCTTTCCCTAAGCAACCCCAACTATTAATTTAACCTCAGTACAAATCCAAGCTCTCCAGAAGCAAATAAGTTCTCAAACCTGAGAGGTTACGTTTAATAGTCTTCATTCCCCTGTCCTCTATCGTTTTGGTCAGGCAAGTTTTTTCTTTTCTAATTTTTGAGAGATAAAAGATTTTGTAGTACAGATTTCGTTTTTCAAATAGCATTATTATATTTTTTTTTTCCTTTCAACGGTTATGAAATAAACCTTAAAAATTCATTCCCCTGTCTTACTGTAAATAAAATGCTGCAGGGAAATGAAGATAGCGACGTGGATTGAAGCTTTCTTTTGGTGCTAAACTCTTTCAAAGCATCATCAGTCCTTAATAACGAGAAATTTAAAAAAAAAAAAAAAAAAAAAAAAAAAGTCAACGTGAATTGGTGTTCTTCCACGTCGACTCCTTGCTTCTTATAGGCTAAGGAATAGTATTACACCGAAAAAAAGTTTATTTGTAACCATAAAATTTAAAATAAAAACGCCGTAAAAAGTGCCCACTTTGGTGAGAATGACCGATTTATTTATTTTACAAAATCTGAGGCAGAGTCTAAACGTTTGACTGGTACTGTACCTATATATTAAGTGTACGTCAAGGGAAACTACTACGATTGTGAAAAATTTCGATTTCCGGTTTTCAAAATAGATACACCTTTTAGGGTCCCCTGAGTCCAAATAACCAAATCCCGCGCTATGGTCTCTGTTTAAGTGTGTAAATAAACCATCTCAAAAACTATAAACCATGCGAACCTGAAATTGGGGGTGCTATTCCACCAAGACCAGTTTGATATTTAGTCATAAGGAGAAGAGCCTGAAAGGTTCGAGGCCAGCGAATATCGTAGGTACAATCATCTACTACGACTGTTTTGTTCTAACAGATGATGATTCGTTCGAACAAGTCTAAAGCTATTCTAAACCAATCATCAAACTGAAAATAAGTTTCGCTCTGTGATTTATTTTCTATTCGTTTTATCTCTACTTTGTCCCCCTCAAAATTGGCGTAGAGGGGAACAGCTGGGAGGTAATTGGGGTCAATCAAGTTAGCATCGCTGATAGATTCACAACGGGGCCATAATGCCCGCGCATTTTGTGGTTGATTACACTGGCGCCCCTATCGGCCGCTTCCCAAAGCGATAATGAGACTAAAGAGGAGCAAAGGGAATATAAAATTAAAGCGACGAGAGGATCTCACTGACAGTGGAACAGTTCATAAGCCCGAATCGCAAAATGGCCAACAGCTGGGGAGTTTAATTTTCTCCCTTTATTACAAACTGTGTAACTGGAAATGATTACAACCCCTCAGGCTAAACATAATACCTTATTCAGTCTTCATTTCGACGTTTTCAACTTTAGTCAGCTGTCCCTCATTTCTATTTCTTATTATTCATTTTTTTTTTTACGTATATTTATCTACATACAACCAAATATGTATTTGCACTCTAAAGTTTTTTCTTGTTATAATTCGACAAGCAAAATACTCCATCGAGTCTGATTTTAAAATGATCTAAACTCTAAAGATTCTATGAATATCTAATTTCATTTAGTTACCATGGAAACAAATAATTACCATTAAATTAACAGACGAGATACTTGCCCCCCAGTTTTCATCGGCGACGACCAAATTCCACAGACAGACACTGTACGTTACCTTGGACTTCTGTTCGACAGAAGGATGACTTGGGGCCCACATGTCAAAATGAAGAAAAAGACACTGAACATACGTTTAAAAATACTTTACTCACTTTTTTCTAAATCTTCTAAATTGAAAATCAGACAAAAACTGAATACATACACCTACTTACTTAAACCCATTTGGACATACGCCTCTCAAATTTTCGGCTCAGCTAAAAAGACGCACTTACAAAAATTGCAAACTTTGCAATCAAAAATTTTGAGACTAATTACGGACGCTCCCAGATACGTAAGTGACCAAACTCTACATACAGACTTCAACAAACCGACTATCCAACAACACATACGAACGCTTTACTCACGCTTTTTTGTTAAATTGGAAGGACACAACAACAGATTGATTAACCGCATGGCCACGGCTGACATGCCTGTTAGAAGGCGGCTAAAAAGAAGCTGGATGAGAGACCTCCTCACCTGAATTAGTATCAAGCCCGGAAAGAGGTGCTGCTGAGCACCTTCCTTCCCTCATGTCTTAATGCCATACGTTTTAATGCGTTGCTGCGGACCAAGAATTCGCTGATTGTCGCCGATCGCTGACAGGTGCGAATCAATGTATGAAGAGAACAAAAAAAAAATTAACAGAACGTCATTGATTATAAAATCTGTCATGAAAGGCGTACCTTGCAAGCGTGTTTTATGAGTTTTCGAAATATTTTCCTTCTTACTTTCACTTACCTATATATGAAATATAAAGTAACTAATTTTCACGAAAAATTAATAATGTCAATTTAACCCTACGATTACCAAAGGGGTCAATCTTAGAGCCTATCAATATTTGTCCACCCTGTTTTCCACTTAAATTATTAAAAAAAAAATAAAAAAAATAAAAAATTTGTGGTTGTCAGAAAAACGTTCAAGATTATGCAAACGTGAATTGAAATTTTTCTGTTACATTTTATATTCAGAAAAATAGTTGAGTAAAAAAAAAATTAAATGTTAAAACTACAACTTTATAAAGATTATAAATTTCAAATCATTAATGCTTTTCTTCCCCCCTTCAATGAACCTCTAAACAAAAGTTTCGAAAGTTGCAAAATATTGAAACATTTTATACATCATGAATGATGAATTTTATAAAACACAGAAATAACATTTCTAATTATCTGGAAAAAAGACTTTCATTATAATCCATATTTTTACTTTTACTTACCTATAGATAGATAGATAGATAGATAAACATGTTTATTTGAACGAAAACTATACAAACATATGTAAATAAACATGATTACAGCATGGGTCATCGCCCGTCTGCTGGTGAGGCGGCCAACAGAAATATTAATTGTAATATAGAACAATATATATATACATATACAAATACATATATATGATTCAAAATATATAAATAAAAGAAGACAGTAATCTTAGCTATATGGTCTCAACAGATTACAAATAATAGAACTGTCTGAGCAATCACAATAATAAATAACAATGCTAATAACTGAAACTTATCTATAAATATATACAAACATTTACTTATATCCACGAACAAACTTAAATCCCATATAGTGCAGTTTTTTCCCGTCTGAGATATAGTGGCAATTCTTAATATCGTGGTTTAAATCCTTGTAAATATGATAGAATTTTGAGTTTAATGCTTTATTTTTGTACATTTTTACATAGTGGCTATTTAAATTTTCTAGGCATTTTTACTTACCTATATATGAAATATATAGTAAGGAAAGTATTGCGATCGTAAAAAATTCGACTTCCGGTTTTCAACGGAAATACGCGTTTTGGGGTCCCCTGAGTCCAAATAACTAAGTCCCGCGAAATGGTCTGTGTGTGTGTCTCTGTCTGTATGTGTGTGTGTGTGTGTGTGTGTGTGTGTGTGTGTGTGTGTGTGTGTGTGTGTGTGTGTGTGTGTATATGTGTGTGTGAACAGACTAGCTCAAAAACTATAAACCTATTAATAATAAACCAAAAACTATTTTCTCAAAAACGACTCTAACGATTTTGATTAAACGGAGTATTTGATATATTCATATGCCCGATATATGACTGTAAAAATTTCATCAAAATTGATCAACCGGAGGGGGGACTTTACTTAATAAATTTCCTATCATTTTCACGTGTTTATTTTATTTACTCAAAAACGGCTACAACGATTTTGATCAAACTGGGTATTTGATGTATGTATATGCCAAAGATATGACGGCCAACTTTTCATTAAAATAGGTCAAAGGGAGGGGGCACTTTATTTCATAAATTTTTTTCCAATTTTTAACTTTTTATCTCAAAAACGGCTTTAACGATTTTGATCAAACTGGGTATTTGATGTATGTATATGCCAAAGATATGATAGCCAACATTTCATCAAAATAGGTCAAACGGAGGGAGCACTTTATTTCTTAACTTTTTTCCAATTTTTCCCTTTTTTCGATTATCCCAAAAACGGCTTTAACGATTTTCATCGAAATTCGTCACGTTAAATGAAAATTATGTGTTCTTATAAAATCAGATAAGCTTTATCATTTTTGAAATGTTCTGATAGGGCTTAAATGGGGAAGGGGCCTTTTTTGTTTGTTTGTTTCTCATAAAGTACCTTTGTTTTTGTTTATATGGAGAAATTAACTGTCTCTCGTTACGCCTAAAAATAAGAAGTGGCTAAATATGAGATATGATAAAAATCAAGTAAACATATAGAGGAGAAAAAAAGAAAAATATTCAGTCAACTCATGAAACACGTTAAGTCCACACATGCGGAGTACGCCATTAATGACAGGCCATTGCTTTAACAGAATTAAAGCCGTTCTGTTCATTTAATGGAAATAATTCTCTGTATTATGCTTGCATTATACAGCTTGAATTATCGCAAGTAAAAACTTTCATTTAAAAAAAAAAATAGTGTAATTTAGAGAGCAAAACAAAAATAAGAAATGAATGTGGAAAAATGTTCAACTTTGATAAGTGGCAATTAACAAAACACATTAATTTCTAATATAAGTAAGATGGTAAGTGAAAGTTGTGTGTCGCGCGCACGCACCAGATTTCTTCCTACTGTTTACGTTCAATTAATTTTTTTCACATTTAGCCATTTCTTAATTTTAAACATAACTATGGACAGTTAATTTCTGCCCCTAAACAAAAGCAAAAGTACTTTATAAGAAAAAAAAAAGTCCCCTTTCCCATTTAAGCCCCCTCAGAACATTTTAATGATAATAAAACTTACCCGAAATTAAAGAAGACTTGATTCTCATTAAATATGAATGAGTTTGATCATGGAGGTCCAAATGGTTTGGATCTGTTTTTTTTTTTTTTTTTTTTTTGGAGAAGATTAAAAAAAAATAATAAATTACCGTTGTTTCCCAGTCACTTTTAAATTTGACTGTTACGACATGTTAAATTATTGATTAGCGAAACTGCGTTCCTTGGCATGCAGTTTTAAAAATTGATTACGCAAACTAATTTTCATTTTCACTTATAGTTTTTGAGCTAGTCTGTTCACACATATATACACAGAGAACATTTCGCGGGACTTGGTTATTTGAACTCAGGGACCCCAAAACGTGTATATCCTTAAAAAACGGAAAAACGGAAGTCGAAATTTTTCACGATCACTATAATTTCTGTTAGCATATACAGTCATAATCGTTTATAACGACACCGGCTATAACCTACAATTGGATATAACAAACAAAATAGTCGGCCCCATGAAATAACAGACAGAAAAAAGCATTAATATCGCTTACAACGGACATCGGTTAGAGCGAACATTTTCTTGGAACAGTAGCAGTTAAAACGTCGCTTACAGAGTACATTTCAAGACTAAGTTCTGCGAAAAAAAGTTTTGTTTACTTTACATCAATGCACTCGGTCGTGTCTCAATTCAGTTTGTTGAGGTTGAGGAACAGTTTGGGATAGTTTGCCGAGTCGATTCCGCGAATACGATTGCCCGTGAATTAAAAACATCTCGTTTAACTGGATATGAAACTCCAGTAATTGTCAAAGAATCTTTCTCGGTTGTCTCCATTCAATCGACATTTTTTTTTTTTTGCCGAACTACGAGGAAGGCGACAGGCAAGAATGACAGATTTTTTTATTTAACTTACTTATTTATATGTAATTTCGGATTTGATAATATGTATTTTCACCCTTTTTTCATTATATATTTTTTTATTTAATTTAATTTTTTATAAAATTTTAAAATGCCTATATTTTTAGAATACCAAGATTTTGACATTTTGCATTATGAGTATAGTTTATTTAGTACCTTATTATGTACATTAATTGTTATTAGTTATTATGCACTTAAATTGACGTAAGATTAATTATGTACATAAACTATGTAAGATGAAAATATGTATCGATAATGCTCAATATTTAACAGACCCAAAATTAAGACGAAGTGACTATAGGGACCAGTTTAACACCGTTTACAGCGAACTGTTCGTTATAACCGATAATACCGCTTAAAGAGAACATCGGCTATAACTTACAAAAACCTCCAGTCCCTTGAAGTTCGATATAAACGATTTTGACTGTATTTCATATGTGAATGTAAAAAATCAATTATTTTTTTAAATATATTATTTATATATTTCGTACTAAGAAGATTTCAAAGATTTTTTCAAGGTTGACAGTTGAAATGGAATCGGTTATAATTTAAATGGAAAGGGTGGCGATTGAGTAGGAAGGGGTTGCATTTGATTTGGAAAGGGTTACTTTTGATTTGTAAAAAAGATTCAAATGGAATTGAAAATGCTTTTCCTCAATCTTCTTACATAAAACAGCCCATTTTAATTAGGAATATGGCTGACACGCCTCAGGATACGAGAAGACTAAAAAGGCGCTGGATGAGAGATCTGCTCTCTTAGACAGCCAAGGTAATTGACTGAAGCCAGGAAGGGGGTGCTGCTGGGTGCTTTCCCTCCTCATACCTCACAAGTCATTATTTCCTACTAGACTTGTTTTGATCCGAGAAGAATGAAATAATAGGTTAGGAATAAATATAGCTTTAACTAATTCTATCATAGGATTAATCATCAAAATAAACAACAGTATAAGTAAATAAACTCTTTTCCTACGATAAAAACTTTTATGATCACAACCCATGGCGGAAAAGTTATTGTTAAACATAGACTTTAATTTTAATTGCTCAAAAGGTTTAGGTGAAAGAAAAACTTTTATCATAAAGTTATTTGAAACCTTTTATCGAGCAAACTTTTTCGTAATAAGTTTTTCGAATACTTTTAAAATGAAACTTATTTAAAAAGGTTAATGACCTTTTCTAACCCTAGTTTGTTTTTTTTATTACTACGAAGATATAGTCACTCATATTGCATTAAATTTACTTATATATTATATATCGATTAAATGTAATGTGTGAATCAATTAGCCCTCTCAGGTAAAAATTATTTTTTAAGGGATCCAGTTGGTTTTAGTAATTTACAGCTAAAAAATATATAACCATTTCATACTGAATGAATGGACAATAAACATTGAGTGAACCGCACCCTAGCGCTTCCTGGTAGTCTGCAACTCAAACTAAATTTTTCATTCACTAACCCGTAGAGATAGGCTCTCTTCAATTTTACATCCTGGGGCTACACGACGACATAAATTTCTTGATCGTACGTGGAGTGGTTTATGAGTCTTATCGGCACGCACATTCTACACTTTGCTTTATAATATATATTGATTACGGCCATCTCATTCGCTGATTGTAAGCACCTAACTGACAGATTCGAATTGAAAGTAAATTTCCAAATAAAAAAAATATTTTCAGTTGCTGATAGTAATGTGCAATGTTCATTGTACATATTATATCCAGAAGATCATATTTTAGGCTCGGTTAGAGCTTTTCTAAGAAATATAACACTGGATATACAAGGGAAGAAACTATGTGAAGGAGGGATCATACGATTACGTGAGACAATGGGGGAACAATGATGTATAGCGGAACTAAGGAGGGGAATATCATTAATCACCAACATAACGATGATTCATCAACGGGCTGAAGTTTCATCGCCTCTCATGACAACGTTTATTGATTCCAGTGAATAGCAGACCGTCCTAATCTAACCGCATCTTTCCAAACTAAAATGCTTAGAGGTTTTTCTATAAATAAATCCAGAATCTTCATATTTAATATGACCCTAGGTATGTCTAAGGTTATAATATTGTTGAGCGCCTGGCTTTTAGCCATATTTAACAAATTTAAAATAAAAGTAAAAGGAAATAACATACCCAGAGTTGGGCAAAAAGAAGTTGAACTACAAATTACAAAACTACTGACGCAGTAGTTGGGAAGTTGTTGAAACTAGTTATAACTACTTTTGTAATTTGTAGTTGATGGACCACAACTACAACTTCTGTAGTTTCAAAAAGTAGTTGCATTTTTAGAACTACAACAAGTAGTTGCAACAGTAATTATGGTCCTGAAACTACAACTACTTTTATTGATAACGAGTAATTATCGATACATAGTATTATCGATAATGAGTATATCAAATGAAATTCAGCTAATATATAAAACATGGGATTGATCTAGAACCTAAGGTTAAAAAAAATAATTGACTGCCGGAAATCATGTAAAAAAATTGTATTACGTATATGTATTGTTCTTTTTTTAAAACAGATTATCAACCATAATAAAGCCCAATTATCTATGGAGTATTTATCTAAACACAAAATAAAAATAGCAAACACTTGTGATTTAATTAGACGTTGCTTAGCAAATGTAGTTTCCGCTCTAAAACTACATTTACAACTACTTATTGTATTTGCCATTCCCTACTACTTTTTCCCAACTACTGTAGTTGTAGTTTTAAATGACAACTACTTAACTGGTAGTTGAAAAATAGTAGTTGCTCATTTCAAACTACAAACTAGATACAGTTGTCTGTGTAGTTAATTACAAATGTAGTTAACTACTGCACAACTCTGAACAGACCCAGGTGTATATAACCTAAGTTAAAAAAGCTCCATGCAATGCTCAAGGAGATAGGGTTGGTTCTTTCAATAAGCGGACAATACTATTTACATGTAATCTATTTACATAAATATATACAGTTAAAATTATTATAGAATTAGAAATTTAAGAAACAAAGACAATAATAATAACCTAAACATGTTTACACAACTTGAAACTAGGGAATACAATTATATTTAAACTATATATACTCAACAAATTTACGTGCATAGTGCTAGAGTCCATAACATCAATAGAAAGGTATTAACTTAAGATAAATCGTAAAGCAGAATATGCAAGCATGCCTCTAAACTCACTCAAAATTACAGATGTTTTTTTTTTTTTTTTTCTTCTGTTATTAAAGCTTTGCCATGGTAACTAGCAGTGTTGGTCACAATAAATAAAAATCTACAATGTTTGTCTAAGGTAGTTTCAACAGAAACTACTCATCCGATCTTTATAAAATTGAGCTGATTGTGTTTATTTTTTTTCCAAATTAAGAGATAGGGTAGTTTTTATAATAAATTGTTGGCCTCAATATTTTGGCAGGGCTTGTCGGGTAGGTATCTCTTGAATTCGATTTCTCTGCATGCAAGATTATCGAACATTAAATAAAACGGAAATCATATATATATATTTTTTTTTTATTAAATAGAATATAGAATTATTTCTAATCTTTTTTTAATTTCACATACCTATAAAAAGGAATATATAGTAAGGGAAAGGTATTGCGAACTTGAAATATTTCTAATTCCTGTTTTCAACGGAAATACACGTTTTAAGGTCCCCTGAGTCCAAATAACCATTAATTAATAAGGATAGGGATCTTTAGGGATCTTTATCGTACAGGCTCGAGACCTCTATTATTTAGGGATGGCATAGCCAAGGATTTATTACACCCTTAAACAATCCTAAGCCCAACGCGGGACGCGAACCCGCGATCTTTAATATTTTAGTCTGCTATGTTAACCACTACACCACAGGTGATCCCAAATGACGTCATTAGAACAGTCTATATAAGTTCATAAGAGATTTTTATTAATAAATCAACGAATTATTATTTATGATTACGCAGGTGAGTTGCATGCTAGTTATATCAGGGTATTCCCTGCTGGTCCTTAGGGTTAATATCACAGTTTAAGCTGGAGCGCCTGTGAGTACTAAGAATCTGGTTCGCTAATTTCCAAGCACTCCAGCCACTTAGAGACTTTATTAATTTCTACTTCAGAGCTTCGAGGCCAGGATCCTTTACACGTACCTCTCCTAATATCACTTCTACTCTTCACTGTAATGATCTTTATATATATAAAAATCTCGTGTCCCGATTTTCGTCGGGAGTGAAATCAGAAACTACTCAACCGATTTTGATGAAATTTGGCTCATTGTGTGTTTTGTCCAACTTAAAAGATAGGATAGTTTTTATCTCGATTATTGCCCACAATATTTCTTTTATTTCAAATAAATGCATATTATACTAAAATTGAGTATGATTATTTGTAAGTTCTATAAATTTCCAACAGATGGCAGTGTAAATTGATTTATTGACACCATTCATTTTTTTTTTTTTCTATATTTAGGGTGGGTAAGTATCCACTAGCCAAATCTATTTTTTTCCAGTTTGGAATAGGAAAATCCGTGTTTTTCACATGGGCAATTATATGTCGCAATTTCCACACGTGAAAACATCGAATCTATTTGTTTTAGAAAGAGACGTTATGATAACCTGTTTCAGGTGGAACCTACCAATATGATATCTGAACTCATATCATCATGTGTTATATTCTTAATTTCATTAATAAGTATAATGGCAAAAGATGAATTTGGTACATTTTTGATGTCTATTGTGATTTTATTAAATCCTATTGATATATATATATATATATATATTGGATCCTTGTACATATGTGCTATTTATATTTAATCTCGCTTCTGCTGAAATAATCCAGTAAGTGCTAAATGAATGAAGAGTAGAAGTGATATTAGGAGAGGTATGTGTAAAGGATTCTGGCCTCGAAGCTCTGAAGTAGAAATTAATAAAGTCTCTAAGTGGCTGGAGTGCTTGGCAATTAGCGAACCAGATTCTTAGTACACACAGGCGCTCCAGCTTAAACTGTGATATTAACCCTAAGGAGCAGCAGCGAATACCCTGATATAACTAGCATGCAACTCACCGGCGTAATCAATATATATTATAAAGCAAAGTGTACAATGTGCGTGCCGATAAGGCTCAAAAACGACTCAACGTATGTTTAATAAAGTTATGTCAGCGTGTTGCTATATAACCCCTAACGGAGAAGAAGGTTTCCGTTTTTCTCTTAAGGGTGTAAAATTGAACAGAAAAGGACTGGAGTTTTAAGCCTCTCGCACCATGTAATTAGCCTACCTGAGAATGTCATACGAGTTTATGAATGAAAAATTTAGTTCGAGCTGCCGACTACCAGAAAGCGCTAGGGTTTCACTCAATGTTTATTGTTAATTCATTCCGTTCAGATTGTAAAGGTTATATATTTTACAGCTGTTCTTTTTAAATTACTAAAACATCAAGCGAAAATAATTAGTTTCACCTTTGCTTTCAAAATAAAATAATGATTTTACATCTCGGCAATCAATTAGAAAACCGCCTGGATTCCTTACAAAATTAATTTTCTCATAAGAAGGTTAATTGATTAACACATTACATTTAATCAATATATAACATATATTAAGTAAATTTAATGCAATATGAGTGAACATATTTTTAGTAGTACAGTGAACGAATAAAACAGACATAAAACAGAAAAGAACAGATGAATTGACTGATTATATATCGAAAATAAAAAGTTTAAAGTGTTCATATTGCATGTAATTATGAAAATGGTATTACTATGTATGATGAGCATTCCAGTTGACAAAATGACAAACTCCAAGTACAGAATTTTTTCAATAAGATTTTATCACCCCTCAGAGTTCAGGATAAAAAGAAATATGATGAAAAAATTGTGCCCTCATGGTATTTTGGTTTTCACTTTGTAATAGTAGGTGGAGAGTCCGGCCAAATTACGGGGGGGGGGATATCTTAAGGGAGGTTGAAATGGAAGAAAGGAATTAAAAAAAAGTTTCTATGAATCTTCGGTAGTTTCTAAACTTCTGGATCTAATAGGACCATCACAGTAGTTGGCGTTTAAGTTGTAC
The DNA here is from genome assembly GCA_911387785.2 of Aelia acuminata. Taxonomy (NCBI): domain Eukaryota; kingdom Metazoa; phylum Arthropoda; class Insecta; order Hemiptera; family Pentatomidae; genus Aelia; species Aelia acuminata. The sequence continues at coordinate 180,416,429 of OU426979.1, forward strand.
TCGAAATATAATTTTATTAACTAATAGATTTTTCAACTATAATCTAATAACTTATTATCTGCTGACTGCTTGGAATGGGCTTATAGGATTCAGAATCACAGAAACCATCAAAAACTATGCATGACTCGACAAAGTTGATTTAAAATTAATTGTTCATTCACCATTTTCAACCCCCTTTAAAGTATATAGGGTTCCTTATTTGGCCGGACTCTGCAGATCTCGAATCTTAATTGATACCATGTTAAAAGTTTCAAGAAAGTGCTAATTTTGTTCAATATTTCCTTTAATTTTAAAGTTTTTCTGTTATTAAAACTACCACACAACTACCGGAGCGAAGTCGGGCACCCTAGCTAGTTATAAATAATAATTCGTTAATTTGTTAATAAAATTTCGTATGTAGAAATAGAGTGGATCTTATACAGAGTGGTTTAATCACGTCATTTGGGTCAACTGTGGTGTAGTGGTTAGCATAGCAGCCTGCAATGTTAATGGTCTCGGATTCGCGTTCTTGGTGAACCTAGGTTTTTTTAAAGGGAGTAAATGAATGGACCATTAATACTTACTTATAAATATGTGATTTAAAAAATAAAAACTTTAACCCTTCTTAATTCTTTACGAAACAATTTTAAATTTGGCGCAAAGTTCAATTTTAAATGCCGTTGGTTTTTAGATTGGTTTAAACTTTCTTATCTTTATCAGTCAAATTTATTTATTTAAATTTTAGCCTCTATCCGTAAGGGTCATTGGCTTTAATTTTTCCTGTTTATATTTTATTATAGTAATTTGTTTCTTTTAAGAATTTGAATAACTTAAGGGCCGAAGACTCTTCATCTCCCAGTATTTCTTTAACAGTTTTCGGCAGCTTTACCTTTTTCCGTGCATCATTATGTTGTACACAATCTAGTAACAAGTGTTTTGTACTCTGAGTTGTGTTGTTGCACATTTGGCAGGTGGGTGCTTCAAGACCTTTGAGTAGGTATGTATGTGTGAATGCGCAGTGCCCTATCCGCATTCTGCACAATACTACTTCTTCTCTTCTCGATCTTCTATCGTTCGATCGTTATTATTCTATTGGTTGTGACCCATTTGCTGCAATCTTGTTTTATTTCCGCTAGTTTCGATGGTTTACTCATCCAATTTTCTTCCCAATTTTTTTTCATAATCTTTTTTAACTGGTGGATCCAATCCTCGTGGGTGATACTGTTTATTGGGATTATGTTGGGGTTTTCTCCTTTTCTTGCCAAACTTGCTGCTTGGTCTGCTCTCTCGTTCCCTGTTATCCCGGAGTGAGATGAAACCCAGACCAGTATTATGATTTTTTGACTATTTCTAAGTTCCCACAGCGTATTTACAATTTCTGTTATTATTGAGTTTGTTGGGGCTGGGTTGAGCTGACAGTACGCTCCTTGAATCTGTTACAACCACCCAGTTTGACTTTCTCGACTCTTTGATCCGATAAAGAGCCTTCATGACAGCTACTGCTTCTCCCGTGAATGTAGAGCTCTCTCCTGGTAACTTGAATAAAAGCTGTTCTTTCGGGGTGTACACAGCACAGCCCACGCTGTCCTGCAGTTTGGAAGCGTCTGTGAATATAGCCTTAAAGTTATTGTATCTTTCTAGTAAGGCTAAAAAATATTTTTGTATTTCTAATGGGCTTAAATAGATAATCTATTAGATAATAATTTAGATAATAGATAAATATTAGATAATATTTAGATTGGGGATTAAATAGATTAATAAATAAGCATAAATAGATTATGGAGCTCGGATCTATGGCACAGGAAACAAAATGGCTTTAAGGATGTTAGATACTCTCCACAATGCAGCCATCAGAATTTGTACAGGAGCATTTAGAACTTCTCCAGTTGAAAGTATTTATGCTGAGTCGGGAGAGCCATCCTTGACTATGAGGCGAGAATACCTGCTGCTTAAATACGTGTCTAAACTGAAAACAATGGTTCAGCACCCATTAACATCAAAATTGTTTGGAGAGGAGTATGAAATGGCCGGCCTTGTAAATGTTCAGAATAGCGCGTTAAAAAATAAAAAAAAAGATACTAACGTCCTTACAACGGTTTAACATGGACCTAAATAGTATTAAACCCACCCCCAATCTGAAAGTTCCGTTATGGAAGAAAGAGAAACATTTGATAGATTTAAATCTATCAATTATATTTATTCATATTATATCTATCAATTATATTTATTCATATTATATTTAAATCTAAATAGATTATCTATTTAGATAATCTATTTATTATTGATATGCTATCAGTCAAATTATATTTGATTGTATTAAAAAGAATAGAATATAACTAATTCAACGCATTATAGCTACTGAGCCACAGCAACGCGTGCCCGGGTCTGCTCATTAACAATAACTTAAGTAGAAAGTATGATAACAAATGCTCCCAATCCCAAAGGTACGATGCCGACACCAGCAATCGCTGCCACCTTCACCAAGGACTACCCCTCGAACAAGCAAAGTTTTTATCAATATTTTAAGTATTCGTTCGAAACATCATCGGGTCAATTTCACGAAATTCTGTAATTTGTAGCCCTCTAAATTTTCCTGCTAAATCATCCTTCTTACGCCCGAATATTCTACGCAGTAATTAATAAATTTCAAATAAACTTATCTGGATACATTAAATAAACTTAACTCCAGATAGAGATAAGCTGGATAAATATCAGAAAAGAAAATTCGAGAAGCTATTTGTGAAGGACAAAGATGTAACGCTTGTCTTTTTTCAAATATTTGTACAAGATAAAAACTATTCTTTCGATATATTCAGCGAATATCTAATATCCTCTCACATAAAGTATTCAAACACTGCAGGGAGTATAAGGCGCTTGTTGTCTTTAAAGATTTAATTCTCTAAAAGCAATTTCCTCCCATATGTAAAGAGTAGAAAGATTAAGTGTTTTCTTTTTTCTTTTTTTTTAAAGAAAATCCTTTAAAATAAAATTTCATTTGTAAGTTCTATAAATGTCTAACAGATGGCAGTGTAAATTGATTTATTGCCACCATTCATTTTTTTTTCTCGATATTTAGGGTGGGTAAGTATCCACTAGCCAAATCTATTTTTTTCCGGTTTGGAATAGGAAAATCCGTGTTTTTCACATGGGCAATTATATGTCGCAATTTCCACACGTGAAAACATCGAATCTATTTGTTTTAGCAAGAGACGTTATGATAACCTGTTTCAGGTGGAACCTACCAATATGATATCTGAACTCATATCATCATGTGTTATATACTGAATTTCATGAATAAGAATAATGGCAAAAGATGACATATATATATATATATATATATATATATATATATATATATATATATATATATACATATATTTATTGGATCCTTGTACATATATGCTATTTATATTTAATCTCGCTTCTGCTGAAATAATCCAGTAAGTGCTAAATGAATGAAGAGTAGAAGTGATATTAGGAGAGGTATGTGTAAAGGATTCTGGCCTCGAAGCTCTGAAGTAGAAATTAATAAAGTCTCTAAGTGGCTGGAGTGCTTGGAAATTAGCGAACCAGATTCTTAGTACACGCAGGCGCTCCAGCTTAAACTGTGATATTAACCCTTAGGAGCAGCAGCGAATACCCTGATATAACTAGCATGCAACTCACCTGCGTAATTATAAATAATAATTCGTTAATTTATTAATAAAATTTCTTATGTAGAAATAGAGTGGATCTTATATAGAGTGGTTTAATCACGTCATTTGGGTCACCTGTGGTGTAGTGGTTAGCATAGCAGCCTGCAATGTTAATGGTCTTGGTATTCGTTCGAAACATCATCGCACGCCCACTTTAACCGACTCGCGGCTTTAAAATCGATTACTTTTACCGGGTCAATTTCACGAAATTCTGTAATTTGTAGCCCTCTAAATTTTCCTGCTAAATCATCCGTCTTACGCCCGAATATTCTACGCAGTAATTAATAAATTTCAAATAAACTTATCTGGATACATTGAATAAACTTAACTCCAGATAGAGATAAGCTGGGGAAATATCAGAAAAGAAAATTCGAAAAGCTATTTGTGAAGGACGAAGATGTAACGCTTGTCCTTTTTCAAATATTTGTACAAGATAAAAACTATTCGTTCGATATATTCAGCGAATATCTAATATCCTCTCACATAAAGTATTCAAACACTGCAGGGAGTATAAGGCGCTTGTTGTCTTTAAAGATTTAATTCTCTAAAAGCAATTTCCTCCCATATGTAAAGAGTAGAAAGATTAAGTGTTTTCTTTTTTCTTTTTTTTTAAAGAAAATCCTTTAAAATAAAATTTCATCTCCCGGATTCAAAATATAATGTTCTAAGAGGATGTCATTCGCTATTAAAATCTAATTGTTTAACGTCCCTTTATGCTACTAAGGCTAATCGGACGATGCTACAGTGGGATTCCTAAATTTTGCTTATCCAAATATAATTAGAGGATTTTTAAGGAGTACCTGACATCGTACAGGCTCGGGACCTCCATTTTAGGTCCTATTCGAGGGACGGCGTAGCTAAGGATTAAACTCCCTTTAAAAAATCCTAGGCCTGACGCGAGACGCGAACTTTAGTATTGTAGGCTGCAATGCTAATCACTACACAGCAGATAAGCATCCGACATAATATCGTTGTAGACAGAGTCCTATTATAAAAATATATCTGAGAATAACGAAATTGGATTTAATATTTAAAAAAAAACTAAATGATCATGTTCAAAGCCCAGGACTTTATATTCCCCGAATATTAATAAAAATTTTTAACTAATCATGGAAAAACGAAAATAAACATTAAAATAAGGGGTCACCTGTGGTGTAGTGGTTAGCATGGCAACCTACAATACTAAGGTAAGGCGCACATTGAGCTGTGCCACGCAGGCGACGCAGAGCAGAGCAGAGCAGGCGGCACGAAAAAAAAACTGCGTCGCACAGATACCCGCGCACATTGGAGAGCAGTTTCTGTGCCGCAGTTTTCCGAATGCAGGGGCTTATTTTGTGATAGTATGTTAGAATTATTGAATTCAAGCTCAGAACCTGATTAGGAAATAGATTTAGAAACCAAATAAATTGATATATCAAAAGTCATGGTAAAATATATTGTGATAAAATGCGTATATGGAGAAAAGACCAGGAGACGAAAGAATTTGCACTCAGAATTTTCTTAAAATAACTATTTCCGCCTGAGTCTGGTCATGGAAGCTCATAATTACATTAAAGTTACTATTTAGTCTGACAGACCCAATGCTTAAATTAATAACTTATGGTGATGTTTAAAATCATGTAATCATCTGGCTAAGCTCTAAGTTTGTATAAGCTTGTTCATTATATCATATTAGGCACAAAATCATTGCGTGTACAATGCCTCTTAAAATCCTCTTATATGATTTTAACAAGATATCATTAGGAAATAAATTTTCATTAATCTCTTCTTTATTTTTATTAGAAATTATTCCGATTTTATTTATTTAATTAATGAATATATTATTAACTATTTTTTATACTTTTAATTTTTTATAAATATTTAATTTTGTTTTTTATGTAAATCTTATCTTTCATTATCCACCAATACTTTAATTATTTGGCCAGTTGTAATTTTATTTTTGTTCTAGTCAGTTAATTTCTAAGGGATCTTGTCTCACAATAAAGTTTATTTTTTCTTCTACTCCATTCTGTATGAGGATATTAATAAAATATGAAGAAATTTTCTAAGAGAAGTTTTATTTACTTCACATTTCTTATTAAAAAACTCCTATCGAGACATGGTCTATTTTCCACTCCTTTCGATTAATCGTTTTTGATTTTCTAAATAGCAGTTTTCTTTCTTTCTTACTCAAATATATTTATAAAAGGAAGAAAAATATTTTATTTGTTTTTATTATTCACAATTCAAATCAAAGCAAAATGTTCATTTATAGATATTACATACATACATGTAAATAATTATGTAATTTATAAAGTTTTATCACTCATTGTAAAATAAAATCACAAACAACAATCACAAACAAGCTACCTAACTGTAGCAGTTAACCAGTCCAGGTTGACAAAACTGACGTGAACGAGAAAATGCCTAATTATGATGATTTGAATTGTGAGGTAACCCCTCTTAGTTAAATATTTAATTATTAAACAAGCAATTTCTGTTTTTGTGGGGGAAACTGAATTTTTATTTGTCTCAGTTAGAGGCTTGTTCATGTTTCACCTCACGGGAAAGTGTATACGCGATTGTAGAAATGTAAATTAACAGAAATTGCTTGTTTGATAAACTTTTTTTCGTTCGTGTTTTTCGTCGTAGCATTAAACTCATCTACCGCTAGAATAAAAAAAAAAATTCTAGAATGACCGCGGATAATCCGCAAAGTTGATAATCCGCCAGCGGATAATCAAGGGTTTACTGTACATTTTTCATCCTGGAATTGATTTTATAAAGTTAAAAAAAAAAAAAAAATATGATTTTAGATTCTAAAATGACAGAATATATATATATATATATATATATATTTTTTAAATTATTGTTTTTTAAAACCGTTTTTTCCCCTGTACTTATCTAGAACACCCTACAAATACAGAAGACCTACTTAGTTTCATTAACCTGCTAAAGAGTAAAGTACAACTTCACAAACAATAATTTTTTTTTTTTTTTTTTTTTAAATTTATTTCTATATTCACGCCTGTCTTAACTGAAAGACAATCAGTGAATTTGCTGAAATTATGTGACAATATTGGCATGATAGGCGTGGGGAAGAATTTTGCCCAGCGGCAACTCTTCCTGTCTTGATTTGCACTCAGGCAGGGAAATCACCGGCTCCCTTTTAGTCTTCAATAGGTGTTCGGGCATGTGGGTAGGCCAGTGCTTAATGTTTGGGCGACCTTTGACAATTGCTGTAGAAGGCTAAAAAGAGGCTGTATAAGGTTATTCAAGCCTCTAACCAAGTTGGTAAGTTGCTCTGGTAATGAGTTGTTTTCAGTGAGCTGTGCCGGCTGATTGTTTCTCTTCCTCTTTTCTGAAGATTCCTGTTGTTTTTGGGCTGGTATCCTTTTACTAATTGGTCTTGCAGGGCGCTGCTGATAGTTTGATTCCAGCTTTGAAGGACCTGAATGAGGTTGCTGCTGTTGTGGGAGAGGCGGAAACTCATCTATCGGCGGAGGGACATTGATTTGTGGACGTTTTCTCGGATTCCTGGCTGCTTTCAATTTTTTCAGAGCTGGACATCCTCTGTAGCTAGCAGGATGAGGTCCACCACAATTGGCACACTTTGCTGCGGTTTCTCTTGGCTTGGTGCATTCAGTGCTTTCATGGCCTCGACCACATTTTACGCATTTTGGTACGTGATTGCAATAACTTCTTGTGTGTCCGTATTGCTGGCATCGTATGCACTGGAGAATGATTTTCTTTTTCCTGGGTTCTTCGATTATTACGTGAGTATGGTAAATAAATTCGATGTCAAATATTTTTTCATCATATGTTGATTTACTTATGTCAACGAAGAACATAGGTAATGGTTTTTTAAAACGAGAGATAGCATTTACTACGTTAGTGGCTTCGTAACCAAAGTTTCCTAATTCTTGTTTTATGATTGAGATTGGAGTCGCGTGATGTAAGTTTTTTAGGACAACTCTGGGACTTCGATCTTCAGGTAATTGGTACGTATGGAAATCCGCACCTTTCTCTCTTAAACTGGCTACTAGTCGGCAATATGTTTCTGTATTCTCGGGGTATACGCTAACACCATTAACATTAGATTTTAATTTGAAACTATTTTTACCATAGAACTTTTGGAGGAATGATACTAATCCAGTATAATCCTGTATATTATTTAAGTTTATCGGTGGAGGCCTTACACGAACAGGCTGTTTCATACTTGTGTTTGATGAAAGTGGTCCAATTTCATTTTCGTCAAATTTTGATAGGGCATCGAAACTATTTTTGGTGGCAGTGATGTCTTTTGCCTCTTCTATTTTTCTTGCTTGAGGATCCGTTTTACGTTTTCGGCCGGTAACCAATTCCCAGGCTCTGATAGCTTCGGCGTTTGGATCTACAACCTCCATGTTGCTGGTCGATGCCAAAAGTGCATCATCCATTCTTGACTTCACTTAACTTGACCTTCCTCTATCTTCAACCTGTTGTTTAGTTGAGTTCAGGATGGACCTAGCTCGTTTAAAAACAGGAAACTTGTAAAATAATTTTACATAAAATATTTTTAACCTTTTAGCTTCAGTGGTTACCATATGATATCCAAACAATAATTTAAATGATAATAATAGGAATTAAAATAATCAAATATCGAAAACTGCAGTTTTCTGTGGCAGATCCACGAGTGCCACATCGGCCTGCTCTGCTCTGCGTCCCAATGTGCGCGGTTCCTATATATTTCACTATCCACAAAAACTGCTCTGCTCTGCTCTGCTCTGCTCTGCCCTGCTCTGCGTCGCGAGTGCCTCAATGTGCGCTCGGCCTAAAGGTCGCGCGTTGGCTTTCGTGGTGGCCTTGGGATTTTTTTGAAGGAAGTAAAAATCCTTGCCTATGGCGCCCTCGGATAGGACGTCCCGAGGCGGTCTGATGTCAGGTACTCGGTAAAGATGAATATCCAAATTATTCCTGGATAGGCAAAATTTAGGACTCCCTCTGTAGCATCGTCCGATTAGCCTCAGCAGTATAAAGAGACGTTAAACAAACCAACTAACAAACAACATTAAAATAACTAATAAAGGAGTTAAACTTTAGTATTGTAGGCTGCTATGCCTGCCACTACGTAAGCATCCGACATCAAATCGTTGTAGACAGTGCCCTATTATAAAAATATATGTAAGCATAATAAAATTGGATTTTATATTTAAAAAACTAAAAGATCATGGTCAAATCCCAGGACTTGATACTCCCCGGATATAAAGAAAGAATTAAGTTCATAATGTGAAATATTTTAAGGGATCATTGAAAAACGAAAATAGACATTAAAATAACTAATAAGGTCCGACTCATCCTCCCAAGTCATCAACCCCTTTCCCCTCACAACAAAAAAAATTTTTATGTACGCCACTGTATGTTATAATTTTTAGATTATTGGCCGTAATGCATATTATTCACAATACTTCCTGTTCTTTGAGGATAATTCATTATAACACTTATCTCTATAATTTGTGTTCAATTAAAACTTCAATTAAAGTGCTTGTTTTTAATTATTTTGATGTTTTTCATTACTCTTTAATTATCAAATCTCTCTCAGAGTTCTTTTTTCTCGTTATCTTTCAGTCTTAATTTGAAGCTGGGTTCCTTTGCTTGGAATAAAAATAACATCGTTCAATCTTTTCATCCTGAATCCTTTGTTATTTTATTGATTAGAAGTATATAAGTTGGAACAAATGGAAAAAATTCTAAAATCTTTTGAATACTTAAAACAATTAAATCGACATTATTCTTGCAGATTGAAGATCAGAAAATCTCAATATCTATACCTAAATGTTTTTAAAAAATAACATGATGATCTGACTTTAGCCATTTTACAGATTTTCAATAAGACCCTGGGTGAACTTTTTGCAGGGCTTTTTTGGCGGAAAAATAAGCTAAACTTGGGTGTTCAGAAATATTATTTTAAATACTGAAAGAACGGGGGTCACATGTGGTATAGTGGTTAGCATGGCAACCTACAATACTAAAGGTCGCAGGTTCGCGTCCCGCGGTGGAGTTTTTAATGGGAGTAAGAAATCCTTGGCTATGCCGTCCCGCGGATATGACATAAAATGGAGTTACTGAGCCTGTACGATGTCAGGTACAGGGTGTAACTCGTTAAAGATCCCTATCCTTATTATACCTGGATAGGCAAAATTTTGGACTCCCACTATAGCATCGTCCGATTAGCCTTAGTAGCATAAAGGGACGTTAAACAAACAAGCAGATGGGTAAAGTTGTGTAGGTTATGGACACTCCACTATTAAGGTATTATTGTGTTTCAAATCGTTTAATGTTGGATTATTCTATTTATGTAATTTTTATATACTGTTTTGTGGTATAAACCAGTCATCACTAGTACCAAAAGTGGTCGTTTTCAGTGCGCATGGCAACTTACAATACTGAAGGTTGCCCTAGGATTTTTTAAAGGGAGTGAAAAATCCTTGACTATGCCGTCCCTCGGCCGTAAAATAGGATAGGGTGTAAATTGGAGGTCCCGAGCCTGTACGATGTCAGGTACTCGTTAAGTTTCCCTATCCTAATTATTCCTAGGTAGGCAAAATTTAGGACTCCCACTATAGCATCGTCTGATTAGCCTTAGTGGCATAAAGTGACGTTAAGAAAACAAACAGAAAGAATGAAGTAGTGGGCTTGAAGTTCTGGTCATTTGTTACAACTTTATTGACTTAACAATCCACGGAGAATTTATGAATCCTTAATTTTTTTTTTTAAATTAATATTCAAAAATAAAAGTTTTGGTGCAAGAACCATGTCTATATCTGTTTTAAAATTGAGTTATAAAATATTTTTTTCTTTTTCTCGACTTTCAGGGAACATTGGCGGGAACGACCAAATATGTATCTAATATTTTTTAACTAGTAACCCAGAAAATATTTCATTAACTCTTCGTAAGAGACCGACCGTGTTGTTACCATTATTCCTTGGAAACATCGAAATATAAATATATTTATAAGAAACAGATTATGAATCAGCAAAAAATAAGTATGCCCTTCAAATCAATATTGTAGCTTATATGCACAAAAAAAAAAAAAAAAAAAAAAAAATCCGAACTCCTTTAGAAAGAATTTAGAATTAACAAGAGAAAGAAATCAAGGCTTTTCTAAGAGAAATGCTGAGATCGAGTTTTATCAGAAAGGAACGAGACTGTTGTTTGCAACTGGAAGATTTATAGTAAGATGGCTGCCAAGAACTGTTTCCAATCTTCTTACATCTCAATTTGTGTTTTCCATCCGATCCATGTTTAATTATTCGTGAGTTCGAATCTTTAGTTTGTTATCTATGGTCGCTTCAATACTAACTAATTATCGCGTTAATACTCCTGGGTCGGAAGAGCTATATTCAGTATTTTTTTAAACATATAAGTACCACCTGGTTTTTATTCAAAGCTATAATTTAAATTATACGAGGGAGGTACATTATATATATATATATATATATATATATATATATATATATATATATATATATGGGGGGGCACAATGAAACAGTCGGTGCACTGGGCGAACCAAAAGGTCTAGAGCATCCAAATTCAGACAGCGAGCGGTAAGGGTGGCTCCAAACAAAGTCAGCATATTGTCCCCTTTCGACTTGTTGCGTGACAGACTTCACGTGCTGAAGTGCTGTTTGGTGTGGAAAAACTAAAAAATTTCGTAGAATGGATTTTTGTCTCTAGGTATAAGTAATTATTTTATTCAATCTGCTCTTACAACTTTTTCATTATACAGGGTGTCCAGAAAGAGTATTCGGGTTTTTGTTACTGTGAAATGATAGAGGTATTTTGGCCCAAGAACTCCAAGAGTTTAAAGGATATAACTCTGGAACATGGTTTCAACAAGACGGGGCCACTTGCCGTACTTCAGACTTATCAATTGCTACTAAGAGGCACCATTAGCTGGCCTCCCAGGAGTCCCGATCTCAGTCCTCTTGACTTCTTTGTGTGGGGATACCTGAAAAGTAGGGTATACGAAAAGAAACCGACGAATCTAAAGCGATTGAAGCAAAATATCAGAACAGAAATGACGGCAATCTCAGGAACATTGTGTCAACGCGTTTTTAGAAATCTGCGTTTGAGATTCGAGGAGTGCCAGCAGCGTCATGGTGGACATCATCTAATAAAACGTAAACATCCTACTTTATATTCTATATTTGAGATTTTATTCAACTTTCAAACCGCGAATACTCTTTTTGGACACCCTGTACATGTATCTTAAGATTTTGCCTGACTTTGGCTTCCCTATCTCTTCACGTTCATCATAGGAAGTTAAAGACATCAAAATGGCCCGTATGGGGTTCCTTGAATCAAGGGCGTTAGGGGCACAATGAAACGTTTCATGGAGTCCCACGAGCGTTTCACCGTGCTGCATGTGTTTTTCATTGTCCAATAAAAGGTCGATTTTTTTCATTTTCTTACAGTTTGGTGAGAAATTGAGAGCGGAATACCAAAAAAACTGTATTAATTTATGTCAGCTTTCTTCCAATGTCAAACTTTCCTCATATAGTAATATATAGAAGTAAAATATATATTTCCTCTAATAGTAAAATATATAATATAAAATATAGAAAATGTATATTTTCAACTTACATATTTTTATTTTCAATATAGTCCCCCTCAACAGCAACGCTCTTATTCCACTGCTTCTCCAACATCTGTAACCCAGTCGAAACCTTCCAAAACGACTTTGAGAGCTGAGATCACCCCATCATCCGATGAAAGCACTCAGACTCTCCAGAAGAGTCGTCGAGGATCTAACCCATTCATTTTCTGAGAAGGAGATTCTCGGAGATTCATGGCACCCAACGAGCAGAAACCTTGTTCAGTCTCAAATGCTGGCGAAAAATCGTTTCGTCCGAAGTAGCGCTAATGCCCACCTTTGCTGCTAAGTACCTAACAGTAAGACGACGATCCGCCATCACCAAATTTTCAACTTTGGATATGGTGTCTTCGGTGACTGGAGTGGAAGGCCGCCCAGATCGGTCATCATCTTCAAGGTTTTCTCGGTCAGTTTTGAAGAGTGCGACCCACTTTTTGACAGTGACATGCGATGGGGAAGAGTCCCTCAAAGTTGCAGACTATAGACTGTGCAGACTGATATAGAGAAATATATCAAATTAATATATACAGGCCTTGATTTACAAAGGAGTGAGGTTTTTTGGCCGGAACTAGGGCACATTATGTCTATACGGCAGCAAATTCCAACTTAAACTGGCTTGAGTGGGGCCTTCTCAGAGCTAGAGCGATAAGGAGGGGTTAGGGTACAAAGTTTGGCCCTATGTTATTACTTAGCATTTTATATAAACTCAAATATTCAACTATCTATTTGGGCACCTAACTTACAATAATATATAGCCACTCCCATTAATATCTACTTACAGAATATTTATATAATAGCCCTCATACATATAATATAATAACAATCAATATGCATAATGTTTATATAATACATTACCTAATAATTATATGTGTGGATCACCACAATGTGATTACCGGATAGTCTAACCTGTGCCAACATTCGAAGCATGGGAAAGTGGCTTTGTAGTAGTATGGGGTATTACTGGTGTATTATTGTAGTAGCTTGGGGTATTACTTGTGGATTCCATAAATTAACATAAAATGGGCTGTATGCCGAACTGGTTAATTTAGCCTTATCCACTTCTATTAAATATGCTTTTAAACTATATAAAATTGCAGGTATTTTTCCTTTTAACTCTTTTGGGTCATCTATTAAAGTTTTATCAGCGCATCCGATTTTTTGTAAAATTTGGTAAATTTGTGCGAGTCAATTATATTTTATGTTTATTTCCGGTTTCGTTATATACTGCTGTTTTGATTTAATTATAATTATATCATAATGTAATAATTATATAATTTAAATATGCCAGCATTTAAATCGTAGGACTAATATTAAATCTAACTACGCCTTACAGTATTGTTAATTTGTTGTAATTTAGTGTCGCTTACAGGTATCTACTTGATTTACCAGCGAATACCCTGCCGTGGTTTTCTTCCTGCGAGGAGAAGAAAGGTTCCGATCGATAAGTTGATTTAGAGGCTGATTATCCGCGGTAATTGTGGTGTATCCTATTGGCCTCCGAGACCCCAATAACCCTCCAATCCCCTTCGCTTCCTTTACCTTCGTAGAAAAACCAGCCAATCCGGGTTAACCAAATCTCTCTATTCAAGATGCTATAGAAGTAAATCAGGTCCCGGCGCTGTGTAACATAAATCATACCTAAATTATATACTAGGTTGTTACAAAAGTCCTTGTGCATATCAAGTTGTTTACATTGAGGTCTCTAATTTAATCCTTATTTAATCTCTGACGAATCAATTCTTATGTCAATGTTTACATTAACTAATCCTCTAATTATCTATGTACGCCAACTGTCCCTGCCTTTCATTCAGTTTATTAAATTTCATTAGAAATGTCGGAAGAAAAATTTGTCATCCGCGGCCTTCTTAGGCATTATTGGAAAAAAGGTTTTAGTGCAAAGGCCTCAGCCGAGGAAATTTGTGCAGTGGAAGGGGAAAGTGTGGTGCATCGAAACACGGCCGCATTTTGGTTCAGGCGGTTTAATTCTGGGAATACAAGCCTTGAAGATGAACCTAGATCAGGTCGTCCTAGATCACTTCGAGCTGGTTCCAGAGGGCAGGGCTATCAACGCTGAGCTATACTGTGAACAGCTCGATAGGGTATATGAAGTTTTAAAAGTGAAATACCCCGCTTTGATTAATAGGAAGCAAGCGTTATTTCAGCAAGACAACGCCCCTGCTCACCGCTCACGATTAGTTAAAGAAAAATTTTCAGAAATGAACGTCTTGCCCCACCCTCCTTACAGCCCAGACGTCGCACCGTCTGACTATGGACTTTTCAGGTCAATGGCGCATTTTTTGAAAGGTCGGCGCTTCGAAAACTTCGATGATGTCAAATCTGGATGCGAGGAGTTCTTTGCCTCGAAAACTGCAGAGTGGTATCAACATCAAATACAACTTTTGGCTGAAAGATGGGTTAAAGTAGTTGAAAATTATGGTCTGTATTTTGAAGAATAAATTTGATTTGTAAATTTTGTACTCACGTTTGAATAAAATTAATTTTGTGAACAAGGACTTTTGTAACAACCTAGTAATAGATTCTAAATTGATTTATTTAATCAGGACCTCCATTTTACGTCCTATCCGAAGGCAAGGAGGCATAGCCAAGGATTTTTTACTCCCATTCAAAAATCCTAGGACCACCGCGGGACGCGAACCTGTGAGCTATAGTATTATAGATTGCCATGCTAACCACTACATCAAAGGTGACCCCTATAGTATAAAGTCCTGGGCTTTGACCATGATCATTTAGTTTTTTTTTTAAATATTAAATCCAATTTTGCTATGCTTAGATATATTTTTATAATTGGACACTGTCTATAACAATTTTATGTCGGATGCTTACCTGCGGTGTAGTGGTTAGCATAGCAACCTATAATACTAAAGATCGCGTCTCGCGATGGCCCTAGACTTTTTTAATGGTAGTTAAATGCTTAGCTATACCATATTTCGGATAGGAAGTAAAATGGAGGTCCCGAGCCTGCACGATGTCAGGTACTCGTTAAAGATCCCTACCCTAATTATACCTGGATAGGCAAAATTCAGAAAACCCAATGGATCATCGTCCGATAAGCCTTAGTAGCCTAAAGGGACGTTAAACTATCAGCTTTTAAAAGCGAATGACATCCTCTTAGAACATTATATTTTGAATCCGTGAGATGAAATTTTATTTTAAAGGATATTCTTTTGGAAAAAGAAAACTCTTAATCTTTCTACGCTTTACATATGAGAGGATGAGAGCCCTTCGAACAAATACAAAGTTACAAAGAAAGATGTAAAGTCGTGGGGTACATCCGTGCGAAAATGCCGTAGAGAAGAAGTCGTGTTGACTCGGTTGAGGATCGGTCATATGAAACTTACCTACTCATGGGAAACACCACCGAAATGTAAATACTGCAACAGCACAATCTCCATACAACATATCTTCCAGGATTGCCCATATTATTACAACATATTACTCAACCAAACTTAATAACTATGGAATAAAACCAGAATTAGCAGTTCTTAATGTGTGATAAATAAAGCTCGGAATTCCGTGCAGTAAAAATTTGAAAACGTGCAATAAAAACTTCAAAACATGCAATAAAAATGTATTTCTTGAAATTCAGGCATTAAATTATTTTTGTGAACAAATAATAGCTACTTTAGAAAAAGTAATTAACGGAGAGTAAATTGAAATAGAAACTCTTTTATTTTTACAGATTATTTTTATAATATTGGTTTTGGTATAATCACTGAATTTTGGATCTTTTTTATAATACTATTGATATATTTTTGAAAAAAAATTAGAACAGTATGATGTGGAATACACAGTAAAATACTCGCATGTGAGCAGTAATTACATACATATGAAATAGGAAGATCTTAAAAAAGGAAAAATACTAATTAAATTATGGAATCACCAGGTGTAATATCCGGTGCGTAGGCTTATTTTTAAATAACTCTGGTGACACGTTAAACCCCTGTTACCGTTCTAGGATTAAAAAAATTAGGTACTTACTTGTGCTACTGCCGGTATCAATTTGATCCTTCCCACATCCAATTTTTTATCGCAAGATTTACAGAACACTACACAACAATCCCTATTGAGTTCAGTATATTTTTTAATCCATCCCGCAGTTTTCGAAGACACACTTGCTCCCATTTTAAGCATTTTTAGTAAGAATTGATACACACAAAAAAAAAAAAAAACGATGGGAATTGAGAAAAAAATGTAAACATCCAGAAACCAATGAGCCCTCATTTCTGGGAAATCGGAGGTTTGCGTTGGTTTACATCTCCCAAGTTCTCTTTATTTTTTTCTATGACATTTACATTTATTTTTCCACTATTATTTTGATGTGTATTGAAGAGAATTACATTTTGTAATATATTTTGTCTTCAAAATATCAAATAATACAATTTCGAGCAATAAAAATTCAAAACGTGCAATTTCGTGCAGTAAACCCCAAAACGTGCAATTTCGTGCATTTTAAAACTTCGTTAAAACATTCCATTAGGCTTGATTCGGATAAGTAACTTGAGTTCACTCTACTCTGACTTTCCAAAAAAAAAATGCAATTGCACGGGAATCCGAGCTCTAGTGATAAATGATAATAAGAAAATATAGTTAGTTTTCTAATTTTTAAAAGCAATCAACCTACTATCTGAGATTTGATATATCCTATCACTAGGGGAAAATTGGTAATGATATAATAATAATATTTTAAGAAAATTATATTAATAAAATGAAGCAGAAATAAAAATAAAAAAAAACGCAGCCTTGATAACCACGTTTGGTTTTACGCCATTAAGCACAAACAACATGTTAACCACTATACCACAGGTGAACCCACCAATTATAAGCCATAAAAGTTAAAATATAATTATGTTCACATTATAGCACATAAAAGATGAGGACATTTATTGGTGAATGCCTAGTTTTAGGATTCCTACGCAGGACATACTTCAAAAGCGGCAAATTGAGGATGAAATATAAATTTCGACCTGAAGGGAAATGATATAAATAGATATAGATATTTCTAAGTTCGACATGGCAATGATATCTGTTGCTTTTCACCTTAGCTCTGATAACGGAGGTATCTATCGTTAGCGTCAGTGATGACAAATTGCTCTTGGCGTTGATAATGTTACATCAGTTGGTGCACTTGATAATTACCCTCCCTCGTAATTATTGCGGGATGTGATGTCGCTAGGTAAACAGTTCTGTTGCAACTATAAATGGGTCAAACTGAGGGAGGGGTTTCAACTTTGAGCTTTGCTAAAATCAATATACAATATTTAAACCATGATATTACGAGAAAAATTAATTAGGCACTTAGTGTCAACTGATATTAATTTTATTTTCTATATTACATACGTTTCGACCTCCTTGGCAGTCTTTAATGTATCTTAAAATAATTGTTACAGCATACTACCAATAATAATATTTTAAACCGATTACTCTGATCATAATGTTATGAAGTAAGATGTGAAAAATTATTTTAAGACCCACAGAATATGGACCTGGAGATTGTAATGAATAAAATTAGTAGACTAAGATCCAAATTAATTTTTCCTCATAACTAGGAGGTCTCTAACCCTTTTTTGATAAATATCTGTGTTATTATTTTTCAGGTAACTTACGTACTGAGGCATATAAGGTTAGTTTTAAATTTTAGCCATAAAATTTAATTACAATCAATTTGACTTTTTTTAAAAAATCTGGTACGATTCGCGTAACCCACAACTTTCACTTACCGACTTAATTTGATTAGAAATAGGCGTGTTTTGTTTAATGCCATTTCTCAAAGTAACACATTTTTCCATATTCATTTACTTATTTTTGTATGTATTTGCTCTTTAATTATACTAAATTTTTTTATTATTAAAAAAAAGTTTTACTTGTTATAACCCGGCAATGCAAGCATAATAATCCAAGTCGTCTGATTTAATAATTCCGTATTTAGTTGTTGAAAACTTCGTATAGTACCATGAAACAAATATTAACTGAACAGAACATCTTTAATTATAAACATCGTCTGTCATGTTGCAAATGCGTACTGCCCAAGCGTGTTTTATTAGTTGAAGCAATACTTTTACTTTCTTCTGCATACCTGATTTTTAGCCATTTCTTATTTTTGGCCAAACGAGAGACAAATTATTTATCCATATAAACAGAACCATACGTACTTTATAGGGAAACAAAAAAGGCCCATTTCCCTTTTAAGCCCCCTCAGAACATTTTAATAAAGATAAAAATTACCTGATATTAATGAATACATGATTCCTATACATGATGAGTTGAATAAAAATCTTTATACCGCTGAAAAAATGAAACAAAATTTGAAAAAAAATGAGCCAACATTTATCAATTAAAGTACCCCCTTCGTTGGTCTAATTTCGATGAAATTTTTGCTGTCACATCGAGGGCATATACATACATCAAATACTCAGTTTTATCAAAATCGTTAGAGCCGTTTTTGAGAAAATCGAAAAAAAACGTAAAAAGTTAATCAATAAAGTACCTTCTCACTCTAAATATCGAAAAAAAAATGACGTGTTGTGTCAATAAATCAACTTACACTGCCATCTGTTGGAAATTTATAGAGCTCAAAAATTATCACACTCAATTGTAGTATAATCAGTATTTAATTTGCAATAAAAGAAATATTGAGGCCAATAATCGAAATAAAAAGTATACTAGGGAGCCAAATTTCATCAAAATCGGTTAAGTATTTTCTGAGTTTACCTCCGACAAACATCGTGATACGAGAATTATATATTTTAAAGATATTGTCACATCAGACAATTCATGTTAAACTACAAGTAGGAGTCTTGCACCTACCCCTTCGAAGTCTTGGGATACTAAACCAATTAAACAGATCGTTATTGCGGAATTGTATCCCCGAGCCCCTTAATTGCTGACTCAACACTTGCCCTCATTTTGGCAACAACCGGCTCACTGTAATATTTGATCAGGCCCGCGAGACATTTTGAAAAACATATTTTAAAAGACATTAAATAAAAAATATTACACCACATGCTCCTACTCACGCCTTAGTATCACTGGAATCAATCCAAACATCGATGGATTAATTTCCAAAATTCAAGCTTAAGTGTCACATTGATTTCAGTGTCGCAATATGACGTTCGTAGTTTGTAATCATTCCAGATTTCACTATTTAATTTTAATTTTGTACCTATAATTTTTTTCATTCATTTTTTTATTTTAATAAATTGTATTACATTTACATTGTCGTATTTTTTCAAGCCTGATATCTATCGCTAAATATTATGGACGCTACTTTAAAATGCACTACTTTTGAAACCGCCCCGAGGACGTATTTGCATACTTCAGTTTGGCCAACAACATGTCAAAGATTGCCCATTCCTGTCAACATTCCCCCCAAAAAAAAATCTGGTGCGTGCGCGCAACACACAACTTTCACTTACCAACTTACTTAAATTAGAAATTGGTGTGTTTTGTTAATTGCCACTTCTCGAAGACACATTTTTCCACATTCATTTCTTATTTTTTATTTTTGTTTGCTCTACAAAAAACACTAGTTTTTTTATTATTAAATAAAAGCTTTTGGTAATTCGGCAATGCAAGCATAATACTCCAAGTCGTCTGATTTTAAAATTCTCTATGTAGTTGTTGAAAACTTCATTTACCATGAAACAAATAATTTCAATTAAATGAACAGATTGGCTTTAATTATGAACAATGGTCTGTCATTAAAGGCGTACTCTGCATGAGTGGGCTCAACGTTTTTTATGAGTTGACTGAATATTTTTCTTTTTTTCTCCTCTATATGTTTACTTGATTTTTATCATATCTCATATTTAGCCATTTCTTATTTTTAGGCGAAACGAGAGACAGATAATTTCTCCATATTAACAAATACAAAGGTACTTTATAGGAAAACAAAAAATACCCCTTCCTCATTTAAGCCCCCTCAGAACATTTTAATAATAATAAAGCTTACCTTTTTGAGATAATCGAAAAAAAGGTAAAAAGTTGTAAGAGAGTTATGAAATAAAGTGCCCATTTCGTTTGACCAATTTTGATGAAATGTTGGGTATCACATCTTTGGCATATACATACATCAAATACCCATTTTGATCAAAATCGTTAAAGCCGTTTTTGAGTAAATAAAAAAAACAGGTGAAAATTATATAAAATTTATTAAGTAAAGTCCCCCCTCCGGTTGATCAATTTTGATGAAATTTTTACAGTCACGTCTTTGGCATATACATACATCAAATACCCAGTTTGATCAAAATCTTTACTACTGTTTTTGAGAAAATAAAAAAAAACACGTGATAATTATATAAAATTTATTAAGTAAAGTCCCCCCTCCGGTTGATCAATTTTGATGAAATTTTTACAGACATATCTCGGGCATATAAATAGATCAAATACTAAGTTTAATCAAAATCATTAGAGCCGTTTTTGAGAAAATCGAAAAAAACGTAAAAAGTTATTAAATAAAGTACCCCCTCCCTTTGACTAATTTTGATGAAATTGTTGCTGTCACATCGCGGGCATATACATACACTAAATACCCAATTTCAGATTCGCACGGTTTATAGTTTTTGAGCTAGTCTGTTCACACACACACACACACACACACACACACACACACACACACACACACACACACACACACACACACACACACACACACGCAGACACACACACACAGACCATTGAGAAAATCGAAAAAAACTTAAAAAGTTATTAAATAAAGTACCCCCTCCCTTTGAGCAATTTTAATGAAAATTTTGCTGTCACATCGCGGGCATATACATACACTAAATACCCAATCTCAGGTTCGCACGGTTTATAGTTTTTGAGCTAGTCTGTTCACACACACACACACACACACACACACACACACAGACACACACACACACACACAGACCATTTCGCGGGACTTGGTTAATTGGACTCAGGGGACCCCAAAACGTGTATTTCCGTTGAAAACCGGAAGTCGAAATTTTTCACGATCGCAATACTTCCACTTACTATATATTTCATATATAGGTAAGTGAAAGTAAAAACATTGCAATGTAACAACTATTGTAATATAAGAACATTATGTAATGTTAGATAAAAAAAAATGCAATATAATTAAAGAAGCAATTAGGGTTAAGCTTAAGAAGATTAATGGTGTGGATCTAGAGGCCTATCAATTTGCCGGGAGCCAATGTTGTTGTGAGGGGGGCGGGAGTGGCTCTGGGGGGCTATGGGGGGGGGGCGTTGTTGACCAAATTAGCAACATGCTACATTAATACTAATCTAGTACCTCCCTCCACTGCTAGTTTTTGTTGCTATTTCAATATACTTTTTTTCATATACTAACTAGCTGCATATACCCGTTTTAAATCTATAAAATGAGACATTTCCCGACTCAAACGGTCGATTTCGTAAAAAAACAAACAAAAAAAAACAATGTAAAGCGAGACCATAACGATTTTTATAACAATAAATAATATACCCAGAGATTGGCTGAAGTTACGCAATTTTAATATAGATGGGTGTTCGCACCTGGTATGAATGAACCACTGAGCGAAATTTGGAGAATTTTGGACAAACGATTTCTATAAAGAACAAACAAAAAAATTACATCTTTATTTATATATATTACAATTTTTTAAATCTATAAAATCTATAAAGTGAAACATATATTGACTCAAACGGTCGATTTCGTAAAAACCAATGTAAAGCGATATCAAGAAGATTTTTATAACAATAAAGAATATCAGCTGAAGATCGGCTGGAGTTATGCAATTTTAATATGGACCGGTGTTAGTATGATAGAACCACTGAGCGAAATTTGGATAATTTAGGACAAACGGTTTGAATTTCTATAAAGAACAATCAAACAAACATAATTTCATCTTTATTTATTTTCAAAGTGGTTTTTCTAATAATTTGGTACTGATTTTTAGATAAAGATGCATCTAACATTAAACTTAAAGCTTTGTCTGGTGTAAAACTTCAGGTTTTAAACAATTCTGGTTTTTTCTAGCCGCCGAAGAAATTAACTCTACTAAAAAAGTTTCACGCATTTTTGTATTTTCATATGTTTTGTCCTATCACAGCACTGGTCGAAAGGTTTTTCTTTGCGCCCACCATGGGATGAAGGTCCTGGTGCGATGTCCATCGGCGTTACTCGTGACTCCAGTTCGACTGAACAAAATCTGATTAAAAAACCTTTCGTTATTACGGCAAGCCGATTGCCATTTTTTAGTAAAACTAGGAAAGAAAGTTTGACGTAGTTTAAGCTCAATTGGCTCTATCAAATCATCAGACATCCCGGGATATTTGTTAATAATAATTTCAACTCACTATCAAGTTTCCCGATTGTTTGAAATTAGTATTTCAACTAATTCGATTTATAAAATCACAATTTTTTCCATTTTAATTTAATATTATTACCCAATCTTTAAAACACACGATAGTATAATGATTAGCAGGAAATCTAAACTGAGCTTGTCCCCTCCAAAATGACAACTGGAATGATTATTACTTACAATCTTGGTGTTTGTAAATAGCGAATATAAAATAAAAACATCTGCCACCACAACAGTCGCAGGGGGTCGCAGCTAAAATGATTTTATTTATTTACAAGAAGGATTAAAATATTTTTCTACACAATTTTCAGCCCACCGGAAGCCGCCGACAAAAGTAAATTCATCAATATTTTCCATTATATTTTTTCGTAATTAATTTTTTTGTTCATTTCAGATAGTTCTTAGTTTTGATGAATTTTTAACTATTAATTCCAGTGAAATATGTAAGCTAGAGGTGTGAAAACCCTATTGGATATTAATTTTATTAAATTTAAGTTCCCATTATTGAACGTATCAATTAAAACTAAATTTTTAAGGGCACGTCTAAAAAAATTGAAAACATAGTTGTATAACGTTCTTGGTCTATTTCTGTTCATAAGCTTTTTTTTTTTTTTCAAATATTTCTTATTGAGCACGTTACTGTATCTCAAGAGATAAGGAATTACACATGAAATATTTTCTATTTTCAAACTTTAAAATGGCTATTTTTTTCACCCTTGAACCACTGTGCATCGTGGGCATATAAAATGCAACAAATACCAAATTTCAAGTTCGTACGGTTTATAGATTTGTAGCTAGTGTGTTCACACACACACAGACCATTTCGAGGGACGGAACGTGTATTTACGTTGAAAATTTTCCCATTGTGAGACATATCGATTAAACAGTCTTAGCTGTGAAATATTTGACCTTATTTCTAAATTGTATTTTTTATGGGGGCCTAGGTTTGTTAATCGGACAACTCGTTGGTCCCATATTAGTCGGATTATCAAGGTCTACTGCATGCCCTAAAGATATTCTAAATCAGTAAGAGGATTTGATAAAGAGCCCATGTAAGCATAAATAATACTCCGGCATTGAAGGAAAATGCTTGTGGGAGGATGGTACAATATATGCGGTGTCGTTTGTTGAAGAGATATCCCGAGTGTGGATGGGATGCTAATGCGGGGTACATATAGCCCAAGATATCTGCCATCTTTATCCGGCCTAACCCAGTAGGCTTTCATATATTCACTGTATATCATTCTATCAGACTTTTATTATATCATCATTGAATTTATTTTCATCATAGAAAGGTTTTTCTATGAATTTGATGTACTATAATTCTGATAACTCTTTGGCAATCGGTAAATGTTTTGGCTTTTATGTGTATCTTATGTAATGTAATTACTGATTGGTTAATGGGGTCACCTGCGGTGTAGTGGTTAGCATGTCAATCTACAATACAAAAGGTTCACGTCTGCGGAGGGGTAGGGAACACTCCGTAGCCGAGGTGAAGGCAATTCCCTAGGGGTTGTTGACCCTGAATTCAAGCCTCCTGGCACTCCAGGTTGGGGGTTGAGAGGAGGTGTCACGAGCCATCACTTATAGAAACAAATTCGTGGAGTTGCCCAATCAGCAACACCAGTCACTATGAAAGGTAAAGATTTTGATCAAACTGGGTGTTTGATGCATGTATATGCCAAAGATTGACAGCCAGTATTTCATCAAACTTGATCAACCGGAGGGGGCACTTTACTTATTAAATTTTCTATAATTTTCATGTGTTATTTTTATTTACTCAAAAACGGCTATAACGATTTTGAGCAAACTGGGTATTTGATGTATGTATATGCCGAAGATTGGCAGCCAACATTTCATCAAAATTGGTCAAACGGAGGGGGCACTTTATTTCATAACATTTTTTCCAATTTTTTTTTTTTTTTTTTTCGATTATCTCTAAAACAGCTTTAAGGATTTTTATCCAATTCGTCATTTTTAATGAATATTAGGTGTTCTTTAATATCAGGTAAGCTTTATCATTATTAAAATGGTTTGAAGGGGTTTAAATGGTGAAGGGGCCTTTTTTGTTTTCCTATAAAGTACCCTTGTTTTAGTTTAAATGGAGAAATTAGCTGTCTCTCGTTACGCCTAAAAATAAGAAATGGCTAAAAAAGAAATATGAAAAAAATAAAGCAAACAAAAGACGAGAAAAAAAGAAAAATATTCCGTCAATTCATAAAACAAGTTGACCTCTCGCATGCGGAGTACGCCTTTAATGACAGACTATTGTTCATAATTAAAGCAGTTCTAAAGTAGGGGAAACTCCGTAGCCGAGGTGAAGGCAATTCCCTAGGGGTTGTGGACCCTGAATTCAAGCCTCCTGGCACTCCAGGTTGGGGGTTGAGCGGAGGTGTCACGAGCCATCACTTATAGAAACAAATTCGTGGAGTTGCCCAATCAGCAACACCAGTCACTATGAAAGGTAAAGACCAAATATCAAATTACCCCACAGGGAAAGGGGTTGAGTTCCGGGTTTAGACCATCATAGCCAGCCGCACTATTAGCCCTCAATTTATCTATGGCTACTTGCACTTCGTCCTCATCTGGTGGTTCAGTGTCATTCCCTGTAATATCTTCCAGATTTTCTGCATCATTAGGAGCATTGGGATTTAGAAAGTCCTGGAAGTGATCTTTCCATCTTTCGAGCATTTCTGGTTTTCCATTCAGTCAGTATCTTCCCATCTCGGGCTTTACAAGCTGAGGGTCCTGGCTTAAAAGGTTTCCTGCACAAATTCACCTTTCTGAAGAAGTTTCTAGGATCATTTGAGTTCTTCAGCTCTTCAATTTCTCCCATTTATTTTTTCTTTGATGCTCTCTTCTTTCTTCGGTGGAGAGACTTCTCTTCTCTTCTCTTCTTCCGGTATTCCTCTACTGTTTTCCTTGTTCGCCTCTGACTCATTTGGTTGTAAGCCGCATTCTTGGCATCTGTGACAGCCTGACACTCGCCGTCAAACCAAGGTGCGGACCTGACCTTTTCTTCCCAACCAAGAACTTCTTCTGCACTTTTGGCGATGGCATCAGCCACCTGGTTCCATCTGGAGTCCTGATCATTTTCTGTAGGAGGTTCAAGGTTGCGTATTCTTGAGTCAAGTGCAGCCTGATAGATAGAACTTATGCCATCTTCTTTAAGTTCATGGGTGTCAAATTTTCGAACTCTTTCAGTCAGCCGGCTTTTGGCTAGAGATATTCGATCTCGGAGCAGAGCCACTACCAAGTAGTGGTCAGAGTCGATATTTGCTCCCCTAAATGTCCGAACATCCATTAAATTTGTCTTTGCACTTTGCACTTATCATAAAATGGTCAATTTGATTGACCGTCGTTCCGTCGGGAGAGATCCACGTCCCTTTGTGTATAGACTTATGAGGAAATGTAGTACTTCCGATGATCAGGTCTCTACCCGCTGCAAAGCTTATCAGTCTTTGACCATTGTCATTACTGACTTCATGGAGACTATGATGACCAATAATTGGATGATGAATACTTTCTTTTCCTACCTTGGCATTTAGTTTAGATCTCCGGCAACAATTTTTATGTCATGTCTAGGGCATTGGTCCATTGATCTTTCGAGCTGGTCATAGAAGTGATCCTTATCTTCTTCTGCTGAGGTTTCAGTTGGAGCGTGAACGCTGAAGATGGAATAATTCCTAAACTTTCCTCTTAGACGTATGAAACATATTCTTGGGCTAATTGCTTTGAAGTCGATTATCAGCTGCCTGTGCCTGCCCCTAACTATAAATCCGGTCCCATATTGATGATGCTGATCGGGACAGCTATAATATATATTGTGTGACTCTTTTTTTTCTATTATGCCACCCCTTATCCATCGAATCTCCTGAATTGCGGCCAGATCTATTGCATATGAGTCTAGTTGATCGAGGAGCAGTTTGAGTGCTTCGGGCCTATACAAGCTCAGTACGTTCCACTGTCCGATTTTGAAATCGGTGAGTCGTCTACTGCTTCTTCTTCTCCTCTTGATGTTTTTATAAGGAATATGAGCACATTATAGGTATTGACTGGGACCCCCCCCCCAAATCCGAATGGGCCCCTGTGTGGTAATTTGATATTTGGTCTTTACCTTTCATAGTGACTGGTGTTGCTGATTGGGCAACTCCACGAATTTGTTTCTATACGTGATGGCTCATGACACCTCCACTCAACCCCCAACCTGGAGTGCCAGGAGGCTTGAATTCAGGAACCACAACCCGTAGGGAATTGCCTTCACCTCGGCTATGGAGTGTCCCCTAGTTTAGAACTGCTTTAATTATGAACAATAGTCTGTCATTAAACTCCGCATGCGAGAGGTCAACTTGTTTTATGAACTGACGGAATATTTTTCTTTTTTTCTCGTCTTTTGTTTGCTTTATTTTTTTCATATTTCTTTTTTAGCCATTTCTTATTTTAGGCGTAACAAGAGACAGCTAATTTCTCCATATAAACTAAAAAAAAAGGTACTTTATAGGAAAACAAAAAAGGCCCCTTCACCATTTAAACCCCTTCAAAACATTTTAATAATGATAAAGCTTACCTGACATTAAAGAACACCTAATATTCATTAAAAATGACGAATTGGATAAAAATCCTTAAAGCTGTTTTAGAGATAATCGAAAAAAAAAAAAAAAAAAAAAAATTGGAAAAAATGTTATGAAATAAAGTGCCCCCTCCGTTTGACCAATTTTGATGAAATGTTGGCTGCCAATCTTCGGCATATACATACATCAAATACCCAGTTTGCTCAAAATCGTTATAGCCGTTTTTGAGTAAATAAAAATAACACATGAAAATTATACAAAATTTAATAAGTAAAGTGCCCCCTCCGGTTGATCAAGTTTGATGAAATTTTCGCATTCGTTTCTCGGGCATACTGATACATCAAATGCTCAGAATAATCAAAATCGTTGGAGCTGTTTTTGAGAAAAACGAAAAAAGTTATTAAATAAGGTACCCCCTCCCTTTGAGCAATTTGGATGAAATTTTTGCTGTCATATCGTGGGCATATACATACACTAAATATCCAATTTCAGGTTCACACGGTTTATAGTTTTTGAGCTAGTCTGTTCACACACACTTGAGACTTGGTTAATTGGACTCTGGGGACCCCAAAACGTGTATTTCCGTTGAAAACCAGAAGTCGAAATTTTTCACGACCGCAATACTTTCTCTTACTATATATTTCACCTTTACAGGTAAGTGAAAGTAAAAGTAATTAAAATGATTTGTCGGTGGGTAAAATCATTCTAAAACGTGTTGTTACAAGTTATTGCTAGATGTTATTGTTTTTTAGTTCTTACAAACACTTATATAGAGCTAGGTAATTGTTTAATATTCTAAACTAATGGTAAAAGCGTGCTAAAATAATTCAATAACACATCTATTTCGGATTGTGTAATTTATATCGTAGGTATTTAAATTTAAATAAAACTAATGCTAAGGTATGCTGAAACTAAAAAAGTAAATCAATGATAGAAAAAATCTGATATCAGATCAGAATATAAGATTCTAGGCACCAAGTACATTTTTTTTTTTCTGTAGGGCTGTGTAATGTTTTTGTTTTACTGTGTAATTGATTTTTTGTTGAATAGAGGGTGTGATGAATAAATTATATTGATAATACCGTTGGAAACTGAACTCTATTGCAATATTAATTAATATTATAGGGGTGAAGTTTATGCAACGAGATGCTAAATCAAGTGAGCATTAATGAGGTCTCATTGAGAATATGAAGTCATGCGAAATTTAGACCACTATTCACTTGTTTTTCAATCACTTCATTACTTACGATTCATGAAACATCTTTTCAAAACAACTTTTCATACAGCATAACGCGGTGTAATGCAATGTTAATCTTATAAAGGGTCTTAAGTTGATATATAAGAATAATTATATAAGAATATAATGACCATATTATAAATGGACCATAATGTGGAGGGGGAGGAATTCCTAAGTAATTTTAATAAATATTAGAAATTAAAATATAAATATAAAAAATTATATATTTTTTTTTTGGTTAAATTGATATTTTTTAATACTAAGATATGCTTTCAGAATATCAAATAAAAATATCCGTCAACGTCTTATCTCAAAAAATGTTATTTTTCAGAAGAGAGAATTAAAGTTTTAACATAAGAATCCAATGTGCTCAAAATAGATATTATTTCCGATATAACACAGCTCAACGGAAATTTTTTTTTTTTTTTGGTGTCTAGAACCTTATAGCTTTTAACTATGTTCCATCATCAAATAATGGAATCAGATTTTTCCAATCAGCTCTGCTTTTGTAGCTTCAGCATACCTTAACGGTAGTTTTATTTAAATTTAAATACCTATGATATAGATAACTCAATCAGAAATAGATCCGTAAATGAATTATTTTAGCACGCTTTTCTCCTTATTTTAGAATATTGAACTATCAGCTAGCTGTATATAATTGTTTGTAAGAATTAAAAAATAATAACATCTAGTAATAACTTGTAACAAAGCTGTTAAGTATGATTTTACCCACCAGCATATAATATTAATTACTTTTTCTTATGGTATACTTTTGAAATGCTCAACTGGATCATGGGATACCCACATGATACCCACACACACACACAAACACACACACACACACACACACACACACACACACACACACACACACACACACCTACCATTTCGCGGGACTTGGTTATTTTGACTCAGTGGACCCCAAAACGTGTATTACCGTTGAAAACCGGAAGTCGAAATTTTTCACGATAACAATAATTCCGCTTACTATATATTTCATATATATAATTAGTGAAAGTAAAAATAAACGTTGGGATAAAGTGCTCTCCACTTTTACTCGATTTTGATGAAATCTTTGCAACATTACCTCACAAACATACCTCAAATACCTAATTTCAGTTTCGTATGGAAAATCGTTTCTGAGCTAGTCCATTCACACTCATATGCATAGTCTAAATTGACCAAGTCCTGCAAAAGAGTCTCTTTTGCAGGACTTGGTCAATTTGACTCGCGGTAAATTTGCCCCAAAACATGTATTTCTGTTGAAAACCGGAAGACGAAAATTTTCACGATCGCAATACTTCTCCCTACTTTATAAAGTAAAAAAGTTGTCAAAAATGGAGACAAATATTTTTTCAAGGGGTGTTTTCTTCGCATGTCAGAGCATGCCAATTTTAATGACGTCTCGCACATTTAAGTTGTAAATATCAATTAATGCTACTTTTTTTAAATAAAAAGTTATGAAAATTAATGTTCTGTATACAACTGTACTACTTGTCTCAACAATTTCGGACTAATGAAGAAAAGGAAACCGATCGAAAAGAGGAAGTTTTGGCAGCTGTTTGCATCCCCATTTAGGTCTCGAGTGTTTGTTAAAGCCGTTTGGGAAAAAAGGTCGCAAGCTTAAAAGGCCCTGAGGTTGAAGTGGAAGGCAAACATAAATTTGTCTAATTGGCTGGAAGAGCTGAGAGGGGGGGGTTGTATGGGGGGGGCGGGGGGCGTAGTCTCAGGGAGGGCACTTCCTAGAGCATTATCTCTCTTCTTCAAGAGCAAGTGGTGAGGGGGGTAATCGGGGTATGTGGAGGTTCCAGCTAGGCTCGAAATTTATAAAAAAAATAAAATATTAGGGGTCGCCTGTGGTGTAGTGGTTTGCATGGAAACCTACAATACTAAAGTTCGCTGGTTCAAGTCCGGCGGTGGTCCTAGGATTATTTAAAGGGAGTAAAAAATCCTTAGCTATGCCGTCCCTCGGATAGGACGTAAAATGGATGTCCCGAGCCTGTACGATATCAGTTACTTATTAAAGATCCCAATCCTAGTGGGTAGCCTTAGTGGCATACGTGACGTTAACAAAAATTCTAAAAGGCTATCAAAAATTTTAACTAAATAACAGTGGCGGGATGACCGAGTGGGCTAAAGCATTTAGAAATACGTGTTTCCCTTGAAAACATATTGCAACGTTAAACAAAAACAATAAAAACATATGGTTTGTAATTGCTGGAACAAACTGTCATAGCACATGTTGTTTGTTAAGGGGTAAAACCCTTGATGTCATCAACCCCTGCATTCAACATTCGTTTATCAAAAAGGAAAAAATAAATACTTAATAAAAGATTTTATGAATATTTCGCCTACACACTCATACACATACACACTCATTTGCGCTCGTTATACAATTTATTGCAAGTTTTTCTCTCCGGAATAGTAGTGGTGGTAACCCCGACTCGGCACAAGTGCTTCATATGGGACTTGTTCGAAAAGCACCAGTAGCTATGCGGATCCCAGTGTGGTGAACTACACCCAGCTTCGATAATCTGCTAGTCCGAGCAGAACCATACACAAAACAGGCATATTCCAACTTTGAAGCTACCAAAGCTTGGTAAATTCTAATGAGGGAAGACCTGTCAGCACCACATTTAGTTCCACTAAGAACTCTTAAAATTCGAAGCTTTTCTAGGCATCGTTCCTTCAGATTGTTAATATGGCACTCCCACGATAAACGTCTGTCGAAGATTAGCCCAAGAAATTTTATGCTGTCTAAATAGGGTAGCACTTTATTATCCAATGAAAGTTCTGGCGATTATGGGGTGTTCCTCTTCCTACTGAAGTGAAGGCATCTCGTCTTGTCAGAGGAAAACTTGAGGCCTGAAGTTTGCGCCCAGTAGCTAATGCGATTAATGCTATCCTGCAGCTCTGCTTTTATAGTACAGATTTTTTTTTCGGTTGGCGCATTAGGCCTAATGAGACCTTTGTGGTCTTCTTACAGACATTTGTTTGGTTGCGGGAGAACAGACAGCCTGGAGGGGGTAGCCCAAACCTCACGTTGCCGCAAGCCATGGTCGCCATGGTACAGCGGCAGACTGCCCGTAGCTCCATAACCAATCCCATTGGGGCCAATTTGGCAGTATCCTTCCCACCGATGGCGTCAGCTCTCTCGGGTTCAAGGACAGTGACAAACTGGTCTAGGTCCAAGGATTATGGTAGCTCAGAGTCAGCAGGCCCAGAGGACCTATATTTCTTTCCCTGGAGCATACCGTCCTTGAACCAAACCTCCGGGCGGTTACTAACATCCTGGAAGAACACACCACGATTCTAGATGAGATACACGGGGAAGGTTCATCACTCCTACGCCCGGTCGGTGTGAGTCGCCTCCAGTAGGCTGACGGGCCTCACATACCCGGGGGTGGGGGTAGACTTGGACTGCGTGGTGTTCATTGGTGGGTGGTCACCCAATTGAGCGGTCACCCATCCAAGTACTAACCACGATGGACGTTGCTTAACTTTGATTACCTATTGCAAGCGCCCTTGTCCCCTCGGCCATCCCGGCCCCCTTTATAGTACAGATATCGCTATAGAAATAAATAGATAAAGAAATAATTTCTACACTGTAATATAGGCGTTTATGACCAACTAAACAAAACCAACCAACCAACCAACCATACGCGCTCGCATAGCATAAAAATTAGATTTTGTGAAAGAAATAATTTTCTTTTAGAAAACTGAACTGTTTATTTTATTTTCATGATCACTTAAAATATCTGATAATTTTGATGTGATTTCTGAGCTCAACAATCATGCGCATAGCACACTGTTCAAAAATGTGTTTGGCTGTGATAGTGCTTTCACAGTGCTGACAATTAATTGGTGGATCTTTGCTAATAAAATGCGAACGGGTCAGGTATGTGTGGCCTATCCTCAGCCTGATTAAAAAAACTTCCTGTCGGCGTATATTACGTACATATCTTTGTGACTACGATGTTCGAGTACTATCAACGATGACCTCGAAGGTTCTAAGTTTTTCTCCTTAAGACCAAATACACATACTTACTGAAACCCATTTGGACATACGCCTCACAAATTTATGGATCAGCAAAAAAGACACTTACAAAAACTACAAACATCCAATCCAAAATTTTACGGCTAGTAACGAACGCACCTTTGTACGTAACAAAACACTACATACCGACTTACAACTACCAACTATCGACGAACAAATAAGGACTCTCTATTCTGGCTTCCACATCAAATTACACGGACATAACAATAGACTTATTAATGACATGGCCACGATTGAGATGCCTTTCATGAGGCGACTGAAAAGGAGTTGGATGAGGGACCTCCTCTCCTGAAACAAGTTCGGGATGATGTGCTGCTGGGCACTATCTTCCCTCATGCCTAAAATGCCAACATCAAAGCAGTTTATATCACATTTGCTGATTGTCGCTTGGCTGGGACAGGTGCGAATATAAATATGAAGCAAAAAAAAAAAAAAAAAAAAAGTGGCATTAAAATTTTTTATTGTCTTTGGATAAAAATTGTTTAACCAACAAAAGTGTTAACATATGATTAATAGCACGACGATTGCAAGTTCAAAACCCAGAGCAAGGGACATTTAATAATACTCGGAATTAATCCTTCACTGTCTACCCTGGCCAGGGAAAACCTGTATAGCCTAAAATAGGAGGAAGGATAGTAACAGAAAAAAGAAGTCTGCCTTTCAAAAATAGAACTGTTACATAATGAACAATCCACTACTCGTGCAGTATTTGATAGATACACGAAAATTTGATTCATCAACAGTTTGATGACGAAGTTAGATTTCGGTATCACCCAGTAACTGTTAAGATAGCAATTTAACATTTTTTTTTTTAATCAAGTTGGCTTTGCCATGTGTGTTTAGTTTGTGTAATAAATAAAGAAAGCTTTCTTACTGTTTAAAATAAGAAAGGGTTAGCGTCCCGCGGTGGCCATAGTATTTTTAATGGGAGTAAAAAATCATTGGCTATGCCGTCCCTCGGTTAGGATGTAAATTGGAGGCCCCGAGCCTGTACGACGTCAGGTACTCGTTAAAGATCCTTATCCTAATTATACCTGGATAGACAAAATTTAGGACTCCCACTGTAGCATGGTCCGATTAGACTTAGTAGCATAAAGTGACGTTGAACAAACAAAATGGTGGGATGGCCGAGTGGGCTAAAGCGTTAGCAAATAGGCATTGCCCTTGACAACAGATGATTGATGCAAACCTGGATCCAGGGAATATTTAACAATACTCGGCATTAATCCCCCACAGTCTTCCCTGCCCCGGGAAACCTTATATGTCCTAAAAGATGAGGAACAAAACAAAAACAAATTTGAAAAAATAAAAAGCATAATAATAATAATGAAGGCTTATCGAACCCGAAGGTTCGATGCCGACACCACAACTTGATCCCTCCCACCTCCGTCTCGACCTTCCCCTCGGACTTCTCCCAGTTCGTACCGTGCCTATTATTCTTTTATTTTCAAAGATATAAATATTATGTAAAATAATAGTAGGGTAACTTTACCAATAGTTGACAGTTTAAGAAAAACAAAATTATATAATTGACACTGTTTACCAATATATTGATGTTAGAATAATCTTTGTTATGAATTTAGTTAGGCCAATCCCTCTAGAAAACTAGGAATACAATATCCTATGGTCTAGATTTACAGTTTTTTAAAAAATGATTTCTTAGAAGCTTCTAAAATGAACCAATAGTTGACACATCAAAATGTAAAGGTTTGGAAAGTTGACATTTATGGTTTTAGGGCCGTATTTATGAACGTTCCTAAGGAAGCATTTTAGGTAACCTTAACTGGTTCCTATGCTAAGTTAACCTTTAAGCTTAAGTGTTCCTTTAGATAATTCTCATTTTATGAACCTTCCTTAACAATTCCTTTCCTTAACTAAGTATGCATTTATTAAGGTGCAAATTTAAGGCCACCTTAACTAAACAACCAATCAGAGAAGATTGATAAGAGTACTCTGCCGCTGGGTGTAACCTCCCTTACCTGACATCAGTGTTTACTTCACTCTTGTTTACTGTGTTGTTTCGAGTGTTTTAAGTAGTTAATGTGGCAATTACAGCTCTAGACCTATAAGAACATGATAATTGGAGTAGAAATCACTCAAAGTTGAATAGTGTGCAAACATTGTTAGTATAAAAGAACAAACAAATGTATACAAGTTTCATCTAACCTATTTCAAAACAACTTAATGGATGCTTCAGGATAACAATCAAAAATATCTTTATTATAAGTTGAAGATGCAAATGAGAGTGAAAAAGTGTGATAAAACAATGTTAGTTAGTGTTAGTCTCTAAATTCTTCTAATTAAGATGTTTGTGATATGCTATTGTATATTTACTATATATTTCTTAATATTCTTCAAAATATTCTTGGATGGTTTAGTTCCAACCTTCTTCATGAGAAGGAGTTGTAAATGTTAGATATGTATAAATTAGTAACCAACTTATTTTAAAAAAGATGTGTGTTGGAAATGTGAAATATTAAAGCTTCAGTTTCCTTAATAAGTAAGGTGAAATTTATTTTCAACAACTTCATATTCTTATATGAATTATTAAAAACTGATTGTTTACTTTAGAATGTTATTACTTTTGTATTAGCATATTAATTATTGAAAAATCTTAGTGGATGTACATGTGTTTTGACATTTTATAAAGAATTGGTTTATTAGTGTGTATTATGATTCTGTTATTTATTTTTCATTCTTATATAATAATAAATAAAAGTTGTCCATCAATTTATTTCTGTTCTTTTTACATTGCTCTTACCACTCTTCCAAAAACTTGTTATACCAAACTTATCTAATCTCAACAAATTCCATGAAAGCCTTTAATTTAAAATAGGCAAAGATAAATGAATAAACTTTAAAAATGTTGAATTGGTACTATTAAAATTACATTTAATTTTCTCAAATTGGATTCAGTCTATATTTCATATCAAGATTTTGTTTTGTCAATTAGTAATTGAGTGAAACTATCTTTACTATCAATAATTAAGATTTAAATAAGATGATCAATATTGCTCATTACAGTACTACTTGCAGAAGAAAAAAATGAATTCACTTAATATTCTTTCAGATGTTTAAATCACCAACTAATCAAATATTTACAATTACAGCTCTAATACTGGCTACTGAAACATAATTAATGTTAGAAGTGTAGAAATGGAAAAGATTCAAAAGCATCTGCATCAAAATGTTTGTTATTAAAGTTGTACACTTAAGTAATACTATCAATATACTGAATAAGTATGCATTAATTGAAAATAATACGTCTTTTGTTTTGATTTTGCTTATATGAAGAAATTATCCGTCTCTCATTGTGCCTAGTAATAAGAATGGCTACATATGAAAACATTTGACAAATATATAAAGGAGAAAAAAAGAAAAATATTTCACCAAGATTAAAATTTTTATTTCCCTTTTATTGTTTATACCTCATATAAATAAAGTAAAAATTCCAAAAAGTCGTTTTGTTCTTAATAAACCGTTCTTTTTAATAAGTATTTAAGTCCTGATATTTGTTTTCTGTTTTTATTTCTATTATTAAATAGTTAAGGAGAAGCTAAAGGTAGCTAATCACCTACCTTACCTCTAAGGAAGGAAAACAGATCAAATTTATAGGAACACCTTAGGATCTAAGGCGTCCTTAAGATAGGAAAGCGTAAAGGAACGTTTATAAAATGAAAATTGTGTTAAGGTTAGCTAAAGGTGTGCATTTTAAGGAAGCCTTTAGTAAAGCGTTCCTTAGGATCGTTCTTAAATACGGCCCTTAGGGCCGTATTTATGAACGTTCCTAAGGAAGCAGTTAAGGTAACCTCAACTGGTTCCTATGTTAAGCAAACCTTTAAGCTTAAGTGTTCCTTTAGATAATTCTCATTTTATGAACCTTCCTTTATACTTTCTTTCCTTAACTAAATATGCATTTATTAAGGTGCAAATTTAAGGCCACCTTAACTAAACAACCAATCAGAGAACATTGATAAGAGCTACTAGCTACCTAGCTGCCGCTAGGTGTAACCTCCCTAAACTGACATCAGTGTTTACTTCACTCTTGTTTTCTGTGTTGTTTAGAGTGTTTTAAGTAGTTAATGTGACAATTACAGATCTAGAACTATAAGAAAATGATAATTGGAGTAGAAATCACTCAAAGATGAATAGTGTGCAAACATTGTTAGTGTAAAAGAACAAACAAATGTATACAATGTTTCATCTAACCGATTACAAAACAACTTAATGGATTCTTTAGGATAACAACATAATAACAATCAATAATATCTTTATTATAAGATGAAGATGCAAATGAGAGTGAAAAAGTGTGATAAAACAATGTTAGGTAGTGTTAGTTCTCAAACTTTATTTAGTTAGCTTGGGGGATGAGAGACTGCAATATTCTTCTAATTGAGATGTTTGTGATATACTATTGTATGTTTATTATATATTTCTTAATATTCTTCAAAATATTCTTGGATGGTTTAGTTCCAACCTTCTTCATGAGAAGGAGTTGTAAATGTTAGATATGTGTAAATTAGTAATCAACTTATTTTAAAAAAGATGTGTGTTGGAAATGTGAAATATTAAAGCTTCAATTTCCTTAATAAGTAAGCTGAAATTTATTTTCAACAACTTCATATTCTTATATGAATTATTAAAAACTGATTGCATATTAATTATTGAAAAATCTTAGTGAATGTACATGTGTTTTGACATTTTATAAAGAATTGGTTTATTAGTGTGTATTATAATTCTGTTATTTATTTTTCATCTTTATATAATAATAAATAAAAGTTGTCTACCAATTTATTTCTGTTCTTTTTACATTTCTCTTACCACTCTACCAAAAACTTGTTATACCTAACTTATCTAAATCTACATGAAAGCCTTTTATGTAAAATAGGCATAGATAAATAAATAAACTTTAAAAATGTTAAATTGGTACTATTAAAATTACATTTAATTTTCTCAAATTGGATTCAGTGTATATTTCATATCAAGATTTTGTTTTGTCAATGAGTAATTGAGTGAAAATATCTTTACTATCAATAATTAAGATTGTATTTCTCATTACAGTACTACTTGCAGAAGAAAAAAATGAATTCACTTAATATTCTTTCAGATGTTTATATCACCAACTAATCAAATATTTACAATTACAGCTCTAATCCTGGCTACTATAACATAATTAATGTTACAAGTGTAGAAATGGAAAAGATTCAAAAGCATCTGCATCAAAATGTTTGTGATTAAAGTTGTACACTTAAGTAA
The DNA here is from genome assembly GCA_911387785.2 of Aelia acuminata. Lineage (NCBI taxonomy): Eukaryota > Metazoa > Arthropoda > Insecta > Hemiptera > Pentatomidae > Aelia > Aelia acuminata. The sequence goes on from OU426979.1 coordinate 180,454,182, forward strand.
TACTATCTATACCTATACTAAATAAGTATTCATTAATTGAAAATAATACATCTTTTGTTTTGATTTTGCTTATATAGAGAAATTATCTGTCTCTCATTGTGCCTAGTAATAATAATGGCTACATATGAAAACATTTGATAAATATATAAAGGAGAAAAAAAGAAAAATATTACACCAAGATTAAAATTTTTATTCATCTTAAAAAGTGCAATAATATTTCACCACCTTTGTTGTTTATACATCATATAAATAAAGTAAAAATTCCAAAAAGTCGTTGTTCTTAATAAACGGTTCTTTTTAATAAGTATTTAAGTCCTGATATTTGTTTTCTGTTTTTATTTCTATTATTAAATAGTTAAGGAGAGGCTAAAGGTAGCTGATCACCTACCTTAGCACTAAGGAAGGAAAACAGATCAAATTTATAGGAACACCTTAAGATCTAAGGCGTCCTTAAGATAAGAAAGGTAAAGGAACGTTTATAAAATGAAAATTGTGTTAAGGTTAGCTAAAGGTGGCATTTTAAGGAAGCCTTTAAGTAAGGCGTTCCTTAGGATCGTTCATAAATACGGCCCTTAAAGTTGATACTTGCATTAACTCTTGATTTCCTATGATTTTTAATAGGTAAATAGTAGGTAAATAGTAAATAGTAGGTAGGACTGCAATAAAAGTCAATTTATTTTTTATTTATAAAATAGTAGATTCGCAATGGAACCAAAATAAAATTTCCACAATTTAATTATTTTATACACAAAAATTTTAAATGACACAAAAAACAAACAAACATATTTAAACGAAAAATGAGATCATCCAGTTAACTAAGTATGATAACTAGATTTTAGTAATTGCCAGAAGTTTCTGTTTTTAATGTTGGGTTTGCATAATTTTAGACTCTCCAATGATGAACTTCACTCTTCCAGACAATTAAAGATGGCCACATTCATTGGTTGGATGAAATGTGTAGCAATTTGATAGAGTGCGACTAATAACAAGTATCTCATGTTCTTTGTAGAATTAGGAAGAGGGGAGAGTCAGATGAGACGCTTGTCCATTCAGGGATAGGATTATTGGCAATGCAATTTTGCTCTCAACGATCCGTGGATAAAGCGCGCTAGCTGGGGCCGGGATAGCCGAGCGTGTAGGAGCGCGACCCGCTGTTGCACGCTCGAGCCGAACGGCGGCGGTTCGAATCCGCCCTGGGAGGGTTGACTTTTATTTCGTGGAGGCCCCACGGAATAAATCTCGAACCTCTCACCATGGCTAGAATAGGTTGGTTACACCTCTAGAGTAACCCCCCGTATGCCACACATGGCCAGGTAGGGGTACCGAACAAAAAAAAAAAAAAAAAAAAAAAAAAAAGCGCGCTAGCTATAAATTCATAAAATAAGACACCTGTCATCCAGCCAGACTCTGGCTTCTTTAAACCACGTCCAAATGGAACTATTTGATAATTCTTCATTGACATAAATGTTAACTTTTGAAATTATGGATTAATTTCTGTTCAAATAGTTGACACCTACGTTTAAGCCCTAAAACATTTTATAAATATATTAAAAAGGAAATCAAATGATTCTCATGAACTTAATGAATACCATCAAATTAATTAAAACATAATTGAACTCAAATAAACCAACTAAAAAGCTTATTTAACTTGACTTCCACCTTAATGAAAAAGGGTAGCAGAAACCAAGTTTTTAGGCCACTAGAAAATTCGCCATTACAACCTCTTAGAAATAAGCTCGAGTTTTCATCAAACTAATGTCGATAGCAGCAAAGCTAACTAATTAATCAACCCTGAATCTTATTAATCACTCTTTTTCTACAAAATGTCAACTATTGGAGCGCTATCAACTTTTGGTACAGTTACCCTATTTAACTTTGTACTCCAAGAGTCCGTCTTAAAGTAGTCTTAGAGTCCCTTAGAGTAGAAAATAGTCTTAGGGGCGTATTTATGAACGTTCCTAAGGAAGCAGTTGAAGTTACCTTAACTGGTTCCTATTTTGAGTTAACCTTTAAGCTTAAGTGTTCCTTTAGATAATTCTCATTTTATGAACCTTCCTTAACAATTCCTTTCCTTAACTAAGTATGCATTTATTAAGGTGCAAATTTAAGGCCACCTTAACTAAACAACCAATCAGAGAAGATTGATAAGAGTACTCGGCCGCTAGGTGTAACCTCCCTAAACTGCCATCAGTGTTAAATTCACTCTTGTTTACTGTGTTGTTTAGAGTGTTTTAAGTAGTTAATGTGGCAATTAATGCTCTAGAACTATAAGAAAATGATAATTGGAGTAGAAATCACTCAAAGTTGATTAGTGTGCAAACATTGTTAGTGTAAAAGAAAAAACATATGTATACAATGTTTCATCAAATCGATTTCAAAACAACTTAATGGATGCTTCAGGATAACAATCAAAAATATCTTTATTATAAGATGAAGATGCAAATGAGAGTGAAAAAGTGTGATAAAACAATGTTAGGTAGTGTTAGTTTCAAACTTTTATTTCTCTTAAGTTAGCTTGGGGAATGAGAGACTGCAATATTCTTCTAATTAAGATGTTTGTGATATACTATTGTATATTTATTATATATTTCTTAATATTCTTCAAACTATTCTTGAATGGTTTAGTTCCAACCTTCTTCATGAGAAGGAGTTGTAAATTTTAGATATATGTAAATTAGTAACCAACTTATTTTAAAAAAGATGTGTGTTGGAAATGTGAAATATTAAAGCTTCATTTTCCTTAACAAGTAAGGTGAAATTTATTTTCAACAACTTCATATTCTTATATGAATTATTAAAACTTATTGTTTACTTTAGAATGTTATTACTTTTGTATTAGCATATTAATTATTGAAAAATCTTAGTGGATGTACATGTGTTTTGACATTTTATAAAGAATTGGTTTATTAGTGTGTATTATGATTCTGTTATTTATTTTTCATTTTTATATAATAATAAATAAAAGTTGTCCATAAATTTATTTCTGTTCTTTTTAGATTGCTCTTACCACTCTTCCAAAAATTTGTTATACCAAACTTATCTAATTTCAACAAATTCCATGAAAGCCTTTTATGTAAAATAGGCAAATATAAATAAACTTTAAAAATGTTGAATTGGTACTATTAAAATTACATTTAATTTTCTCAAATTGGATTCAGTCTATATCATATCAAGATTTTGTTTTGTCAATTAGTAATTGAAACTATCTTTACTATCAATAATTAAGATTTAAATAAGATGATCAATATTGCTCATTCCAGTACTACTTGCAGAAGAAAAAAATGAATTCACTTAATATTCTTTCAGATGTTTATATCACCAACTAATCAAATATTTACAATTACAGCTCTAATACTAATCTCTAATGGCTACTGAAACATAATTAATGTTAGAAGTGTAGAAATGGAAAAGATTCAAATGCATCTGCATCAAAATGTTTGTGATTAAAGTTGCACACTTAAGTAATACTATCAATATACTAAATAAGTTTGCATTCATTAAAAATAATACATCTTTTGTTTTGATTTTGCTTATATGAAGAAATTATCTGTCTCTCATTGTGCCTAGTAATAAGAACGGCTACATATGAAAACATTTGATAAATATATAAAAGAGAAAAAAAGAAAAATATTTCACCAAGATTAAAATTTTTATTTCCCTTAAAAAGTGCAATAATATTTCACCGCCCTTGTTGTTTGTACCTCATATAAATAAAGTAAAAATTCCAAAAAGTCGTTTTGTTCTTAATAAACGGTTCTTTTTAATAAGTATTTATAGTCCTGATATTTGTTTTCTGTTTTTATTTCTATTATTAAAAGGTTAAGGAGAAGCTAAAGGTAGCTAATCACCTACCTTAGCACTAAAGAAGGAAAACAGATCAAATTTATAGGAACACCTTAGGATCTAAGGCGTTCTTAAGATAAGAAAGTGTAAAGGAACGTTTATAAAATAAAAATTGTGTTAAGGTTAGCTAAAGGTGTGCATCTTAAGGAAGCCTTTAGTAATGCGTTCCTTAGGATCGTTCATAAATACGGCCCGACCGCAACCGCTTTGTCATCGTCACTCCATAAAGCCTGTATATAATAAATGTTACATTCTCTAGTATACAAAAATCATTATATGTATATATTTGTATACAATATTCAAAATATAAAGACATTAACGCTTCTACATATGCGCAACTTTGTTATATTCCAATAGTTATAATAATAACTTGTATTAACCCTTTGCAACTCGAACGGCGCTTCTCGGGCGCCGAGAAGCGCCATTACTATTTATGATAATATTTTACCTTATATCGTGCACGCGTTGTAAATTATTTTACATGGTTTGAGATTAGTCCGGTATATGTACATGTATCAGATGGAGAACACTTAGGTCCTTCAGGGCAGAAAATAAATTTTGAAATTAATATAAAATTAGAAAAAATATATTTTTTGTTTGTAACTATATGTTCTTGAAGGTTTAAAAATAAACATACTTAACCCAATTTTCATTGCAATTCCTTACTTGGTTCTAAAATTTTACCATATAATGTTACGTTTTCAAGGTGTACGTTTTCGCGAATAAATTGCGTTGAGTTGCCAGTAGCTACCTAACGTCCGAAACGGTGCGAAGTGCAAAGGGATAACAGATCCACGGACATTTTTAAAAACACTATTATTATAATAATTAAGAGTATAACAATACGAGTATATTTTCTAACTCTTTTATCTCATCGATCTGTCATGACATTTATATTATTACTTTCACTTACCTATATATGAAATATATAGTAAGTGGAAGTATTGCGATCGTGAAATTTTTTTTTTTTTTTTATCTTCAAACCTTGATTCGCAAATGTCAGCGATCGGTGACAATCAGGGAATTCGATGTCTGCAGCAACGCATTAAAACGTAAGAAATTTAGGGCATGAGGGAAGGAAAGTGGCCAGCAGCACCTCGTTCCGGGCTTGACACTAATTGAGGAGAGGTCTCTCATCCAGCTTCTTTTCAGCCGCCTTCTAACCGGCATGTCATTCATCAATCTGTTATTATGTCCTTCCGATTTAACAAAAAAGCGTGAGTAAAGTGTTCGTATGTGTTGCTGGATAGTTAGTTATTGTAATTCTGTATGCAAAGTTAGGACATAGGCGTACATATGTCTCGATGGGTTTAAGTAAGTAGGTGTATGTATTCAATTTTTGTCTAATTTTCAATTTAGAAGATTTGGAAAAAAGGGAGTAAAGTATTTTTAAACGTATGTTATATTTTACTAGCATTCCCCGTGGCGGCTTTGCCCGCGAGCCTTTAAAATCCATTCTGTGATCATTATCTTGGTATTGATTTAATACAATATGTTAACTGATGTTAAGGAGATTTAGTAGAATTTGAGCTTCCGGTAGGTGGAATGTTGGAGGGGGAAGCTGCCGGCTCGGTAGAAGAGAAGGAGGCGCGCAATGGAGAGAATTCACTAAAACCGCCGAAACAACTTACTTGTCGTGAACGCTTCATTTTTCGGCTTTAAAACATCGCTTTCGAACCCCCCGTAGATCAAGATCTTTAAAATGAGTCCAAATTAGATATTTTTTCTCGAAGTGCAAAAATAGGTGTGCACTAGAGTTAAACGAACATTTCCCCATTTAAACCACTTGGGGGTTACATTTTTGAAATTCCTTTCTTAGTGGTTACCTACATCGCGTTTAAAACCTAAATTCTGAACTTCAAGTTTCTACCATTAGTAGTTTTTGCTCTGCGTTGATTCTATCATTCAGGACAAAGCCTCTTATATAAATGGAGAAGAGATCGAAATAAATACGCACCATCCCTAATCATGGGAATCACAGTAGGCATTATTTGATTACCACTAATATTTAAATAATCAGTAGCCATATTTTATGTGACTGTCTATTTTAATAATATTGTAACGTTAAAGCGATATTCAAATAAAAAACATATGGTTTAAAATCTCAAAAATAGATTTCCGTTAGAGTTAAACTACAATTTCGCCAATTAAGCCCCTTAGGGGTTACATATTTGAAATTCCTTTGTTAGTGGTTACCTACATCGCGTTTAAAATCTAAATTCCCAACTTCAAGTTTCTATCATTAGTAGTTTTTGCTCTGCGTTGATTCTGTCAGTCAGGACAAAGCCTCTTATATATATGGAGAAGAGATCGAAATAAACACGCACCATCCCCAATAATGGGAATCACAGTGTGCATAATTTGATTACCACTAATATTTAAATAAGCAGTAGCCATATTTTATGTGAATGTCTATTTTAATACTATTGTAACGTTAAATCGATATTCAAATAAAAAACATATAGTTTAAAATCTCAACAATAGATATCCGTTTGAGTTAAACGACAATTTCACCACTTACGCCCCTTAGGGGTTACATTTTTGAAATTCCTTTCTTAGTGGTTACCTACATAGCGTTTAAAATCTAAATTCCGAACTTCAAGTTTCTATCATTAGTAGTTTTTGCTCTGCGTTGATTCTGTCAGTCAGGACAAAGCCTCTTATATATAGAGAGATTTTATTTTTAAATATTAATAATTTGTCGGCGTTTCTCTCCCAACAATAACAATCCATTTTCATGCTCACTACCCGAATAATAAAAAATCAGAACAATAAAAAAAACAAAATAATAAAAACCCGAGTGAATTCTGACAATCCCGTTCAAATATTCCCTCTGGATATGAGAATACAGAATGAATAATGCCATTGTTCCACAGTTTTACATTGAAATCAAAAGAGAATACGGCTCTATTGATTACCATGACTTGTGTTGTTTTATGTGGAAATTGCACTTCCAAAGAAATCAGTCATTCTATTCTAAATACGTATGACAGAAGCTGTAGAGTATATAAATTACAATATGATAATAATAATAAAAGCTAAAATATTAAAATACTAGCTGTGGGGCACGGCTTCGCTCAGGCAGTTGTGGAATAGGTGGAATGAAACAATAACTTTAAAATGTAAAATACAGAAAAATAGACCAAAATTAATCATGGTTAAAACAAAATTTGTACCATCCTGAAACTTTAGTTTAGTATTCGAAGTTTCGAATACTCAGAGTCCACCCATATATGGTTTGGGTATATGAGATGCTATTAATGCGGTTCTCTCAATGCGTTTTCTTCCCTTTTCTAGATAGACAAAAATTATTTTGGCAGCAAATATGTCCTGGTATGTACCATTATGTATTACTTCTATGTTCTATGTTCTGATTCCATTGAGACCATTCTCATGACGATACATCCTTATCAAGTTGAGTAACTTCTCCTTTTTCGAATTCGGTTGAAAATTTACGAACAGAACAATTAAACAGAAGTATTATATGAACACTTTATTTTCGATATACAATCCATTAGGTTATATCTTTTATTCATATTATCTATGAGTTATCTATTTTATTCAGTTTAAAAACTAACGTTTTTATTCGCTCACTACACTAATAAGCAATTTTTTTTTTTTTTTTTTTTTGTAAATGTACTCTTATATTGTTTATTGATTAAAGGCAATGTTTCGACCAATTCTTTCCTCTTCTGTAAAACTTAATTCCCTTAGGAATCCAGTTGGTTATGTTTATTTTTAATTTCAATTCATAGCAGAGATGTAATGACCTTATTTAAAAATAAAAAGGAAAAAATAATTATTTATTCATAATCTCGTGTAATTTAAAGAAAACAGCTGAAGCTAAAACCATAACTATGAACTAATGAACGATAACCTTAGGAATTGAGCTTAGCTAGCGCTCCTGGCTTCCAAATGACGAACTAAATTTTTTCATTCATTAACTCGCATGGGCTTATTAGAGGGGCTAATTACATGTAGCGAGAGGCTTAAAATTACAGCCCTTGTCTCTTAAACATTACACACTTAAAATGAAAACTGAAACGTTCTTCATCGTTAGGGGGAATAGGGCAATGCGACGACATAACATACTTAATAGGACGTGTAGTCGTTTTTGAGCCTTTTCGGCACGCACATTGTACACTTTGCTTTATAATATATATTGATTACCATCATAACTAAACCTTACAGTCATATACCTAAAATAAAAATCCAGTAACATTGTTGAGGGAAACTATTTTACACAACCATATCCCTGTAATCTCTCTATATATAAGAGGCTTTGTCCTGTCTGACAGAATCAACGCAGAGTAAAAACTACTAATAATAGAAACTTGAAGTTCGGAATTTAGATTTTATGTAGGTAACCACTAAAAAAGGAATTTTATAAAGGGGTTTAAATGGGGAAATTTTCGTTTAACCCTTAGCTGGGAACATCTACTTACTTAACCGGGAACACCCGCTTCTCTAACGGCTAAACCAATATTTTTTAAATTCTCGGTGTTTTCTCTATTTTTGTTAAACGATTATCATATTTTTATTTAGAACATTTATTTCATATTAGGAAAAAAACATTTATTGCTAAATAAAAATTGATTAACATTTAACAAAATAAGTGCATTGAAATGTTAGGTAAATGTAAAATAAGAACCTTATGAAAATATTGTGTGAATAATAATTATGTAAAATTATTATTAATGAGACCCTAAACCGTGTGTATCAGTTTAAAACCAGTATACATCAGTTTTCCACGATCGCAATACTTTCCCTTACTACATATTTCATATATAGAAAAGTGAAAGAAAATACCCATAGTTTTAAACATGAACGAACCTCAAACTTCTTAGAGGAATGATTACCGATTCTAACATCGCTTCTGGACATATTGGGCTAAGATCAAGTGTGTATTGGTAAAAGAGGATAACTAAAATTGAAGAATTTTACGAAACTAAAGTTAAATACAAACAATTTTAGTGCACAGTATCAATACAAATAAACTTTACAAATGTAGAAGGTATACGACGACTTGTGACCAGAAATGGCTTAGAATGTTCTTGTACAGCTTCGATCAGATTGAACTTGTTTTGATAGTCTCTATACGGCTTCCGAAGTCATACGACGATAGCGGTTTGAGTATTTAAAAGGACCATCTATAATGATTCAAGATTAACTTTATCTCAGAATTAATAATTAATTTTATTTTTGCAAACGATTCAACCCGAATTTCACGTCCTCATGGGCAAAATGAGAAAAACCAGGCAGCAACCAATAAGAGCAATTATATTAAGAAATATAATTATATATAATAATCTTCCTTGTGGTCTTATATCAATAACAATAATCTTACAATATAAAAAAAAAATTATGTTTATTTTTATATAATATGCGTACATAGAAATCACGTAAACATACATGTAAATACATATAATCCATGTACATACACATACATGTGTATGCTTGCATGTTTTATAGTTCGGAGAAGTCTATCCGGTCCACAATGTCTCCAAATTCTGGAAAATATTTCTTTATTAAATCCTTCTTTGAAGGATAGCCCCATAGTTGTATACAAAAAATTAAATAGAAGTTTTTAATCAGGATTAATGCCTTATTAAAACTATTTATATCAACATACAACGGATAAATGAATGTTATAAAGAGTAGGTAAATGATGTCCCTTAATAACATATCCCAATACCTCAAATAAAAAGTCCTTAATAGACAAGAATCATTCTAATTATCTTTGATTTCACAAAAGCGTTTAATACTGTCAATCATGAGATCCTCCTTTCTAAACTCCAAAACCCTTCTTTGTCAAACAGCGTCATAAAGTGGTTCCTCTCTTTACTCCCCTTTCGTTCACAAACAGTTCACATTCCCGATAAACTTCCCTCCTCACCCCTCCCATTAAAACGTGGCGTGCCACAAGGTTCCATCCTCTCACCAACTCTCTTCTCTGTCTATATCAACGATCTCCCTGATTCCATCAATCATGCACAATACCACTTATATGCTGATGACCTCCAAAATTACCTATCCTTTCATCCTACCAAGATGCTAGAGACAATCCAAAAATTACAAGAAGATATAGACAACATCAATGCCTGGGCAGAAAAAAATGATCTAAGACTAAACGGAGAAAAAACCAAAGCCATCCTAATTGGCTCCAAGCATCTTCTTAATCCCCTTCCTTACCACCCCCTACTCTACCTTAAAACGCAACCTATCCATTTCCACACCCAAGTCAGAAACCTTGTCATGGGGCAAACATATCTCCGAAATCACCAGAAAATCCATTGTCATCCTTAAACAGTTCCTTAGATCACGTGACTGGATGCCCTCAAAAGCCCGCCAGCTCCTAGTTTCCTCCCTCATATTCCCCCATTTCGATTATGGCTGCCTTGTATATGGTGGACTGTCTGGTATGCATGAGGCGAGGTTGAAGAGACTAATGAATTGCTTCATTAGATCCATCTTCGGTGTCCCTAGGCGCTCCCACGTCTCCAGTTGGTACGCGGAGTTGAAGTGGCTCTACCCAGTTTTTCGACGGCAATGCTTCCTAGGTGTATATCTTTTCCAAACCTTCAGAACCAAGAAACCTGTTTTTATCCTCAATTTGTTCACACCCTGCTCCTCTATACATTCCCTAAACACCAGATCCCAAACCTCTAACCTGTACCTACCTTTCTGCCGAACTGCCTCCTTTACAAAATCCTTTATCATCCGCGCCGCCACCTTCTGGAATTCCATACCCGTCTCCATCCGTAAAACTTCATTCCTCACTTCCTTTAAAACCCAATTATTTCTCCACCTCCTTAATCATCAATCTTCCGTAATCATGTAAGATAGTAAAACTAACACTGAGTATATATATATATTTTTTTATTTGGTTTTCATTATAATTTTCCAATCTCTAAGTTTAGAAGATGAACAATGTTTGTTTTCAATATCCAAAGTTCTTTTTCATACTGTCTTTTATTTTGCTTCTGAAGTTTATTTATTCTTTTATTCTTAAATCTTTTATCCATTTTTCTATTCAACCAGCCAGACAAATGGCTCTGTAACTGATCATGTTTTGTTATTCTTAGGGGACTGGATGTCCCAGAATAAAGTTAATTTCTTTCTTTCTTAATTACGTTCCCATTGTGAAGTGCTTTGTGAAGTCTATGAATAAGTGCTTGTAATTTAATTTCTTAAATCAAGGTCTATTTGTATTATAAATTAATGAATACTAAATCGTTGCAAACTGTTATTTTATTTTCCAATGCATTACTTGAAAAAACTTTTATGCCGAATTACAATCAACCTCACAATCATCACACGTGAAAATGGTTGGTTCCCTTTGTAGTTGAGAAGAAAGCGGTATATAATAAACGAAATTACTTTAACAAGGCTCCCATTACGATAATGAATATGGAAGTTCTTGTGATGAAAACTCTTTGGCTGTGATTTAAGCAACTCTTTCCTTACAAAACGTCTGCTATTTCTCTCCTGTTAGAATATTAACCATTTGCACTTGAGGTCTCCGGTGCGGAACCATTTAAAACTTGTCATCAAACTCGAGTGCTCCGCTAAGGAGACAATGCAAATAATTATCAGTTTTTAACAAATAAGGACCTAAACAAATCGTAAAAACTATTTATAGGACATTTCGCTATTGGTGATATATGACGGTCGCGGCTCGCAGCGTTTTTCATTAGTTTTCTTTTAACATCGGCTATATTTTGTGGTTTTAATTCATCTTTTATTTCCTCAATTGTAAAATATTTTATATTAATCTAATCTTAATTTGTCGGTGACCACCATTTTAAACTATTTTTAAATAATTTATTTTATGAATAGAAAAGATTTGGCTCCGCCGGGAGTCGAACCCGGGTCTCCTTCATTACATGCACGGACGCTAACCACTGCACCACAGAGCTCGGCTCAAGGTAGAGCAAATCCTTTATCTTCACTGATTCCTACTCCCCCTATCTCACAAATTTTGCGATTAGTAGAGTAGGTTGACAAATTTTGTCCAATTTATGATATTTATTGACATACGTCAATTTTTTTTTTAAATTATTTTATATTAATCTAATCTTAAGATTAGAAGGGTGACCACCATTTTAAATTATTATTTTTGGCTCCCGACGAAGCCAAATCTTTTCTCTTCATAAAATAAATTATTTAAAAATAATTTAAAATGGTGGTCACCCACAAATTAAGATTAGATTAATATAAAATAATTTCAAAAAAAAAATTGACGTATGTCAATAAATACCATAAATTGGACAAACTTTGTCCACCTCCCGCTACTACTCGCAAAATTTGTGAGATAGGGGGAGTAGGTATCGGTGAAGAGGAAGGATTTGCTCTGCCTTGAGCTGAGCTCTGTGGTGCAGTGGTTAGCATCCACGCATGTAACGTGGGAGACCCGGGTTCGATTCACGGCGAAGCCAAATCTTTTCTCTTCATAAAATAAATTATTTAACAATTGTAAAATAATTTAGTTCGTGGCACCAAATAATCCCTTCACTCTGATTTAGTTTCACATGTCCTTCTACTTTATCCTGAAAGTTATTAAGTATGTTTTCACATTTTAGGAGCTTTTCTGATTGGATTTCTGAGAACAATTCAACTAAAAGGGTCCAAACTCGTAATTTTTTAACTGTTTTTACTTCTCCAATTAGATTTTTTATGCTTTTATATATATAAGGAACGGTGAAAACTTAAGGGATTTCCATTATTACAACCTCCGGTTCTCTTAATTATCAAAACGTTTACACTATAAAAAATCTGGTGCGTGCTCGCAACACACAACTTTCACTTACCAACTTACTTAGATTGGAAATTAATGCGTTTTGTTAATTGACTCTTCTCAAATGAACAGAACGGCTTTAATTATGAACAATGGTCTGTCATTAAAGGCGTACTCCGCATGCGTGGGCTTAAGGAGTTTTATGAGTTGACTGAATATTTTTCTTTTTTTCTCCTCTTTATGTTTTCTTTATTTATATCATATCTTATATTTAGCCATTTCTTATTTTAAGGCGTAACGAGAGACAGTTTATTTCTCCATGTAAACAAAAACACAGGGACTTTATAAGAAAGAAACAAACAAACCAAAAAGGCCCCCCCAAAAAAAAAAGCCCCCTCATGACATTTTAATAATGATAAAGCTTACCTGATATTAAAAAAACCCCTAATTTTCATTAAACATGACGAATTTGATAAAAATTGTTAAAGCCGTTTTTGAGATAATCGAAAAAAAGGTAAAAATTGGAAACAAAGTCATAAAATAAAGTGCCCCCTCAGTTGGACCAATTTTGATGAAATGTTGGCTTTTACATATTTGGTATATACATACATCAAATACCCAGTTTCTTCAAAATCGTTAAAGTTAATTTATTTGAGTAAATAAAAAATATGTACACGTGAAATTGGTACAAAATGTATTAAGTAAAGTCCCCCCTCCGGTTGATAAATTTTCATGAAATTTTTACAGTCGTATCTCGGGCACATAAATACATCATATACCCAGTTTGATCAAAATCGTTAAAGCCGTTTTTGAGTAAATAAAAAAAAAAACGTGAAAATTATACAAAATTTATTAAGTAAAGTCCCCCCTCCGGTTACTCAATTTTGATTAAATTTTTACAGTCATATCTCGGGCATATAAATAGATCAAATACTCAGTTTAATCAAAATCGTTAGAGCCGTTTTTGAGAAAATCGAAAAAAACGTAAAAAGTTATTAAATAAAGTACCCCCCCCCCCCTTTGAGCAATTTTGATGAAATTTTTGCTGTCACATCGCGGGCATATACCTACACTAAATACCCAATTTCAGGTTCCCACGGTTTATAGTTTTTGAGCTAGTCTGTTCACACACACACACAGACACACACACACACACACACACACACACACACACACAGACCATTTCGCGGGACTTGGTTATTCCGACTCAGGGGGTCCCAAAACGTGTATTTCCGTTGAAAACCGGAAGTCGAAATTTTTCACAATCGCAATACTTCCACTTACTATATATTTCATATATAGGTAAGTGAAAGTAAAAATCCTAGGGCCACCTCGGGAATCGAACATGCGACCTTTAGTATTGTAAGTTTCTATACTAACCACTACACCTTAGGTGACCCCGCTTTTCTAAATGTGCCAGACTAAAACAGAAACTAAATACCTACACATACTTACTGAAGCCAAATGGACATACTCCTCACAGATATTCAGCATAGCTAAAAAGACTCATTTACAAAAACTTCAAACGTTTCAATCAATTTTTTACGACTCATTACAAAGGCACCTTGGTACGTGACAAACAAAACTTTACATACGGACCTCCATCTACCAACAGTCGACCAGCATATAACGACTCATTATAAACGGTTTTTACTTTCACTTACCTATATATAAAATATATATTAAGTGGAAGTATTGCGATCGTGAAAAATTTCGACTTCCGGTTTTCAACTGAAATACACGTTTTGGGGTCCCCTGAGTCGAAATGACCAAGTCCCGCGAAATGGTCTGTGTGTGTGTGTGTGTCTGTGTGTGTGTGTGTGTGTGTGTGTGTGTGTGTGTGTGTGTGTGTGTGTGTGTGTGTGTGTGTGTGTGTGTGTGTGTGTGTGTGAACAGACTAGCTCAAAAACTATAAACCGTGCGATCCTGAAATTGGGTATTTAGTGTAAGTATATGCCCGCGATGTGACAGCAAAAATTTCATCACAATTGCTCAAAGGGAGGGGGTACTTTATTTAATAACTTTTTACGTTTTTTTCGATTTTCTCAAAAACGGCTCTAACGATTTTGATTAAACTCAGTATTTGATCTATTTATATGCCCGAGATATGACTGTAAAAATTTCATCAAAATTGATTAACCGGAGGAGGGACTTTACTTAATAAATTTTGTATCATTTTCACGTGTTTTTTTTATTTACTCAAAAACGGCTTTAACGATTTTGATTAAACTGAGTATTTGATGTAATAATATGCCCGAGATATGACTGTAAAAATTTCATCAAAATTGATTAACCGGAGGGGGGACTTTACTTAATAAATGTTGTCTCATTATCACGTGTTTTTTTTATTTACTCAAAAACGGCTTTAACGATTTTGACAAAACTCAGTATTTGGTGTTGGTATATGCCCGCGATGTGACAGCACAGATTTCATCAAAATTGGTCAAAGGGAGGGGGCACTTTATTTCATACCTTTTTTCCGATTTTTACCTTTTTTTCGATTATCTCAAAAACGGTTTTAACGATTTTCATCAAATTCGCCATGTTTAATGAAAATTAGGTGTTCTTTAATATCAGGTAATAAATGAATGTGGAAAAATTTGTAACTTTGAGAAGTGGCATTAACACAACGCATTCATTTCTAATCTAATGTAAGTAAGTGGGTAAGTGAAAGTTGTGTGTTGCGCGCACGAACCAGATTTTTTATTAACTCGACAGGACATCCTAACAGTTTAATCAGTAATAGGGCTGACATATGCATGGATAGGAAAAGAATAAAAAGGCGCTGGATGAGAGATCGGTTCTCTTAGACAGCCAGGTAATTGACTAAAGCCAGGAAGAGGTGCTGCTGGGTGCTTTCCCTCCTCATGCCTCACATGTCATTATTTCCTATTGCCACCATCTAATTCGCTGATTGTCAGCGACTGCTGACAGGTAAGGTCAGTAATTGAAGTACAAAAAAAAATTTTGTTTATAAAATGTACAGATTTCTTTCCCCGAACGGTTTTTTCGGATATTTCCAAATCACTTAGTGTGGAGGGGGGGAATATTTCCCTTTCCTCTGAGAGTTCATCTCCATAATGTATTCCAAGGAAATGTTTGCTTTAGGTGAAATCATTTTCTGCTCTGGATCTTTATATCAACTCGGTTCATATTGCCTTGGATTCGGGAACATGGGAGAACATACAGTAATGTTTGCTCATTTCAATTTTTCCACGAGTCGCTAAACGTTTGTAACAATATTAGTATTGTCAAGAATTTTAAAATACAACAACCAGAGCGATAACAAATTAGATATTAATCTCCTCTCTTCTCTTTAAAGACATTTCAGAGCCTTATATTCCCCTACTTGTATTTAACTGTCGGCAATATTGTGCTATACTATCTTGGTTTGGGGTCACCTGTGGTGTTGTGGTTAGCATGGCAACCTACAATACTAAAGGTCGCGAGTTCAATTCCAGCGGTGGCCCTAGGATTTTTTAATGGAAATAAAAAATCTTTAGATATGCCGTCCCTCGGATAGGACGTAAAATGGAGGTCCCGAGCCTGTACGATGCCAGGTACTCGTTAAAGATCCCTATCCTCATTATACCTGGATAGGCAAAATTTAGGACTCCCACTGTAGCATCGTCTCATTAGCCTTAGTAGCATAAAAATGGACATTAAACGAACAAACAAACAAACTATCTTGGTTTGATTGTTTTACGTCACATATGCCACTAAGGCTAATCGGACGATGTTGCAGTGGGAGTCCTAAATTTCACCTATCCAGGTTTAATTAGGATAGGGATCTTTAACGAGTAGCTGATATCGTACAGGCTCGGGACCTCCATTTTACTACCCGAGGGACATAGCCTAGGATTTTTTACTCCCTTCAAAAAATCATAGGACCACCGCGGGACACGAGTCCGTGACCTTTTGTATTGTAGGTTGCCATGCTAACCACTATTGAAAAACTGTTTATAAATGTTAATTCTTTCGTAGTCTACTGTTAGTATTTGAAGATATTTATGTAGAGTTTTTCTAGTAAATTTAAAGTCTTGAAAACTTAAGTTAAGGCAGTGAAATGGCGAATGGGGAGAGTTGTTGTTTGTTTAACGTAACTTAATGCCATCAAGGCTAATCGCTGCAGTGGGAATTCTAAATTTTGCCTATTCAGGTATAATTAGGATAGGGATCTTTAACGAGTACCTGACATCGTACAGGCTCGGGACATCCATTTTCTATGCGAGAGACGGCATAGCTAAATATTTTTTACTCCCTTTTAAAAAATTCCTAGGGCCACCACAGGGCACGAACTCACGACTTTTAGTATTGTAGGCTGCTATGCTAACCACTACACCACAGGTGACCCCTATTCTATCCCTTTATCTATTGATAACGGTAAAATAATTTTCATAATCAGCAAACTAATTGATCTACGAGCCGACTACAATATCTTTTATACCGCGTGAATTGTAATAAATCGATAGCTGAGAGCGTAATGGAATAATGTATACAATTTTTATAAATAGCGCCCTAATTAACTCAGAAGCCAAGCTCAATATTGTTTATATCGTAAAAGTTTTGATATAAAAATCGATACCTGAGTTAGGTAATAAATAAAATAAATAAAAAGTTACCGATTATTAGCTTATCAAGGATAATGATAACGGAAATAATATTGATTTGAAATCTCAGAAGCACTCAATTATCGATTTTTATATTACAAAATAACCAATATAAGCAATGTGAATGTCGGCTTCTAGGTTAGGAGTGCTGATTATGAAAATGGTATTGACTTAAGCGATTAAGCGCTCAGGTATGGATTTTTACAACTCACTGGAGAGAGTTAATGAATTCAATATTGTTTTATGTGAATCACAGATAGCAACAAGCCATAGATAAGATTCGTGTAGACTTAGGCAATGTAAATCAATAGTAAAAAGAAGTGTGTAACAAATTTGGAAGTAAGTTGTTACCAAGGGGTGATGGTCAGCATTACGACTACCTAAACACAAGCCCGCAGGTTTGCAGCCCGTTAGGTGGCTTTATTATAGGGTGTAAACAAATGCTTTAAAAAGGAGACATAGAAACTTTTTTTTTTTACACAGATAATAAAATAGCGTTTTCTTGACATCTTCTAATAACTATTGAGTTTAAATAAAATTTCTGTGCTTCAAACAGGAGGTTGGACGCCAGGAAAACTTCAAAAATACAATTGAACGGGAAAACACATATAATTTTTTCTATGACATACGAGCTAGCTTCTTCGAAAAACAGTGGGCTAGGTAAATGGAAATTAACATGCGAGTTCTGACGAGTGAAAACAAAAAGTGTTATAGTAACTGGCATGCGAGCCACTGACCTAATCGCACATGACAGTAACTCGTATGATGCTGTCATATGGTGTGAGCAGCTGCTATGCAGTATCTTGCTATCCCAGCACGCACAGTTTAGCCATGCCATCACGCTCTCAAGAATCCGTGTCTAAGGTCCTTTTTTGAAATTTCTCACATATATACAAACTCATAGGAGTTCCATTTATTTACAATAAATAGTTGTTTTAAGGGTGCGTAATGGTCAAAAGTTTCGTTTCAGATAGGATAATAAATTATCATGATTTTCAGTCGAAAGTTTTTTATTATTTAGAGAACCTACGTTTCGATCCAAACATGCGGATCTTCATCAGGGCTAAAATGAAGACAAATATTGATTAAAGGTAGTAAAAAAAAATAGGAAAAATATCCAACTGATGGTATGTTTACATCATATGGGTAAAATTTCTATATGTAAGTAATCTCAATATAGTCTAAAGTAATCTCAATAATAAATCTCAATTGCTACGTTTCTGGACTCCCGCTTTTCTAAGGCGGGTGGGGTTACCAGAAACGGCATATATCTAATTGATATTGTAATTAATGTACTTAATTCACCTTAATGTAAATTGGATACGTTTCCAAAGGTGACGTGTTTACCAATCCTATATTATTCTAATAAACCTGTGGCATATGGTAAATGATAATGAATAAACAAATCTAAATTGAACTATATCTTTAATTTTATTGACCAATAATGTAAATTATTTATACCCCCTTTAATATATCATATAAACATATTTTACTAGCACAAATTAGTTAATGGATGCTGACTGGCAATTTAACATTATTTTAATAAATACTAACCACACAATATTACAAATAGTAGGTACTGTATATGTCTTAACCTTATTTGGTGGGCACTCTCTGGTGTTGTCTCTGGCCTATCTGCTGGATCAGTCCCTGCCATCTCTGACGCTCTTTCAGTCTCAGCACAGCATCCCATCTCAGTCTCTCTCGGAAATCTGGACTCTCCGCTCCTGCCTATCTGGTCCTCTGCCCTTCTCGTTCCACTCTCGCCCTCTTGGCACACTCTCCCGACCTAAGTCCACCTCCGAACTCACTCTCCCTCCGAACTCCCCGAGCCTCCTTCTTCACCGTATAAGTCCTCTTTCCCCCACTCTCTTCAGACTTCTTCTGATTGGCTGGCTGGTTGGTTCCAGACTGCGTCTGATTGGCTGGCTGCCTAAAATTTCCCTTCCTTTCTATATTAAACGTGTTTCCCAGCGGCCTCTTTGCCGGGGCAAACCCAGGGTTTATGGCTACAAATTTCTCTAGCAATCTTCTTAGGTATTTCCCTAGGTGTTTGTCGGCAGCATCGCCGGTCCTAAGCTTTGCTTATTTTGAATCTCTAACAGAAGGTTTATGGCCCCAATAACTTACAAGGTGGTATTTCCAAGACCTAGCCGCCTTCAGGTAAAACTGACCACCGGGTTGACCATATACAGTACTTTACATATTTCGATATTAAATTATTAATTCAATTTACTTTTCTTATCATGGCAGCATCCACAATACATAGCACAATCTAGGGTTTTGTATATCGCTACTTTAGTTGAGTTTATTGCAATGACTTTTGTTTTGAATTTAAATGTTATCGAACCAGAATTAGTGTCGATTGTTTAATAAGCAGGACTCCCTTATAGGAATGATTCTAATGATTGACTTATAAGAAAAAAAACCTTTAGATAAACTCTGACGATTGTTTGTATTGGGATATGAGCTGAATCAACGGTTAGAAAGCCACTACACGAAGCTACGCCAATAATCAGGTAGGAAAACAAAATGACTCTCAATATAACCAAGATATCAGCTTAGGCTTATGGAATTGAGAAAACATTTAAATATCAGACATTCCATCAAATCAGTTTGTACAAAATTCATAAAAATAAGATAACTGTACCAGGTATAGCATTGAAACTTTAAATCCATTTATTTATTTTTTAAGTACATTTAAGAATACACATATTAATAAAAACACGTTGATTTCAAATCTAAGTAAGTTGGTAAGTAAAAGTCGTGTGTTGCGCGCATCGCACCAGATTTTTTTGCATATGCATTAGCGAACCACACAACAGAAAGGTAAATCCTGTCAAGTATTTCCTCCCTCATGGATGTCAATACAGCCTGAACAAGCTGTGATGGTAAAACGATGCCACTCACGTTCATAAAAATAAACATTGCAAATTGGTCAAAACAAGACCAAGTTTAGCTCCATCCTCGTCGAAAAATTGAATTATTTTCGGTTTTTGGATCAAAGCCGAAATACAGTAAAAATTTCCTTTGAATGCTTTGGAGTTTAGCTCCCATCCCTCTGATAGGATTAATCAAATACAAAGTGACACTTTTCTTCTGTCTCCGCACTCACGCTCATAACCTGATGAATTAATTATTTTTTTATGCATTGCATCGTATTGGAATAAACAAACATTGATAATATCTCAAGAACGCTTAAAAAGCAACTAATTCTACTTAACCCACATTTTTTTTAAATCATAAAAACCTAAAACTAATATATTAACTTATTACAGTATAATTACTTAAACCGCATTGATATACTTAAGTAATTATATAAACTTGCATACATATAATCACTTAAACCAATATGACAGCAGTGTATGACAGCACTGTATACAAAACAGTGTTAACAGATAAATACAAATAAATAGGGGAGAGCGGGATTGGTTGGCAACAGTTTTCACTTTTTTGATTGCTGAGTCGTTCCTGTTAATATAATCCCAATAGGGCTGATACCACTGTAAACTCCAAGTATTTTTTTTCACCACATAATATTTAATACTAAGATCATAGAAAATTGAAGAATTCGTCAATCCACAGTATGCTAATTAACCCCTATGTGGGGCAGGTTGGCCTAGAAGCCATCTTATTCGATTACTGCCTGACACACATTATTGTTATCAAAAGCTGCACTATAATGGTATAATAATTTTGAATCGGTTTTTAACAGCTTTTAAGGGGAAATAGAATGACAATAGAAGAAGATAGAAGTTTAGATTGTCGTCACTTTCTGCATAAGAAAAATTGCTCTCATCCTCCTTCCTGGAACTAAAGACAATTGGTAGTTTCATCTTTGTTTATGTTTACCTTGCTTTTGTGAATTGCTACTGCGCCAACAAACCCCAGTTGAAGAGAGTCAACTAACCCCACAGGAGAGATCATATGAAAGATGGCTGCCAGGACAGGAATAATCAAACAAGAAACTGGTTAGTCCAAAGGTTAGATTTTTCAAAGGAGTTTGGGGCTTTGTGAACAGAATCGGAGTCAAATGTTTTGCCATGCGTTTAAACCACATTTACTAAACATATAAAAATTTACTTACATATTGTAAAATCAATCAATGAAGCAAACTTTTCTCTACACTGTTAGCATCGGATTGAAAACTCAGGTCAGACTCCCGAGGTCGAGAGTGTCGCATGGTACAATGGTGGGCCCTACACAACAGGTGTGACGGAAACTTTAAGCCATTGGCCAACCTATCCCCTATGCCAACCAACCCCGCTCTCCCCTAATAATAATAATGCATTTCCAAAAAAATTCAAACCTCTCACTTAAAGTATTACGACTCATTTTAACAGCACCGTGGTACTTGACTATTCAAATCTTAAATATTGAAAAATGTAAAGATTTTTATTTCATCCTGTTGTTACGATGAAAGTTATATTAACAGCTAATGTTAAAATTCTATAATATTTCCATACTCACGAGCAGAGTTTGAAATTAGCTCTTATTTTCTCGGAAAGGGAATAAAAGTCAAATCCGGACTTTTATAACTTTAATAAATAAATAAAAATCATACCATGACTTTTATATTTCGGGCCAGAAAATAAAAGTCCTGATATGATCTTTATAACAATGATACCTAATATAAGAGTCAAAGCTTGATTTTCATTATTTAAGGATGAATTTATTAGTTTTTTTTTCGGATTTCTCCATATTTGTGTACATAATTGGGTTAACCGTTTTTATGGAAATCTTATAGGATATAATAAATTTACCTTACATCGATCTTAAGATCGATTATTAGATTATCAAGGCTGCTGATAATGAAAATAATATAGATATAAAACCTCAGGCTCGCTCAGGTATCGATTATAACTTAAACGATATTTACAATATTGAGATTGACTCTTAGGTTATTTAGGGCGCTGTATTTGGAAATGATATCGATTTTTGGTTTACGCCCTCAGGTATCGATTTATTACAACTTACACGATAAAAACGATATCGTGGTTATAAGTTGCATACACTTTTAATATTTTCATAAAATTATTCATCTGTATATAGTTTATTGTACTCAGTATACTTAAATTTTTAGCATTATTTAATTCATTTTTCTCGACTATATTTAATTTTCAATACACGTTATTTAAATAAGTATGAGGCATCACCAATCTTTCAAATAACTACAATAACATAACTTTATATTTTTTTTAAAATTATAATTATATTATCATATTATTGTATCTTTATATTTTAAAATATCCTTACCTACAGTTGATATTGTTTCAATTAAACAAAATTAAGAGTTCCAAAATAAATGATATAATTTTTTTTTTTTTTATTTCATACATAACCTAATCCAACCTAGTGTTGAAATTAATATTATTTACTAAATCAACACCATCAATAACTCAATAGCCGACCTTAATATCGTTTTTATCGTGTAATTTGTAATAAATCGATACCTGAGTGCGTAATCCAAAAATCGATATCATTTCCAAATTCAGCACCTTCACTAACCTATTAGCCGAACACAAAATCTTATTCATCGTGTAAGTTGTAATAAATCGATACCTGAGCGCATAATCGAAAAATCGATATCATTTCCAAATTCAGTACCTTCATTAACCTATTAGCCAACCGCAATATCGTATTTATCGCGTAAGTTGTAATAAATCGATACCTGAGCGCATAACCAAAAATTCAATATCATTTACAAATTCAGCGTCTTAAATAACCTAGAATTCGCCCTCAATATTGTAAATATCGGATAAGTTATTATCGATACCTGAGCGAGCTTGAGGTTATTTTCATTATCAGCAGCCTGGATAATCTAATTATCTATCTTAAGATCGATATAAGGTAATTTATTATACCCTATAAGATTTCCACTAACACAATTATGTACAACAATATGGAGAAATCCGAAAAAAAAAAAAACTAATAAATTCATCCTTAAACAATTTAAATCAAGCTTTGACTCTTATATTAGGTATCATTGTGATAATGATCATATCAGGGCTTTTATTTTGTGGCACGAAATATAAAAGTCATGATATGATTTTTTATTTATTAATTATAAATATAAAAGTCCGGTTTTGACTTTTATTCTCTTTCCGAGAAAATAAGACTTTATTTCAAACCCTGATCGCGAGATATCTGAACTCAAAACAAAGGGGATATATCGATGTTGAAGGAAATTCCGGGGAAATCCATCGAGGAGAAACGTAAGCCTTTCGCTATCCGTCATTCACAGGGGGCTTATAGGGGGTAGGGATGGTCATCGCATCACTTCAGTTATTCAATAAAATTTATTATTCTTTGAGTGTTCGCTCTATAAAGCCGTCAGCAACAGTATTAATCCTATTTAAATCCATTATTCTTTCCTTTTGATATTTTATTCTTAACAGATAACATATTTTTCTTTGAGCTATAATAATTAATTTGCGGCATATTTGGCTTCAACGACTGGAATGACATAATATCACATAGAGCTCCATAAGATGATGGTTACAACTCAAAATTTATCAATTATTTATCAATTATGTGCATACCGTTGGAATCAGTATGACAAAACCGACTGTTTATTAGTGAAGTTATTTAAGTTAAAAGAAAAGAGGAGAAAAAAATAAAATAAAAAATTAACCAAACAAGGAATGCTGACAATATTATGTTTAATTATGAAATAAATCCACTGATATAATAAAGAACAAAAGAGAAACGAAATTTAATAGAATATAATCAATTAATGAAAGGATAAACCACAACAATCAGGGTTTGAAATAAACTCTTATTTTCTCGGAAAGAGAATAAAAGTCCAAAACGAACTTTAATATTTCTAATTAATAAATAAAAAATTACATCATGACTTTTATATTTCGGGCCGGAAAATAAAAGTCCTGATATGATCTTTATCACAATGATACCTAATATAAGAGTCAAAGCTTGATTTTCATTATTTAAGGATGAATTTATTAGTTTTTTTTTCGGATTTTTCCATATTGTTGTACATAATTGGGTTAACCGTTTTTATGAAAATCTTATATGGTATAATAAATTACCCTATATCGATCTTAAGATCGATTATTAGATTATCAAGGCTGCTGATAATGAAAATAATATCAATATAAAACCTCATGCTCGCTCAGGTATCGATTATAACTTATCCGATATTTACAATATTGAGGTCGACTTCTAGGTTATTTAGGGCGCTGATTGTGGAAATGATATAGATTTTTCGATTACGCGCTCAGGTATCGATTTATTACAACTTACGCGATATAAACGATATTGGGTTCCGCTCTAAGGTTAATTTAGGTGCTGAATTTGAAAATGATATCCATTTTCGGATTACACACTCAGGTATCGATTTATTACAACGTTCACGATAAATACAATATTTTGGTTAGCTAATAGGTTAATGAAGGTGCTGAATTTGGAAATGATATCGAATTTTGGATTTCGCGCTAAGGTATCGATTTATTACAACTGACACGATCCAGGCCTGACTATTTACGATTATATCTAAGGAGCAGTGACTGTTACGAGTTAGGAAGTCTGTGTCTTGACTGTTTTGCTCAAGTCATATGATTGTGTGTGTTATAAAGTTCATTTTTGTAACCTGCTCAAGTGTTTAAGTTTTATTAATTCGTTGGCATTGTGATAACTGTGTATTTCTGTTAAATAAATATTTGTTACCCACATAGGTGTTACAATATTATAAATAATTTTAAGAATGTAAATGTAATAAAGACATCCCTCAAACAAACAATAACATTTTGTAAGGAAGGGTGAGTAAAACAGGGCCATCAATATATCATAATAATTCCCCCCCTTGGCCAAATGAAGATGGCGAAAAACCTTGGTCATCCTAGGTTTAAACTTTGGCTGCCATAAGACCTAAAATCGAGTAACTGTTCTCTTGTCAGAGAAAATTAAAATTGTGTCGAAACGAGAACAAGACTCTCTGGTATTCTTTGTAGGCAGTCAAAGTGTTAAAGATCTAATTGTTTGGACGAGGAGGCATTCTAATGCGAGCCACCGGTGCACACAGGGGTATTTGGCCCTAAAAGTTGGCCAAAACCCATTTTTTGAAATTTTAAATTTCTGGTAAATAATGACTCGAAGGTGAAGTAGAGGACCTTTTCTATCATGTAAGATGATTTTTTGCTCTTCCAGGCTCTTAATCCGGCGGGTATACTATTTCAAATCTGACCTTATCCTTTAACTCCTCTGTGCTCATAAGTATTGGTCTACAAAATATATTAATTTTCTTTGTTCTTACTGAAGTATTGACATTATCATGTGATGGATAGTTCGAGGCCAGGTTTGTACTTGTTATCCAGATAGTTATAATTTGTTTGTATTAAATACTAGTATCAATATCTTTTTGTTTTTTGGTAGGTATATTTTAGAGATAAAAATTAAATTTGAAGGTTGAAAAGTTATACTTCTGGGCATCTCTGGGCAACGAAATATTTTGTATGATAATGTATAATTATCGTAGAATATGTTTCTTGAAAAAAATTCTGCAAATAGCTGCGATTGGGAGACTTAAAATTTTTTATTACTAAAATGTCAATTTCATTAAATAATAAAAAAAATTCCATTTTGTTATATTTTCATTTATTTTACACTTATACAGGATCTTCTAGAAGAATAACTGTAACCTGAATGGAATTATTTGACATATTTTTAAAGTCAAAACATTAGCTTTTAAAAAAAAAGAAGGAGTTTTTAGTGTCTTTTCTCATTGGGAAATATTGTAATAACCTAGAGCATGTGAAAGAGCTAAAACAAAATTATCCATTTTGAGGCATGATTTCCAAGTGAGATAGAATGCTTCTTCAAGGAAAAGAAATGTTTTTGAAACAGTAACAAGAAATGGCTAAGTTGGACGATATCAGTCTAAACCTCAGAATCTGGTGGACGCTCTGAAAAATCATTTGTTCCTTTAAAATTTACAACGGATACGGAAAAACTTTATTAATGGTATGCTATGACACCATCTTTCACAAACTTTTTAAGGGAAGGTTTTGAAGTGATAAAAAGCCCTTTGCTTCATATTGGTCTTTTATCTGAGGAAGCAGCAGAAACCCGAAATAACCATTTCCGGGTTTGTAGAGAAAATGAGACCAGAAAATTTTCCCGGACATAGTGTAATCTGGATATAATTAATAGATTAATATTGAAATCATATCCAGTTATCACAGGTATCAGGAGTTCAAGAAAAAAGGTATCAGGTTTCGTAAGGAAACTTTAGAAATGCTGTCTCCCCCAATCAACTTAACCGATAGTGGTGATTCCGAAAGTTCATTAAGTGACGAGGAAAGTGAATAATGAATAATTAAATTTAATATGCATTTCTAAGAAAGGTTGGTGCGTTTCTTCCTGGGATATAAGTTGTGTTTCGAAGAGGTATTAAACAATTCTTAATGAATTAGGAAAACACATTTTTTTTCTCTATCACCATAACTTTTATATTCACCTATTTTACACTATTTTCATATTTTTAAAATAGTAGTAATCGATAAATGATAATAAATCTTTAAATAGTTATAAGCATATTTCATGGCTCAAATGCATAAAGAGAAAATAATATGAAAATAAATTTAAAACCAATGGATACCTATTTTACAGTAGGTGGAGTTATGTAAACATTTATTTTATGAAAATTTTTTCCTTAGAGTATTTTTTTAATTGCTAAAAAAACATGTTTAATGCCTATTACAAATCAAAAAGCCATTTTGAGGATTTTCGAATTAATGAAATGGAAGAAAATAGTTTTGGCCAGCTTTTCGGGTCAAATACCCCTGTGTGCGGTGGTAGACTCCGGCGAAAACGTGTCAATCAATGATTGGTTGTTAAACAATTAATTTATAATTTTTATATTAAATAATTAGAAGATAAAAGATTCGACCACGGCCGGGTATCGAACCAGGTCATGCCGAGGACCGTGGTCGAATCTCTTATCCTCTAATTAATTATTTTAAAAACATACCCCTATTCGTATTCTAACAGAAGATTTCAAAGCTTTTTTATTTCAATAAAAAAAAATAACATTCCTTGTAGGGGGCCACCTGTGGTGTAGAGGTTAGCACGGAAACCTACAATACTAAAGCTCGCATGTTCGCGTCCCGCAGTGGCCATAGAATTTTTTAAAGTAAGTAAAAATTCCTCGGCTATGACGTCCTTCAGATACGACATAAAGTGGTTTTCCCGAGCCAGTACGATGTCAGGTACTCGTTAAAGATCCCTAACCTAATCATACCTGGATAGGCAATGTTTAGGAATCCCAGCATCGTCCGATTAGCCTTAGTAGCAAACAGAGACGTTAAACAAACAAACATCCCTTTTAGAAGGCAATCGAGGAAACCCCTGTGCACCGAAATAAAATGCGATGAATTGGATCACAATTTTTATAGAATTTGTACATAACACAATATCCTGTCGTTCGAGAATCATTTTTAAAATTAAATATACGATGACCAAAATTCTTTTTCTTTTTTTTGTCCTCCTACTCCGGCTCCGGGTTTTCCATTATTATGTTTGGTAGCTTCCCTTGAATACAGAACCGAGAATATAAGATGATAAGACATTATACGGTGGCCTGGCTCACGTGTTGAGTGCCCTCCCTAACATTATACGGTGGCCTGGCTCACGTGTTGACAACTCCTGCCCTAACACATCTTCCGTGACTTGAATAAGTTTCGTGATGAACACGGAATGAGGTCTCGTATGTTATTCTCTAGCACTCTTATCCTTATTCTCCTAGCCTCTTCACTTCGAAAATTATTCCAATTCTCTATTGATATTAACTATTTAATTTTTGTTGATTTATTGATATAAGAACTGTTCATATGTTATATTAATTAATTCATTGTTGTATAATCACATGAGTGAAATATAATAACACATAATTGCGATTTCAAGTGGTATTAGTATGAAATTCAATAGAGGATTAAGCAATGTAAACTAGAAAATAGATTGTGTAAAGGAAATCTCTATATATATAAGAGGCTTTGTCCTGACTGACAGAATCAACGCAGGGCAAAAACTACTAATGATAGAAACTTGAAGTTCGGAATTTAGACTTTAAACGCGATGTAGGTAACCACTAAGAAAGGAATTTCAAAAATGTAACCCCTAAGGGGCTTAAATGGCGAAAATGTCGTTTAACTCTAACGGAAATCTATTGTTGAGATTTTAAACCATATGTTTTTTATTTAAATATCGATTTAACGTTACAATATTATTAAAATAGACATTCACATAAAATATGGCTACTGATTATTTAAATATTAGTGGTAATCAAATTATGCACGCTGTGATTCCCATGATTGGGGATGGTGCGTGTTTTTTCGATCTCTTCTCCATATATACTTCTCCATATATATATATATATATACTACTACATATATATGTATAAGAGGCTTTGTCCTGACTGACAGAATCAACGCAGAGCAAAAACTACTTATGATTAGAAACTTCGGAATTTAGATTTTAAAAGCGATGTAGGTAACCACTAAGAAAGGAATATCAAAAATGTAACCCCTAAGAATATCTAAAATGTAAATGGCGAAATTGTCGTTTAACTCTAACGGACATCTATTTTCGAACTTCGAGAAAATATATCTAATTAGGACTCATTTTAAAGAATTTAAAGAACGACGAGTTTAACTCGAAAGGCCTTATTTTGCGTCGAAAACCATGTTTTACAGCCGAAAAATGAAGCGTTCACGACGAGTAAGTCATTTTTTGTTTCGGCGGCTTTAGTGAACTCTCCATTGCGCGTCTCTGTCTCTTCTACCGAGCCGGCAGCTTCCCCCTCCAACATTCCACCTACCGGAAGCTCAAATTCTACTAAATCTCCTTAACATCAGTTAACATATTATATTAGATCAATACCAAGATAATGGTCACATAATTGATTTTAAAGGCTCGCGGGCGAAGCCGCGATGGGGAATGCTAGTAAGCATATAATTTAGAAACAAGTAGTATGGGATGCCCTATCAATTAGTCTAATTAAGCTTAATATCAAAATATCATTAATACTAAATCTCCTAGAGTGTGGCAGAGAGTATTAATACTTCTCAATAAATAAATAAAAAATAAAGAAATACATCAATAAATAATGAAAATAAATATATTAAAACTACTAAAGCTTTAAAAAAAAAACTCTATCGCTTGGGTTTTACAATACAAAACAAATAAAACTATTTGGAGAGAAGCAGAGATTATTATTGTGAGAGAAATTAAGAAAAGAGCATATGGTCATTCTTAAACTTAATGAATGAAATGCACATTGGGGCCCGGTGTGGCTGTGTGTTAAAGCGCCGTACTCCCATGCCGAGGCTGCGGGTTCGAGTCCCGCCCTGGGTGGTGCTTTTCTTTCGTATGAGAAGTATTACCCAAGTGCCATGGGTGTTAGTATGGGCAGTATACTAACACCCATTGGTATACTAAAACCCTTGGGGCTTCAGTGGAAGCCTTGAAGTCCCAAAAAAAATTGTACATTGATAACTATTTTTTAAATATTAATTTAAATAAAGAAATATGTATTAACTGCCCCTATCTGACTATGAAAGGCTCAATCAACAAACCAAATTAAGCCACTTTGTCCACTCGGCCATTCCAGCCCCTAATTTTTATTTCCATAATCCACTAAAAAAATTGTCTATTTTTTAAAAAAAAAGAAGGGTGGTAAGTGAAAGTTATGTGAAGCGCGCACTGCACCAGATTTTTTTTTATGTTTGTCTGATTTTTAAACCAAATGTTTTTTGTTGTTTTTTGTCATTGAAAATCTATAAAAAAGTTTAATTAATTATTACTTCTATAATCCCCTAAAAAAATTGTCTATTTTTAATAAAAAAAAGAAGGCTGGTAAGTAAAAGTTATATGAGGCGCGGACCGCACCCGACATTTTTTTTTATTTGTGTCTTATTTTTAAACCATAATATGTTGTTTTTGTCATTGAAAATCTATAACAAAAGTTTAATTAACTTTTATTTCTATAATCTCCTATAAAAATTGTCAATTTTTAGTAAAAAAAAGAAGGGTGGTAAATGAAAGTTATGTGACGCGCGCACCGCACCAGACTTTTTTTTTGTATCTGATTTCAAACCAACATTTGTTGTTTTTTGTCATTGAAAATCTATAAAAAGTTTAATTAATTTTTATTTCTATAGTCCCCTAAACAAATTGTCTATTTTAATTTAAAAACGAAGACTGCTAAGTGAAAGTTATATGACGCGCGCACCGCACCAGACATTTTTTTTTTTATGTGTGTATAACTTTTAAAACTCATGAGTTTTGTTGTTTTTTGTCATTGACAATCTATAAAAAAGGTTTAATTAATCTTTATTTCTATAATCCAATAAAAAAATATTTACTTATATTGATTATATTAAATAAATTCAAACGAAAATATTTGTTATATACAGTAATCAATAAAAATGATTGAATGAATACGATTGTACTTAATTTATAGTTTTTATTTCTTATACTTTTATTTGAGGGGGGAGGCAGCCGCCTTCTCCTGTCCCCTCCCCCCATGGATTGATACGCTGCCCGGTTGGTTTATGTCTTACCATCAAGCTGAGGAGAACACTAAGGAGTTGGAGGTGGTGGACATTTTCTCTAATATATGGCGTCCTCGGCGAGTACATTGTGCATTGTGGAAGGGGTTAGAGCCAGCATCCATTTATCTCCGCACTCACAGCGCTTAGGAGTCCGCTTCTTGTAGGACTGAGAACCCTTCTAGTGGCCATTTATATATTTGTAATACTTATAAATAAATCTCGGAATTCCGTGCGGTAAAAATTTGAAAACGTGCAATAATAATGGATTGCTTGAAAATCAGGCATTAAATTATTTTTGTGAACAAAAAATAATTACTTTGGAATAAAACAAGTAGTGGAGAATAAAATTGAAATAGAAAGGCCGGGAACACACTTGGCGTTTTTTTACCGATCGGTAATTTTGCTGCTCTAAAATAATGTAGCGCTTACAAACTGGGCGGTAAAATTAACGATCGGTAATTTTTCCGCTGCTGCTCTAAACTAATAAACATTGGGCGGTAAAATTCTTCTCCTCTGTCTACCTGTTCATGCCATTGAGCGTCGATGAGCCTCAATCCAACGCAGCCATGCCTCCCGGTCCCTACTAAGCTGCCTCATTTCTTGGAGGGTTTTGCCTCTTTTCCCTCCTATCCGCTGTATATATTCCTGGTAGGAAATTCTAGGACGGCCTCGAGCTTCCATTGTTTCCTTGGATTTCTCTCATCATCCATTCGACAAACGTGGCCAAACCACTTTAACTGTCGATTTCCAGCGGCTCTCCTCAGGAATTTCATTTCAGCACTTGTCATTCGACTGGCTTGCTTGTCCAGCATAATCCAGCTTTCGCTTCCGTAGGTGAGAGTTGGGAGGAGGTAAAATTACCGCCCTTTCGGTAATTTTACCGCTAGTTTGTGTACTTTGAATAAGCTATACTACCATGCGGGTTATTAGCCCGGCGATGGAGGCCCCGTATCCTCGGGGCACTGGCCCCCTGAATCCCCAAGAGGAGGGTAAGGTGTAGGTGTACTAATTATTCTGGAAAGATTTAGGCCTTCTTTTTTCGATTCTCGCAGTAAGGCTATTTTTTTAATTGAAACAAGACGGTGCACAGCGGTCCAGATATGCCCATCATTACAAGGAAATGAAATGTTCTGCGTTTAATTTTTATTTATAATATTAAAATACTAAAAGTTATAATAATAATAAGTCCACTAGAAGTTATAATATTAGTAAGAAATTCTCCCACCCATCTTACCCCCACCCTTACTTATTTGCATGAAACCGATATAAAACAACTCTAAAATCCACTAATAAACACAATACAAAGTTTGAACAAGTTCAGCCCAATAAAAGTTATAATATTAACACGTTAGGTGCGGCGGCGTATTTTAGGGCGTATTTTTACCGTCCTGAATTGGACGGTATCGGTCCCCAGGGTCCGACTGCTGGGATAAGCCACAGACGATATCGGGCGTCGGGGTCCGATGGGATTACTTTGACGAAAGCGTTATCTTTTGATTAAAAGGGAATTAAATGAGCGTCTCAATGGCCGCATTATCTCTTGGTAAGGATTGGAACTAGACATAATAGCCGCAGGACAGGCCGAAACAGGTTTTACGCCATTCTTTATCGAAAATCGGACCTCGGAGTCCGATTCTAAAAAACACCAGAATTTCAGCTGTTAGCAACATTTTCTGGACTAAAATGCAATAATCTCATTAAAAATCGACTAAGTTGAGTATTTGAAGTGTTCGGCCTTTCGGAAATTTTCATGTGAAAATCGGTTGTTAAGAAGGGAATGTAAGGGGACCCCGGTGACCGTTGCCGCACCTAACGTGTTAATAAGAAATTCTCCCCCTCCTCACTCTTACCCCCACCCCCAACCTTACCTATTTTCATGAAACCTATATAAAACAACTCTACAATAGTGGATTAAAAATAATACAAAGTTTGAACAAGATCCGTCAACTGTAAGTATTTTTTGCACCATAATGGGCAGATTGGGACCACTGTGCACCGTCTTGTTTCAATTAAAAAAATCTGGTGCGTGCGCGCAACACACAACTTTCACTTACGAACTTACTTAGATTAGAAATTAATGCGTTGTTGTGGTCCCCTTCGTTCGACCAATTTTGATGAAATGTTGGCTATCACATCTTTGGCATATAAATACATCAAATACTCAGTTTGATCAAAATAGTTAAAGTCGTTTTTGAATAAAAAAACACGTGAAAATGATACAAAATTTATTAAGTAAAGTCCCCCCTCCGGTTGGTCAATTTTGGTGAAATGTTGGCTATCACATCTTTGGCTTATGCATACATCAAATACCCAGTTTGTTCAAAATCGTGAAAGCCTTCTTTGAGTAAATAAAAAAAACACTTGAAAATGTTACAAAATTTATTAAGTAAAGTCCCCCCTCCGGTTAATCAATTTTGATGAAATGTTGGCTATCGCATCTTTGGCATATACATACATCAAATACCCAGTTTGATCAAAATCTTTAAAGCCGTTTTTGAGTAAATAAAAAAAACACGTGAAAATCATACAAAATTTATTAGGTAAAGTCCCCCCTCCGGTTGGTCAATTTTGGTGAAATGTTGGCTAACACATCTTTGGTTTATGCATACATCAAATACCCAGTTTGATCAAAATCGTTAGAGCCGTTTTTGAGAAAATCGAAAAAAACTTAAAAAGTTATTAAATAAAGTACCCCCTCCCTTTGAGCAATTTTGATGAAATTTTTGCTGTCACATCGCGGGCATATACATACACTAAATACTCAATTTCAGGTTCGCACGGTTTATAGTTTTTGAGCTAGTCTGTTCACACACACACACACACATACACACAGATCATTTCGCGGGACTTGGTTAATTGTACTCAGGGGACCTCAAAACGTGTATTTCCGTTGAAAACCGGAAGTCGAAATTTTTTACGATCGCAATACTTCCACTTACTGTATATTTCATATATAGGTAAGTGAAAGTAAGAAAGGTATCAAATATTGGTTTTATAGACCACATAAAATAAATAAAATAGGTATTCAGGTATTCAGAAAAAAATTTCATTTATTTACAAGGTTCCGCCAAATAAATTACTAAGGCCATAAACATAAATTATGGAAAATGATACAAAATTTATTAGGTAAAGTCCCCCCTCCGGTTGGTCAATTTTGGTGAAATGTTGGCTATCACATCTTTGGCTTATGCATACATCAAATACCCAGTTTGATCATAATCGTTAAAGCCTTTATTGAGTAAATAAAAAAAACACGTGAAAATGTTACAAAATTTATCAAGTAAAGTCCCCCCTCCGGTTAATCAATTTTGATGAAATTTTTACAGTCGTATCTCGGACATATAAATAGATCAAATACTCAGTTTAATCAAAATCGTTAGAGCCGTTTTTGAGAAAATCGAAAAAAACCTAAAAAGTTATTAAGTAAAGTACCCCCTCCCTTTTAGTAATTTTGATGAAATTTATGCTGTCACATCGCGGGCATATACTTACACTAAATACCCAATTTCAGGATCGCACGGTTTATAGTTTTTGAGCTAGTCTGTTCACACACACACACACACAGACACACAGACAGACACACAGACACACACACACACGGACCATTTCGCGGGACTTGGTTATTTTGACTCAGGGGATCCCAAAACGTGTATTTCCGTTGAAAACCGGAAGTCGAAAGTTTTCACGATCGCAATACTTCCACTTACTATATATTTCATATGTAGGTAAGTGAAAGTAAAAATTAGCCGTACTGCGCCAATCGAAAAAAAAAAAAAAGGGCCAAAGAAAAAGGCCTAAATCTTTGGAGAATTAATAGTTTGTGTAACGCTAAAACTATTTTCTCAAATCATTTTTATTGTTATTTATAGCCTCTTCCAATATCCCTTAAGTAAAAATAATTGGTTGCAAACGGAAAGAAATCCATTCTGAATCAGAAGCTGAGCAATAATTTCAGACTCCTCAGGCCCAAATTGTCTACTTCAGTTAACGATACTCGCCCAAGCGAACGAAACACTTGAAGCGGGCACAAGTATATGAGTCGTAAACCCTAACCTCGATTGAGGCCGATTTTTAAAGCCCTGCCAACTGTATAAAGACATAAAATATTCCATGGTGTTGTAAAGAAAATCGCGCCTAATAAAAACAACAGACCAATACAACTCTCTTGTGAATTTTATATAAAGAAATTCATGCTATGTTCTGTAATACAGAAAACATCAGATTAACAGTAGATGTAATATTCTCATCACAAAGGACATAAAAATTACAATAACCTTTTGGAACTCCTTACCCGTTTCCATCCGTAAAAATTCATCCCTCACTTCTTTTAAAACCCAATTATTTCTCTATCTCCTTAATCTTCAAACTACCGTAACTATATAAAATAGTGAAATCTGTTATAATTTATAATACTTATCAGTGTTTGTGGATATAAAATTTTGTTTTTCTTTTATTGCTTTACGTTCAAATGGTTGGAAACCAGTCAACTTATATTCTGATCTCTTTTTTGCTGTTTGTTTTATTTATGAGGCTTGCTTTCATTTTATTTTAGTTCTTTAATATCTATACCAATTTTTTTCTAAACTAACCAGACAAAGGACTCTGGATCTGTACACGTATTGTTATTCTTAGGGTACAAGATGTCCCAGAATAAAAATACTTTCTTTCTTTCTTTCTTTCTTTCTTTAAAAAATAACAAAACAAACAAAAAACGAGAAAAGACAGAATTAAAATTCAATATTCATGAAACTGTAATCATACCTTCGTATTAGTAATATTGTTACAATAATCATTTTCTAATACAGAAATAACCATATGACTTATAGCTTCAAAACAAATACTAACTACAAACAAGACTAACTATCCAGTCCATCGCTCCTTATATTTAGTCGTAAGGAGAACAGCCTCGAAGGTTCTAGGCCAGCTTAGATGGTAATACTGGGTAAAATCTTAGTCACAAACATGTACTATGACAGTTCCTTCCACCAATTAGTCTAGAACTATTCTAAACCACATGTGTGTTTTGTTTTACGATACGATATTAACATTTCAATCTGAAATTTACTTTGAAATTTACTAATGAACAGATTTTGTTGACAGCTTCATGAGCGTTCCTTGTGGAAAAAATCTGGTGCGTGCGCTCAACACAACTTTCACTTACAACTCACTGTTTTGTTAAATGCCACTTCTCAAAGTCACACATTTTTCCGCATTCATTTCTTATTTTTGTTTTTATTTTCTCTATAAAAAACAATAATTTTTTTTTTTTTTTTATTATTAAATAAATGTAAACAAGTTTTTAGGAAGAGACTATTGAATTATAGATATATAATGCAAGGTCACAAAGTCTCGTATTATTTTAAAAATTCACTTAATCATGCAGATTACATGGCAAATTTTCGCCTATTCAGGCATCTTCAGGGCTACAAGGGTTTCACAAGCAAGCTAGAACAGACTGAAACCTTATGCTCGGAAGTGTGTTTAGCTACGGCAGTTTTGGGCTCTTTTATTCCTTTATTTTTATTTTTGTCACAAAACTTTAGCACAAAAATTCATGCACAGAATACAAAAATAAAAATAAAGGAATAAAAGAGCCCAAAACTGCCCTAGCTAAACACACTCCGAGCATAAGCATAGCTTCGATTATGACAAAACTATAATTATGCATAAAGAAAATTCTGAGCAAAAATTGAAATATCTTGAAGCACTATATATAGTTTGCAAACATTAATAAGGTTGTCAATTTTAAAACTGATGCAAGAAATCTTAACAATTTTTTTGCTGAAACTATTAACATTTTAAACCAATAGTGAACTATTTATTCTAGATTTGCCTTTACTTTTCATATGTTTTAAATACAAATATATTTATAATTCTAGTGCATGATGTTATGTGTGTATGGGTGTGAGTGTGTAAGTATATATGTAAATTTAAATTACTTTATTTGAACCTTCTTCAACTTTAATATTGTGTTTATTTCTATAGACCTTATTCTCATTCAGTTATTATCTCTGTTATCTAAATTGGTTTGAATGTTGGCAACACTGTATATTTCCCTGTTAGCCCTCCTTCCATATGGGAAGGTTTCAGTTGCTTGCGAAACCCTTGTAGCCCTGAAGATGCCTGAATAGGCGAAAATTTGCCATGTAATCTGCATGATTAAGTGAATTTTTGAAATTATACGAGACTTTGAGGCCTTGCTTTCTATATATATATTAAATAAATGTTTTTACTTGTGATACTTCGGCAATGCAAGCATAATACTCAAAGTCGTCTGATTTTATAATTCTCTATGTAGTTGTTGAAAACTTTATTTTAAATTTTAGTTTAAAATTTAGTTACCATGAAACGAATCATTTCCATTAAATGAACAGAACGACATTAATTATGAACAATGGTCTGTCATTGAAGGCGTACTCCGCATGCATAGGCTCAACGTGTTTTATGAGTTTACGGAATATTTTTCTTTTTTACTCATCTTTCATCATCTCTTCCTTCATCCTGGCTACATGGCCGGCCCATCTGAGACGGCTTGCTTATAAACTTTAAACCATCTGGCTCGTTAAACCTCTCATAGACCTCTTGATTTTTCCTGCTTGCCATTCTCCATTAACAAATGCTAGGCCAAAAGTTTTTCTTAGAATCTTGCGCTCAAATATTAAAAGAGCCCGCTCCACAGTCCTGGTTGTTGTCCATGTCTCAGATCCATATGTTAGAACCGGTCATATCAGCGTTTTGTACAATATGATTTTGCTGCGCTGGGATACTATGTGGCTTCTCAGGTGCTGTCTTTACCGCAGAGTTGGGCAAATTGTAATCTGAATAATGATTAATGAATATGAATAATTGGTAATCATAAAACAAATGTATAATGAATAACCATTATTCATAATCAGTACGGAGTATATTTAATGATTATTGAGTGTTTATGATATTTATTTGAAATAAATAATGAATAACTGGTATTCAGTTATTCATGATTAACGAATACAGATAAATTAAATTAGTCATTATTCATGAATAAAATATATTCATGAGCTAGGATTAATATAATATTCATCAATCATGAATACCTAACATTCCCCAATCATAAATAACTAATATTCACCAATCATCAATCATGATGAATATGAAATATTCATAACATTCATTTAAATTTGAAAGACTAGGATGAATTTCTGAACTAAAAGTTGTCCTAATGGGCAAGGACAAGTCCTAAGCAGTGGGTGTAGTCAACTGAACAGCATTTGAAGTCACAAGTATTCCAAGTACAAGTATGGTAATTCCAATGAGTATTATTAAAGGTCTATTGACAAGAATGGGAAAGAACAAACGAATTATCAATCATCATTCATGATTATTCAGACTCAGAATTGTGATTTTTTATTGTAATCATGATTAATGAATTTATATTATTCATGATTAATGAATGATCTGTAACCATGAGTTGTGAATTCCCATTAGTCATTATTAATGAGTAATGAGTAATCATGAATAATGAATTC
Organism: Aelia acuminata; assembly: GCA_911387785.2. Lineage (NCBI taxonomy): Eukaryota > Metazoa > Arthropoda > Insecta > Hemiptera > Pentatomidae > Aelia > Aelia acuminata. The sequence goes on from OU426979.1 coordinate 180,492,445, forward strand.
TTCTTAATCATGATTACTGACTAACATTTAATAATGAATAATGGTCCTTAATGATTATTGAATACATTATATTCATGAATTCTCCACGACCAGCGATTAATGTAATTCATGATTAATGATTCCGCGCTAATGAATGATTTGTGAATGATGATTACAATCATTATTCACTTTTTTTTTTTATTAGGCATAATCATGATTAGATTTTTATTTAAATATGCCCAACTCTGATTTACCCGTAGCAGCAACGGTTGTCAGCCAAAATCCTCTTGCGAATTTCTACGTCCATACGAACCAAGATACGTGGATTCCGAGAACTGTTCAAAATATTAGGGTCCAAAATTTATCTAGACGGCGTTATATATATTGGTGTTTTTTGGGTCATTTGGTTTTATCTTCGCTGACAACCAAACCCAGTTTCTTTGCTGCAGTTTCGAACTCGAGAAAAGACTCAGCAACCAACCGCCGAAACCGTTCAATAATATCAATGTCATCTGCAAAAGCGAGCAGATAGAGTGCTGTACTACGTTAAAGTTAAAAAGGTATGAAGATGCACCTGCCTGAACTCACTATGCATAAATTTACTGATGTAATAAAAAAAATCCATACCACTACAACCCATGAAGGGTCTTGGGTTCAGTACTATGTAAGGAAGAGCACTGTTTCTTGGTCAGCGGCCGTGCAAGGAGGTGATTTGACCGTGATCATGCTCAACAACCGCCAAGGTTTTTTCCCCTTAATTTTTCAATTAAGGGTAACCACTTTATAGATGCTGGGTTTGCCCCAGGAGGGTCTCTCGGCCCACGTGACGAACTGTGGCGAATAATAAAGATATCATAAGCCATGTCAGATTCGAACTCGGGACCTTGAGCACAGCAATCCACTGCCTTACCAGTGGGCTACCCCGCTCCCTTACTGATGTAATAGGAAATAAAATATATCATATTACGCATTAGCGCTAGTAAAATAAAATCATATCACTCCGTGTATCATGTTTTGAGTAAAACGACTCGGAAGCCCGTTATCAAAGTTCCTATGTAACTTGTCATGCTTATAAGCGACGAGTAGATACTCACTCAACCCGATGGGCGTTCAACTTCAAACTTACTTAGTGGATATTTCAAACATGATCCTACCATTAAGGGCCTTCTGCAAAGTTCGGCTTAATCCAAGATTATTCTACTTCACCATTAGTGGAGGTGCCCAAATATCCATTCATCGTAAAATTTTGTTGACTCATTTCCGAATATAAGGTCAACTAGTAGTGGGGGAGGGATCATTCTGATCATGTCAGAATAGAGAAAAGTTGGCTAATTCTGATACATTCGTTAAATTTTTTCATGAAGCAATCAACGATGAAAGATCACAGGTACCCTTAAAGATATGCTTCCAAAAGCTCCGAGAAAGAATGATGAAAGTTATCAAGATTTATTCTCGATTTACCAAGACACTCTCACGTCTCCCGATTGTATACGAAGCAAGGTTTTCTTTTTCCTGAATCCAGACGATAATGTCTCCTTGATTTTTTTCTATTCCAATCCTTTTTTTTACTTTCACTTACCTATATATGAAGTATATAGTAAGGAAAGTATTGCGATCGTGACAAATTTCGACTTTCGGTTTTCAACGGAAATACACGTTTTGGGGTCCCCTGAGTCCAATTAACCCAGTCCCGCGAAATTGTTTGAGTGTGTGTGTGGACAGACTAGCTCAAAAACTGTAAACCCCACAGACCTGAAATTGGGTATTTGGTGTATGTATATGCTAAAGATGTGATAGACAACATTTCATCAAAATTGGTTAAACGGAGGGGGCACTTTACTTAATAAATGTTGTCTCCTTATCACGTGTTTTTTTTGTTTACTCAAAAACGGCTTTAACGATTTTGATCAAACTTAGTATTTGATGTATGTATATTTGACAGCCAAAATTTCATTAACCGTATTATGAAAATAAAAACTTTTATTTATTAATAAAAAGATCAATATTACTTAAGAGAGTAAATACGTTATGCTCGAAATTTTGAAGCATCGCAGGTGTGTAAAAATCTCTTTATATATAAGAGGCTTTGTCCTGACTGACAGAATCAACGCAGAGCAAAAACTACTAATGATAGAAACTTGAAGTTCGGAATTTAGATTTTAAACGCGATGTAGGTAACCAATAAGAAAGGAATTTCAAAAATGTATCCCTTAAGGGGCTTAAATGGCGAAATTTCAGTTTAACTCTAACGGAAATCTATTTTTGAGATTTTAAACCACATGTTTTTTATTTGAATGTCGATTAAACGATAAAATAGTATTAAAATAGACATTCAGATAAAATATGGCTACTGATTATTTAAATATTAGTGGTAATCAAATTATGCACACTGTGATTCCCATGATTGGGGATGGTGCGTGTTTATTTCGATCTCTTCTCCATATATATAACAAGCTTTGCCCTGACTGACTGAATCAACGCAGAGCAAAAACTACTAACGATAGAAACTTGAAGTTCGGAATTTAGATATTAAACGTGATGTAGGTAACCACTAGGAAAGGAATTTCAAAAATGTAACCCCCAAGTGGTTTAAATGGCGAAATTGTCGTTTAACTCTAACGTACACCTATTTTTGCACTTCGAGAAAAAATGTCTAATTTAGACTCATTTTAAAAACAATGATACAACGAGTTTAACTCGAAAGCTCCTATGGGGTGTCGAAAACCATTTTTTAAAGCCGAAAAATGAAGCGTTCACGAAGAATAAGCAATTTTTTGTTTCGGCGGTTTTAGTGAACTCTCTCCATTGCGCGTCTCCCTCTCCTCTACCGAGCCGGCAGCTTCCCCCTCCAACATTCCACCTACCGGAAGCTCCGATTCTACTAAATCTCCTTAACATGAGGTAACATATTATATTAAATCAATACCTAGATAAAGACCACAGAATTGATTTTAAAGGCTCGCGGGCAAAGCTGCGACGGGGAATGCTAGTATGGTATAAGATAATAGTCTATAATTAATATAGGTATATTTTAGTCTAGAAACTTTTGTTCCATAATAAATTTTTGAAAACAATATAAATCGATTTTAGACGAACAGTAATCGGTCTTGATTTCCAGAAAGGCATAATAGACGTATATACACCTATCGATTTACCTTCACGATGTATTTGCAAAAAGCAACTCGTAGTAAAAAACAAGCAAGCAGTAAAAAAAAACTCGACTGTTGATGAAATTAATCCCTTCATAAATAAATTAGCCATAATGAATCGAAAAGTGCTAAAAACTACCAAATTTTGCTATACAGATACTCTATAACTTATGGAGATATACAAACATAAGTATATACTTCAAGGTGGAAAAATGTGTGAAGTTGAGGAATGGCGTTTACATATTATCGAAACACATCGATTTCTAATGTAAGTCCGTAAGTAAAAGTCGTGTGTTGCGCGCATCGCACCAGATTTTTTTTTGGCGTTACGGTCCATTCAAAACTAAAGCCTTCATTATTCTGCTCCATTCCACTCTGTCCGTAGCTTTGGCACGCCATCGTCGTACATATATTCAGCTGCTGAAGATCAGCCTCCACGTCATGCAGCCATCTTTTGCGAGCTCTACCTCTCTTCCTTGATCCTCCTGGATGACCATAAAGCATTTGTCTAGGCAATCTCGACGAAGACATCCTTTCCACGTATCCCAGCCAGCCCAATCTTCTTTTCTTTATTACGTTAACGATGTCTGGGTCCGAAAATAATTCTTTTAATTCTGAGTTCTTTCTTATCCTCTAACATTTTCCTCAGAACTCTTCTTTCCCACGTTCTCAGCAAGTTCTCACTCGCTCCAGTCGGGACCAAGGTTTCACATCCGTATGGCACTATTGGTCTGATTATAGTTTTGTAAAGCTGCATCTTTGCACTTCTGGGAAGATGTTTGAGTTGAAGGGCTTTAAACATGGCATAAAGGCACTTGTTACCAGCAGCGAGTCTAGCCTATTTGTCTTCCACTGTATCATTATTCCTTGTAATGATTCCTCTCAGGTACTCAGATACTCAGGTACAAAAAAAACTCAGCTATATCCTCGACCTCCTTACACCTCGTTCGTCCACCTACCTATTAACCCTCAGTCAGGCGCACCCTGAAGACGAACAAAATCGGGCACACCCTGCCTGAGAGGACCGTCTCGGTTTTTATTCTCTAAATATCCTACAAATGATTTTTAATTCGAAAACATCCATATGGTTACCTTGTTAGGATTGAATGGAAAGTAATAAACTAAAATTTGATGAATAAGTATGAATTTTTTATTGGTAGTAAAAGTACAAAAAATTTACGAACCTTTCTTAAACACAAGATCTTATCCCATCGACCTGTATGTTCCTACCCGTAAAACAGTGAAGTAACACTGTGCAGTTGACCACGTGAATATTTACGTGAAAATGATACAAAATTTAATAAGTAAAGTCCCCCCTCCGGTTGATCAATTTTGATGAAATTTTTGCAGTCATATCTAGGGCATATTACTGCATCAAATATTCAGTTTAATCAAAATCATTAGAGCCGTTTTTGAGAAAATCGAAAAAAAACTTAAAAAGTTATTCAATAAAGTACCCCCTCCGTTTGACCAATTTTGATGAAATTTTTGCTGGCGCGTCGCGGGCATATACATACCCTAAATACCCAATTTCAGGTTCGACCGGTATATAGTTTTTGAGCTAGTCTGTTCAAACACACATACAGACCATTTCGCGGGATTTGGTTATTTGGACTCAGAGGACCCCAAAACGTGTATTTCCGTTGAAAAACGGAAGTCGAAATTTTTAACGATCGCATTACTTTCCCTTACTATATATTTCATATATAGGTACGTGAAAGTAAACAAAAAATCGACAGCTTAACATTATAGTACAGATGTGTAGATATAATTTTCTCAGTATTCTATTCTGTCTCTGTATCCACTATTCCCTGGGATGTGAATAGTGAATAGCCCTTATAAATGGGGTTGTTAATTCCTAGATAAGTGAACAGATGGAGTGAAATCGCGTTGTGGAAACCGAATTTCCCCCGAGTAATAACTCAACCGAGGGACATCCATGGAAGCTAGAAATGAGAAATGCCGCAACGGCTAATGAAGAGTTTCAAGTAGATGGTTCCCTCACAAACACCAACCCCACTCACAATCTTTATCAAATCCTACCGCTCACAATGCTTTTTCTTTTTTATATCTATCTATATAATTTATTATCTTTTTTCTTTCTTTATTTTTTTATTATTTTTATTTCCATCTGAAACATCTTGTTTTTAAAATGCCAATCTGTTAGTAAAATATATTTCCCTCGGTTATTCTCAGGGAAGCGAGGTCTTTGTGGAATAAATTTAAATAACAAATGAATAATAAAAAAAAAAAAAAATGAGAAGATACAAAACGGAATCAGAATGCAAAATAATTCGAGTATTTTTCAACTCGCTTGTTTCTGTTTAATTTACAGATTTTATTTTTTTCTTTTATTTTTTTTCTTTCACGGAATGAATTAATCCACACATAAATAACATCGGGCAAATTGAAGAAATAAATAAATTTTAAACAATCCAAGTTTACTTCGGGCTTATTTTTTGTTTCATTTTCACAAACACGTACATACAGTTACCGGGGTCACCTGTGATGTAGTGGTTAGCATAGCAAGCTACAATACTAAATGTCGCGGGTTCACGGCCCAATGTGGCCCTAGGATTTTTTAAAGAGAGTGAAATCGGTTTAAGAATTCCAAGGGTATTCTTTACTAGCTGTATATCCCGGTTTCACCCGGGGAATTTCATTTTACGGGTCGAATTCGTAAAAAATGTAAAGCGAGATCATAACGACTTTTATAACAATAAATAATATATATCCAGAGATCGGCTGAAGTTATGCAATTTTAATATGGGCAGGTGTTCGCACCTGGTATGAAAGAACCACTAAGCGAAATTTGGAGAATTTAGGACAAACGTACGGATTTCCGTAAAGAACGTACAAAAAAACAGAATTTCATCTTTATTTATATACTAGCTGTATATCCCGGTTTCAACCGGAGAATTTCAATTTTTAAATCTATAAAATCTATAAACTGAGACTTTTATCGATTCAAACGGTTGATTTTGTAAAAACCAATGTAAAGCGAGATCAAAACGACTATTATAACAATAAAGAATATACCCAGAGATCGGCTGAAGTTATGCAATTTTAATATGAACAGGTGTTCGCACCTGGTCTGAAACACAGCGAAATTTGGAGAATAAATAATATCAGCTGAGGATCGGCTGAAGTTATGCAATTTTAATGTGGACAGGTGTTCGCACCTGGTCTGAAAGAACCACTGAGCGAAATTTGGAGAATAAAGAATATCAGCTGAAGATCGGCTGAAGTTATACAATTTTAATATGGACAGATGTTGGCACCTGGTATCAAAGAACCACTGAGCGAAATTTGGAGAATTTAGGACAAACGGTATGGATTTCTATAAAGAACAAATAAACAAACAAACAGCATTTCAACTTTATTTATATAGATATATCTGGAAAAATCGCAACTGTATTTACAAGGTTTTCCTACAAGATAACATTATAATACTTAACCGTAAGATAGCAAGTTCAAAACCCGGAGCCAGGGGGAAATTTAATAATACTCGGCATCAATCCCCCACCTTCTCCCCTGGCCCGGGAAACCCCGTATAGCCTAAAAGGCGAGGAAGGGGAGGACCAATATAAAAAAAAAAAAAAAAAAAAAAAAAAAAAAAAAATATTAATAATTTATGACGAACTGGCAATTGATAAAGATTTGACCACAAAAATTTACAAAATTTAAAAAGCATTTACCATTATTTACTCGTGTTAAAAATTATAGCCAAAATATAAGTCATATCAACTAGTAAAATTTATTTAAAGAAAACATGGTGGTGTACATTTTTGTATTTTATTTTGTTTATTTATGAACTTAACGGTTGTATATCAAAACTTGATACTATCAAGTCATAATAAAATTGATAAAATAAATTATACAATATTAACATTGTCAATTTAACACAATAAAATTATTTTTTCTGTAATCGTTGAATAATGGTAACATTACTAAACTGAAATGAGTGAAGAAAGTGAAACATTTTGCAATAGAGTGAAGAATGTGAATTGCCTTCTTAATTAGTAATAAGTATAAATTAAAAAATAATTTGAAGTTGGAAATTAAATGCTTTTAAATGTTTCTTAACATTGTAAGAATTTATTTTAACAAAATAAATTGAAATGTGAATGAATTATTGGTGGAAATAATCAATATATTTTAAAATTTAAATATAATAATAATTACCTTCCTTGTTTATAACCTGCACTTGTTTATAACTGCACTACTTCACAATCATTTTAATTTAAACAGACCTCTTTGATATTACTAAAAAACTTCAAAAAACACTGTTTGATTAAATATTATTATTATTATATTATTTTTTATTTAATTAAACATTTTCAATTTATTGTTATAACATTTTATAACCTTTCACAACCATGCTTATAACCTACCAACAACATACCATAATCTTCACAACATCCTAATTTTGTTCATATTCTGGTTAGATCTGATCATGTATTACACGATTACAGAAAAAATTTAATATTACACTCGTGAAAAAAGTAGAATTTACAACTCTCGTGAAATTACCACACTCGCTTCGCTCGTGTGGGTAAACGTTTCACTCGAGTTGTAAAATGATCTACTTTCGTCACTTGTATAATAAATAACTATTTTATAGTTGATTTCTTCATAGATTTTCTCTAGTACATAAAGAATTTTTAATGCATCATGAAATAATGTGATATAATTTTTATGAAGGGTTCGACTAAAGTTTTTACAATCTATGTTTCTCAAGTTTTAATTTTTTAATAAAGTTAATTTTAGTTAGGAAGTTTTTATTGTTTAAGTGATCAGGTCAACTCTTTTTATTTTTTATTCTATTAGAATGTCTTACTATAAAACATAAAATTCATCATTTTGATTTACTTACTTTTAATTGATGGATATTATAAAAAAATTTATTCATTGAAGTATTTTTTGTTTGTTTAATGTCCCTTTATGCTACTAAGGCTAATCGGACGATGCAAATCACAAAAATAAATGAAATTACAGTCTTACATTCGTGCCTAAATAAAAAAATATTATTAATATTAAAAAAATTTAGTAAAATAAAATAAATATTAATAGCTCATTAAACTTTAAATGGGACGATTGATAATTACAAAGTACATACGAAACAAAGAATTCTAAGAATATTAAAAAAAAAAAATCTAACTGAAGTCTCGATCTAAATATTCTGAAGTCTCGAAATATTTTTCAATCTTAATTGAAAAATATTTAATGACAAAATATTTATTAAATTAAGTTAGTATGAAAATATTCGTGATAATTGAACTATTAAAAATAAAGAAAATAATATCTTGATAGAGGGGGGTCATCTGTGGTGTATTGGTTGGCAAAGCAGTCGACAATACTAAAGGTTGCAGGTTCGCGTCTTGCGGAGGCCCTAGGATTTTCTAAAAGGAGTAAAAAAATCCTTGGCAATGCCGTCCCTCTGATAGGACGTAACATGGAGGTCCCGAGCCTGTACGATGTCATGTACTCGTAAAAGATCCCTCTCCAAATTATACCTGGGATAGGCAAAATTTAGGACTAGCAAAGATAAAGGGCCTAGATGACCTTAGGGTTTTACGCTTGGAAGCCAAAATAAACAAATAAACAAAAAAAATTTATGACTCCCAATGTAGCATCGACCAATTAGCCTTGGTAGCGTAAATGTACGTTAAACTAACAAACAAACAAAAATATTTATAAATATTTTAATTTATATTAATAAAATATATATTACTCATACTATCTATTTTTCTTTGTTATTTTTTTTTTTTATGTTTTTTACAAGAATCTTTCTACAAAATAAAATAATATTATAATAATTATTCAACTCAAATACTATTAATTTCACAATTTATTTATTTTTCTATAATTTGAAAAAAACATCTCCGGCCCAAAGTTATTCTTCCACTTCATTTATTATAAATTCATTCCACAACTATTAATATTCAATTTTTATTAATTTTCAAAAATAAATAAATATAATTTACAATTTTATATGTCTTGTTGTATCAATAATCAATAATCAAATATGTACGACACTAATAGATGTCATAAAATTGATTAATAATTATTTTATTTTAAATTGCTTATACATTCTATTTTTCTTTGTTGTTGTTTATTTTTTTTTTTGTTGTAATAAAATCTTCCTATATAAAATCTAATATTATTACAATAATTATTCAACTCAAATACTATTAATACCTCAATATACATCAATTATTTTTCTGAAATTAAAAAAAAAAAAATTTTCTTCTATCGTAAATTATTATTTCACCTCATTTATTAAAAATTTAAATTATATCAATAAATATAAATTTTTATTGCATGGCACTGATCGATGTCACAAAAATGATTAATATTTACTTATTTTATTGTATATTGCTACATTCTTTGTTTCTTGCTTTTCTTTCATCGGTTTTTTTTTTTTTTTTTTTTTTTTTTTGTAAGGAAATCGTGCTATGTAAAATGTAATATATCACAATAATTATTCAACTCAAAAATAATATTATTTATATATTTCAATTGTTTTTTGTTTTGTTTTTTAATTTAAATTGCCTTCTGCCGCAATTTATTATTCCAATTCATTTATTATAAATTCGTTTTACAACTATGAATATTGAATTTTTATTATTATTTTTTTAAAAATAAATATAATATATTTTATAAATGATAATACTCACGCGAACTAGGAAGACCAGAGCGACGCGGAGGGTGCGGTACTCGGGCACACACTGACCCAGCGGGGCTCAACGCGCAACCTCAACACGCGCATCCTTTTACACCCAAAACATGCGAACTTTAAGATCTGCGTTTACACTAAACGATAAGCATAAGAAGACTCGACGAACACTCACGAACAAACAGCTTGGTTGATGTAGAGCTGATTATAGACATTGGATTTGTTATAGCTACACAAAAAAAGGTAAGAAATAGAAGAAGAAGAGGGGTCACCTGTTGTGTAGTGGTTCGCATGGCAACCTTGAATACTGAAGGTCGCGGGTTCGTGTCCCGAGGTGGCCCTAGGATTGTTTAAATGGAGTAAAAAATTCTTGGCTAAGCCGTCCCTCGGATAAGACGTAAAATGGAGGTCCCGAGCCTGTAGGCTAATCCTAATTATACCTGGATAGGCAAAATTTAGGACTCCCACTGTAGCATCGTCCGATTAGCCTAAGTAGCATAAAGTGACCTTAAACAAACAAACAAAGAAGAAGAAAATTATCAGTTTGTTTAATGCCACTTTATGCCACTAAGGCTAATCGGACGATGCTACAGTGGGAGTCCTAAATTTTGTCTATCCAGGTATAATTAGGATAGGGATCTTTAACGAGTACCTACAGGCTCGGGACCTCCATTTTACGTCCTATCCGAGAGAAGGTATGGCTAAGAATTTATACTAAACGATAAGAATTAGAAGACACGACGCACACTCACGAACAAACAGCTTGGCTGATGTAGAGCTGATTACAGATATTGGATTTGTTTTAACCGCATACAAAAGGCAAGAATTGGAAGAAGGAAAAATCTAACACACAACTTTCAATTACTAACCTACTTAGAGTTTTTTTTTTTTTTTTTTTTTTTTTGGGACTTTAAGGCTTCTACTGAAGCCCTATATTGCCCATACTTAGAGTTGTCTGTTCGCTTAATGTCACTTTATGCCACTAAGGCTAATCGGACGACGCTACAGTGGGATTCCTAAATTTTTCCTATCCAGGTATAATTAGGATAGGGATCTTTAATGAGTACCTGACATCGTACAGGCTCGGGACCTCCATTTTACGTTATATCCGAGGGACGGCATAGTCAAGAATAGTAGAATAAAGAATAAAGAAGCAGTCAACATAATTTGTTCATTTAAAAGAAAATTTCAGATTGAAATTTTAATATTGTAACGTAAAACAAAACACAATTCATATAGTTTAGAATAGTTCTAGACCTTTTTTTTTTTTTTTTTTTTTATTTCTCCTCCCCTTCCTCGCCTGTTAGGCTATACGGGGTTTCCCGGGCCAGGGGAAAGGGTGGGGAAATAGTGGTTGGAACATACTATACACGTTTGTGACTTCGAAGTTCAAGAACCATCTACGCTGGCCTACAACCTTCGGGCGGTCCTCCTTACAACTAAATATTAACGATTAGCGGGAGAGTTAGTCTTGTTCTGAAGCTCAAGTCATATGGTTATTTCTGCGTTACAGAGGGATAATTTTTGTAACCTGTTTAATTATTTGTGTTGCAATAATTTGTTTTGCATTGTAAAATATTATTTTTTGTTGAATAAAAATCGCTTAACCCACGTAAGTGTGACAATATTATCTTGCTGTTTGGTCCGCGGTAAAGATATTATCATACAATATTGATGGATGGCCTTAATTTGAGACTAGTAAACACACTATGAATTAAATAGGAAATTTCGTTTTTCATGATTTTTTTTTTAATTGAATACGCCATATATAAATAGACCTTTCATTGAAGCATTTCTCATATTTTCAAAAAAATTAGATTATTTTTTATTTATTTTCAAAGTAAGTTTTTTTTTTCTTCATAGCTTTGTTGTTATTGTTTGTTTAGCGTCACTTTATGCCATTAAAGCTAATCGGGCGATGCTGCAGTAATAGTCCTAAATTGTGCCTATCCTGGTATAATTAGGATAGGGATCTTTAACGAGTACCTCCATTTAACGTCCTACCCGAGGGACGGCATAGCCAAGAATTTTTTAACTCCCTTGAAACAATCCTAGGGATAGGCTAGCTCCTAGGCGAGTTAACAAATAATTCTCAAGTCTAATAATTATTTTGAATAGTCTTTGTTACAAACAATAACATTAACATTAGTGAATGGTCCCAGGTCATTATTTCCGCCCTAACCATCCTTAAGGTCCAGTTCCCACGTCCGCTGGCATTAAGTTATGTCATCCACATGGTTGACACCACAAGATGATGGCCATTATGACCTAAGGCCCTCCAGGCCAACCCTACATGCTGACTGACCGCTGTGTCCTCACCGTAAGGAGGTGTCACTTCTACAGTATATTAACAACTTTATTACTTCCATATTCTGAGGCCTCTCCCTATTAGCCTGTTGGCCTTTCCTCTTTTTGCTATAACACTTGCATCCTGCTCTTTGATAGTCCCTTCAACATGGTGCTCATTTATCTTGATGTCCTCAAGGGCCGCCCCCAGTGCCAACCAGAACCAATCAGAAGCACCTACCGAGACTTTTTCCCCCACTCTAGTGCAATACTAGCAAATCCCAACTCCAAGCTCTTAATATATTTATTCCCCCAAAACACACAGAGTAAGATACAGAGAGTAAAAGTTAGAGAGTATAGACAGATAGTAACACAAAAAGTCATGTATCTTATAGTTAGTCCTTGAGACTTAGTAGAAAGTATCTTTGATACAATGATGTAGCATTTTAAATTGACAATAAAAGTTTAATCTAGAGTCTTGCTGGAGTATCTGTTATATATTTCGCGAACCAGTGACCTTCAGTATTTCTTGGTCGCCATGCGAACCACTACACCACCTAAATGGAATCAGGTAGTGTTTCATAAACCGTCATGAGTTGCTATAAAAACTCGTTTGAAAGCTTATAATTGTTTGGAAAAATCGACGTATAATGCCGCAGAGTGTAATGAAACGGTGCCCCAGATAAATAAACGTTGTTTACATAACCCCAATTTTATGTTTCAAAATAAAACATAAAATATTCCAATGTAAACAAATGACTGGTGTGTCCCCACTCACACGAATTGTTTTATTGCTTTGACCGCGAAGTCCAATACGGGATTATTGTGTTTTGTATTCACACCAATATTGGTCCGCTTTGATATTGTTTTTACAATAAATATTCAGTTTTTACTTTGTTCGGATTGGTAGAAATCAGCTTTAAGAAATGTTTGTATTGTACAAAGATAATTTTTATTTTTTTTAAACTATTTTATTAGAAGATAAAAGATTCGACCACGGCCGGGAATCGAACCCAGGTCTTCCGCATGTATTTCCGCTCCTTAGGAAATACATACGCGTTGCCCTTTATACCAGAAATATTATTCAGAAGAACCCGAAGATAGCAAGTTCAAAACCCGGAGCCAGTGGACATTTAATAATACTCGGCATCAATCCCCCACCCTCTCCCCTGTCCCGGGAAACCCCGTATAGCCTAAAAGGCGAGGAAGGGGAAGAAAAATAAAGATATGCGGAGGACCTGGGTTCGATTCCTGGCCGTGGTCGAATCTTTTATCTTCTAATAGTTTAAAAATTACAACTTAATTATTCAACTAAAGACCATAAACAATAACATCAATAAATTTATTTTGTTTGATTGGTTATTTGATGTATTTATATGCCCGCGATGGGACAGCAAAAATGTCATCAAAATTGGTGAAATGGAGGGGGCCCTTTATCTAGTAAATTTTATCTCATTTTTACATTTTTTTTTTTTCGATTTTCTCAATTACAGCACTAAAGATTTTGATCAAACTCCTGATGTTAATTGAGAATGATGTGTAGCAGTGTTGCCCATGTATATAAATTTTGTTGTTTTATAGATTACTTCTTTTTAAAAGTTCCTTATATTTAATAACATTCTATTTATAAAATATTATTAATTATGTTATTAGAAAATATCAAGTAAAAATTGTGTAAATATTTTTTTTTCTTTTAATTTGTGCAACCAAATGGCAACACTGTCAATGATCTTTTAAATTATAAAAATCATCTGCTTTAATTAGTTTGTGTTGAAAAATATCTGTGAAAACATATAAAAACTGTTAACCTTGTGTGGAATAAATAAAATAGTAATTTCCAATGAATGCGTTGTTCCTTGGTCAACTAAGAATTTATTGATTGGTGCAATTAGAAGTACCAAAGATGTATTTATTAATAACATGTAAGTTTTATTATCGTAGAAACGTTTAGAGGTGGCTAAATGGCGACTGAAACTCCCCCCCCCCTATAAAGTATCTTTGAATTCGTTTATATCGGAGAATTAAATGTCTCTCTTTATGCCTACAAATAAAAAAAAAAACCGAAATATGAAATAATAATAAATTTGAGTAAACATATTGTAACGTTAAACAAAAACATATTGTTTGACAAAAGTCCCAGACCTTTTGTTGGGAGGGACTAACAGTTGGAGCGAACTGTCATAGCACGTGTTTGTGACGTCGGTGTTCGAGAACAATCCTCGCCGGTCCACGAGGTTCTACGACGTTCTAGACCATCTCCTTACGACTATATATAAGAAGCGATTGACTGGACAGTCTTAGTCTTGATTGTCTCAAGCTCTTGCCGTATGATTATTTGTGTTACAAAGTGAAAGTTTTTGTAACCATCTCAAATATTTGTGTTGTTATAATTCGTGTGGCATTGTTATGGCAAAATTGTTATTTTTCTTTGAATAGATAATGATTTACCCAGAGAAGTGTTACAATATAAAGGAAAAAAAATTGCAACACAAATTATTGAAACACAAATAATTAAACAGGTTAAAAAAATTACCACTTTTTAACACAGAAATAACCATATTAATTGGGCTTCAGAACAAGACTAACTCTCCAATCCATCGCTCCTTAGGAAATACATACGCGTTGTCCTTTACACCCGCATATGATTGGGAACCCGAAGATAGCAAGTTCAGAACTCGGAGCCAGGGGACATTTAATAATACTAGACATCAACCCCCCACCCTCTCCCCTGGCCCAGGAAACCCCCTATAGCCTAAAAGGCGAGGTAGGGGAAGAAAAAAATAATGATAAAAAAGTGGCTCAGTAGCTACAATGCGTTGAATGAGTTATATCCTGTTATTTTTTATAGTCAATTGAAAATTCACTGATCAAGATAAAAACATTTCAGCTAAACTAAAAAGCAACGGGGTTTAACATAGAACTTTACGCCAAATTTAAAATTGTTAGGTAAACAATTTAGAACGGTTGAAGTTTTTATTTTTTACATCTTATATTTGACCATAATGTGTTATTGAATGATTCATGAAAAAGGAACTAATAAAGAATGATAATTGGAAGATGGTTGAGTACAATAACAATAGACATATAGCAAAACTGTACCAAATTAATCTTTTGTAATAATACATATTAATTAATAGGGGTCACCTGTGGTCTAATGGTTAGCAGAAAAACTTACAATATTAAAGGTCGCGAGGTCGCGTCCCGAGGTGGCTATAGGATTTTTTATTGGGAGTAAAAACTCCTTGCCTATGCCGTCCCGCGGATAGGACGTAAAATGGAGGTTTCGATCCTATAAGATGTCAGGTACTCGTTAAGGACCCCTATCCTAATTATACCTGGATAGGCAAAATTTAGGACTCCCAATGTAGCATCGTCCGATTAGCCTTAGTGGCATAAAGTGGCGTTAAAACAAACAAACAATATTAATTAAATTCAGAATATAACACATGATGATATGAGATATCGTATCAGGAGGTTATACTAATAGGTGCACAATGATTTTGGTTAACCTGTCTTTTAGAATCGAAAATAGATTCGATATTTTCCCCACAAGTGAAAAGGCGAAACATAGTTTGCCATGGGAAAAACGCGGATTTTCCTTGTCCAAGCCGGAAAATTTAGATTTATGCTTACCCTCCCTATATATCGAAAGAAAATGAAGTGTTGTGTCAATAAATCAACTTACACCGTCATCTGTTGGAAAATTATAGAACTTACAAATAATCACACTAAATTGTATAAAAAGCAGTTAATTTGCAAAAAAAAAAAAAAAAAGAAATATTGAGGCCAATAATCGAGATAAAAACTATCCTATATTTTAAATTGGACAAAAATACACACATTGAGCCAAATTTCATGAAAATCGATGGTATAGTGTAGTTCTAATTTTACCTCCGAAAAACATCGGGACACGTGATTTATATCCTGTGTCCGGGATTGGCATATATCATTACATATTTTCATACTATCATCATACAACATACAATTGAAGAGGTCGGGGCAAAGTAGTGCCTAGCAAAATTTTTAACAAAAATAAACTGTAGCTGCAGTCTGCTGTATACATATCTTTTTTTTCGCTTTAAGTTTTTATCCAAATCCTATCTACCCAGAAATTTATACATTTTTGATTTGGCGTAGGTTAGAGATATTCTACATATTATCAAAGTCGTATCTTTGTTTTTACTTTCACTTACCTATATATGAAATATATAGTAAGGAAAGTATTGCGATCGTGAAAAATTTCGACTTCCGGTATTCAACGGAAATACGCGTTTTGGGGTCCCCTGAGTCCAATTAACCAAGTCAAACGAAATGGTCTGTGTGTGTGTGTGTGTGTGTGCGTGTGTGTGTGTGTGTGTGTGTAAACAGACTAGCTCAAAAACTATAAACCGCACAGACCTGAAATTGGGTATTTAGTGTATGTATATACCCGCGATGTGACACCAAAAATTTCATCAAAATTGGTCAAACGGAGGGGTACTTTATTTAAAGAAGTTTGTCTAATTTTTAGGTTTTTTTCGATTTTCTCAAAAACGGCTCAAACGATTTTGATTAAACTCGGTATTTGGTGTATCTATATGCCCGCGATGCGACAGTAAAAATTTCATCAAAATTGATTAATTGGAGGGGGCTCTTTACTTAATAAATGTTGTCCCATTTTCACGTGTTTTTTTTTTTATTTACTCAAAAACGGATTTAACGATTTTAATCAAACTTGGTATTTGATGTATGTATGTGACCGTGATGCGACAGCCAAAATTTCATCGGAATTGGTCAAACGGAGGGGGCAGTTATTTTACTTAATAATTGTTGTCTCATTATTACGTGTGTTCTTTTGTTCACTCAAAAACGGCTTAAAATACACCTATCGATTCACCTTCACGATGTATTTGCAAAAAGTAACTCGTAGTAAAATACAAGCAAGCAGTAAAAAAACTCGACTGTTGATGAAATTGGTCCCTTCATATACAGGGTGTTTCGGAATTGCACGGCACTATTTTAGGTACATGTTCTCTAACACAAAATAAACAAAAAAGTTCATATTAACATGTATCTCAAACTCATTTATTAAACAGATATCAAAGGTTAAAGATTTATTATTACTATTTATTTATTACTATTACAACATTTAGAGTAAATGTTCAAAGGCGCCTCCGTTTTGTTGAATGCAACATTCAGCACGTCGAATCCATGCTTCTCTGGCTCTTCGTATAGCATCAGGATGGTGGTTGATAGTTACTGCGGCTTCCACGATCCGATTTCTTAGCTCTTCTTGCGTGTCAACTGCCGCAGAATAAACCATAGACTTCATCCAGCCCCACACAAAATAATCTAAAGGCGTTAAATCCGGAGATCGTGGTGGCCATTTAACAGGTCCGTTTCGACCAACCCATCGGTCTCCATAAGTTGCATTTAAATAATCAGTGACACTATAAGAAAAGTGAGCTGGAGCACCGTCATGCATAAACCACAGCCTTTGCCTAATGCCTAGTGGAATATCTTCTAGAATATCATGCAGATTATTTTGCAAAAAATGCAAGTAAGATATACCTGACAGCCTAGGTGGCAAAAAGAAGGGGCCGATGATTTTGTCGCTTAGAAGACCACACCAGACATTTAAAGAGAATGTATGTTGGTAATGTCCAACAGCAGTCGTATGAGGGTTTTCTTCGGCCCAAGTATGGGTATTTCGAAAATTAAGAATCCCGTTTCTTGTAAAGCAAGATTCATCAGTAACCAAAATGCAGTTCAGGAAGTTAGGATCTCGTGTGCATTGTCGAATTAACCACTGGGAGAAATTTCTGCGCTTGTTATAATCTTGTGGTAACAAATCTTGCCTACTTGATACGTGAAATGGATATAATTGTTGTTCGCGTAAAGTTCGCCATACGCTGGTAGAGGAAACATCGAAACGACGTGACAATCTTCTGGTACTAGTAGTAGAAGATAACTGAACAGCATCGAGTATTTCTTCTTTTACGTTTGCAGTTCGTCGAAATGGTTGTCGACCGGCGTTCACTCGTATAGGTTTTAGCGTACCATTATCCCTAAGACGTCTTTCAATGGCCTCAAACGTTTTACGATTTGGTATTCTTCGGTTAGGAAATTTTTCACGATATCTTCGAACAGCAGCAGCACCGTTTGTATGTACCTCGCCATAAGTTAAAAGCATGTCTGTTTGTTCATCAAAAGTGAATAAATTTGTGGTATCTCCCATGATAATCATAAATTGAACTGTGTCACAAGATTCACTCACACTAAAACACACAGAACTAGACAAACAGATGAGCAACTACTGTCATTGCTTATCGTTCATTTGTTTATCAGGTGATTAAAACCTTTTATTTAGTATTAAACACGTTAAACGTTGTACAGACAGTCTTAATGCAGTAAATAAATAATAAATCTTTAACCTTTGATATCTGTTTAATAAATTAGTTTGAGATATATGTTAATATGAACTTTTTTGTTTATTTTGTGTTAGAGAACACGTACCTAAAATAGTGCCGTGCAATTCCGAAACACCCTGTATAAATTAGCAATAATGAATCGAAAACTGCTGAGAATTATCAAATTTTGCTATACAGATGCTCTCTAACTTACGGAGATCTACAAATTTAAGTATATACTTAAATGTGTGAAGTTGAGGAATGGCATTTACATATTATCGAAACACGTCGATTTCTAATCCAAGTAAGTTCGTAAGTGAAAGTTGTGTGTTGCGCGCATCGCACCAGATTTTTTTGATAAATTTTATTAGCTGGTGGTAATCCTTGATATTCAGCTCTTTTATTATGTTAGGGATACCGAGAGCTGACCCTTCGATATATTTCCTCCTCTGAGCACTGAACCGCCTGCAGGGCATCACCAAGTGCAAGAGATCCTCGACTTCGTGGCAAAATTCGCAATTCGGCGACTCCCTTATTTTTATCAAATTTAAAAGTTTGGTTGTGTGTCCATGATTGATTCTTATTCTAATTAAGTTGGTTATTTCGCTTCTTACTAGATTTTTACCGATAATGGCGAACCATGGCTTTAGGGTAAGTTTAGGTTGGATTAAATAATGATCCTTCCCCTTACCTATGACTCCCAATCGTACAAGTTTTGTCATTCATTTAAAATCTTTGCCCTCAATGAGCTTCTGTATATTACGTAGGACTATACGTCTATGATGGAAATGCCACCTAAAAATTACTAGAGAGTGCTCTATATAGTTATGCTAACCCAATTAAATACAGCGTGCTCTATATAGTCATATTTAGGTGGCATTTCCATCATAGACTTATAGTCCTAGGTAATATACTCGTACAGCAGACTGCGGCTACAGTTTATTTTTGTTAAAAATGTTGCTGTTAAACATATTTTGCCCCAACCCCTTCAATTCATACATCATACAATACATTCGGCTGGGGGAAACTCCGACTCATGCCTGGCTGCCCGCTTGTGGAACGGAAATCAGGACTCTAGGAGATCACAGTGCTTCCCTCCCAGCCCTATCCCAGCTGCTATTAATAAACCTTTACCCTCTGGAACTCCGTTCATAACCTAAAATAAATACCTCAGAAACTTTATAAGCACAATCCTTGGACTGATATTCCCTCTGCAACTACCTATGACTATACTCGCTACTTAGTACACCAGGATACTGTGATTAAGCCATTTTCTTTCCTTCCAAGATCCCCCTCTTTAAGGTACAATGTAAACTAAAGGAACGGCTTCGATATTATCGATCAGCTGTCAGGGAAGCTCTTCGGCGATCATCTGTTGGGTCTCCATGGTGATGGCACCCCAAACGATCAAGGAGGCCCTTAACCATCGAAACTTATCCGCTCCCAAACTCCTTTTAACAATCTCCCCAGAACCTCGTTCTCCGGTCCAGATTTTATTTCAATATAATTTTCTTTTTCTTTTTAAACAAATCCTATCCAGGAATGTCATAGCTTGAACAACGAATATCTTCGGAGACTCGACCGCTTTTAAGAGGACATAGCTACCCTTAAAATCTTAATCCAACATGTGCTGATATAAAGGTAGGATGAGGCGTAACTAATTAGTGAGAAAGTAATGGATTGGAAAATAAGTCCTTTCGGTTTTTCAGGGTGAAATAAAACTCATTGTAACGGGTCACCTGTGGTGTTAACGGTTTGTGGTGATCCACATAATATAATTATATAATGTCATGTATAATATTATCTATTATGTATATTATTATAAATAAATTTTACTGCTAATTGTAATTGTAATTGTATTATAGCAGCATTGTATAAATTATAATTGTATTCATTAATGTATTCATTAATATTATATATCATTAAATGTAATTCCTTTAACTCGTAAATAAGTTAAGCCATACATGTTCAAAGTAAAGACGATAAGGTCTTTCTATATTGGCATAAAGTAGATAACGGAGACAAATAATTATTATATACATTAATGTATTACTAAAGGTTGAAGTTACACTCAGTAGATCCGGAAGTAATTGTACTTTGTCAAATAATTGTAAATATCCCCCACCACCGAACAGAGGTGACTTGTCAGATTATAACGTTTCCAGAAACACTTTATTTCGAGATCTTCAGCTGAACTGTTCTCAGCGCTCCCCGCTCCATATTACCAGGCATTGTACTAGATATAAGTTCTTATTGAATGTTACTTATTTTTATATAACATATATGTGTATATATATATTATTACTGGAGTATAGTTTCTTTTATTAAAAAGCTTCCACTGAGTGCTTTGTTTTTCTTTGTTGTATCCAATCAATAAATCTTATAAAAGATCCACGGATTTATACCCTTTTATTGGTATTATAATTAATTAAAGATACAACAGGTTAACATAGCAAACTACAATACCAAAGGTCGCGGGTTCGCGTCCCGCGGCGGTCCTAGGATTTTTTAATGGGAGTAAAAAATCCTTGGCTATGCCGTCCCTCGGATTGGAAGTAAAATGGAAGTCCTGAGCATGTGCGATGTCAGGTACTGGTTAAAGTTCTCTACCCTAATTATACCTGGATAGGCAAAATTTAGGACTCCCACTGTAGCATCGTCCGATTAGCCTTACTAGCATAAAGTGGCGTTAAACAAAAAAACAATTCTAAGTAGGTTGTTATGTGAAAGTTTCTTTCTTCCAATTCTTGACTTTTATATGTACTAAAAACAAAATCTATATCTGTAATCAGCTCTACATCAGCCAAGCTGTTTGTTCATGAGTGTTCGTCGAGTCTTCTTATGCTTATCGTTTAGTGTAAACGTAGATCTTTAGGTAAAGTGGCGTTAAACAAACAATATTGAAATATGGACATTATATATTTATTTAAGTCTACACAATATTGACCATTGTTAATATGACTTTTTCCTATACCTGCATAATGCCATGTGCATAGAACGACTCTTCCTTTAGGAATTTCTTTCCATTCATGGAGTTCTGCAGAGACTGTAATCAGTGATAGTTGCTTGGAGCTAGGTCTGGTGAATAGGGAGGCTGGGACAAAAGGTGCCATCCAAGGCTATTATTATTAAGATAGGAATCTTTAACGAGTACCTGACATCGCACAGGCTAACCACTTCACCACTGGTGACCCGAAGTTGAATCAATTGTGTGTCTTGATGGCAAAAGCTCATCCAATAGACAATAACACCCTTGAAATCCCACCTATGGAAAGCATAATCTTCTTTGCATTCAATCCGGGTTAAGACATTCTTTTTTGAACTTCACTACTTGTCAATAACTGTTTATACGGACTACATTATCATAAAAAATCAATTTTTCATCTCCTTTTACTAACCTTTTCAAAAATGAGTCGTTTTGTTGCCGTTTCCGTAATGAATCGCAAACAGATATGCGTGTTGCGAAGTTGACTTCTGTTAGAAAGTGAGGGAGCCGGATTTCTTAAATGGATTTCTACGGTTGTACACATTGAGGACCATACCAATCTATCGCTTTTGATCAACAATGGCCTTAACATTGCTCGTTTCAATTTCGTGTGGGTAATCCAGAGTTGGGCAAATTTTAATCTGAATAATGATTAATGAATACGAATAATTGTAATCATCAGACAAATGAATAATGAATAACCATTATTCATAATCAGTGCGGAGTATTTTTAATGATTATTGAGTGTTTATGGTATTCATTTGAAATGAATAATGAATAACTGATATTCAGTTATTCATGATTACCGAATACTGATAAATTCAGCTAGTCATTATTCATGAATAAAATATATTCATGAGCTAGGATTAATATAATATTCATCAATCATGAATGACTAATATTCATCAATCATGAATAACAAATGTTCACCAATCATCAATCATGAATATAATATATTTATGATCATTATTCATTTATATTTAAAAGACGAGGATGCATTTCTGAATTAAAAGTTGTCCTAATGAGCAAGGACGATTCCTAAGAGTGAGTGCAGTCAACTGAACAGCATTTGAAGTCACAAGTAAAGAATTAGACCCTAATTCCAATGTGTATTAGTAAAGGTCTATTGACAAGAATGGAAAGAGCAAACAACTTTTCAATCATAATTCATGATTAGTAAGACTCAGAATTGTGATTTTTTTTTGTAATCATGATTAATGAATTTATATTATTCATGATTAATGAATGATCTGTAATCATGAGTAGTGAATTACCATTAGTCATGATTAATACGTAATGAGTAATCATGAATAATGAATTCCTCTTAATCATGATTACTGACTAACATTTAGTAATGAATAATGGTCATTCACGATTGTTGAATACTCCACGACCAGTAATGAATACAATTCATGATTAATGATTCCGCGCTAAAGAATAATTTTTGAATGATGATTACAATTATTATTCACATTTTTTATTATTAGTCATAATCATCATTACAATTTTATTTAAATATGCCCAACTCTGCCATAAACACTGCATTTTTTCTATGACCTTCTGAAGCACGCTTACTTATTTCATAATAATACAACAAAATATGGCGATAATGAAGGATATTTTGTTCCATATTCAATGGTGCAATAGCAAATAAAATACTAAGCTAGTTTCAACAAGAGTTATCAGGTATAGCCGTTGACATATTACAAACAGGAAATACAACCCACCTTAGACAATTAATTCATCAGATAAGAAGCGTATCATAGTGACACCAAAATAAACGGAAAAACCGAAAGGGCTTATTTGACAAAACGATAGATCGTAAACTGTTGGCAGGTAATGTGGCAGGTAACACGAATAGAGAGGAAGTATGTGGACGTAGCTTGATTTATGGTCAGATCTATCTATAGTTATTATCTAAATTAATTTATGTTTCCGATATTAGGTAAGGCAACGAAGTAAACGCTTTGGATACGGTCATTGCATGTGAGGCACTCCAACCTTATCACAAAGTAACTGCCACTAACTCAATAGAACACGTTTCCCTGGAATGCCCACTTAAACTCCACAAATCAATAGCTTTATATTAAAACCTGAATTAACAATTTTCAGGGATGAAAATAAGAAAATAGAATTAGTTTTTAAATTTTTGAACTCAAATAACGGAAATCTGACATACTAGATCACTAAGGGGGAAAATCTGGTGCGATGCGCGCAACACACAGCTTTCACTGACTAACTTACTTAGATTATAAATCGATGTGTTTCGATAACATATAAACACTCAAAACATTAACTAATTAATACTATAAAAATCTGGTGCGTGCTCGCAACACACAACTTTCACTTACCAACTTACTTAGATAAGAAATTAATGCGTTTTGTTAATTGCCACTTCTCAAATGAACAGAACGGCTTTAATTATGAACAATGGCCTGTCATTAAAGGCGTCCTCCGCATGCGTGGGCTCAACGAGTTTTATAAGTTGACTGAATATTTTTCTTTTTTTCTCCTCTTTATGTTTTCTTTATTTTTATCATATCTCATATTTAGCCATTTCTTATTTTTAGGCGTAACGAGAGACAGTTTATTTGTCCATGTAAAGAAAAACACAGGTACTTTATAAGAAAGAAAGAAACAAACAAATAAGGCCCCCCAAAAAAAAAAGCCCCCTCAGAACATTTTAATAATGATAAAGCTTACCTGATAGTAAAGAAACTCTAATTTTCATTAAACATGACGAATTTGATAAAAATCGTTAAAGCCGTTTTTGAGATAATCGAAAAAAAGTTAAAAATTGGAAACAAAGTCATAAAATAAAGTGCCCCCTCAGTTGGACCAATTTTGATGAAATGTTGGCTTTCACATCTTTTTTGATCAAAATCGTTAAAGCCGTTTTTGAGTAAATAAATAAAACACGTGAAAATGATACAAATTTTATTAAGTAAAGTCCCCCCTCCGGTTGATCAATTTTGATGAAATTTTTACAGTCGTATCTCAGGCATATACATACATCATATACCCAGTTTGATCAAAATCGTTAAAGCCGTTTTTGAGTAAATAAAAAAAACACGTGAAAATGATACAAAATTTATTAAGTAAAGTCCCCCCTCCGGTTAATCAATTTTGATGAAATTTTTACAGTCATATCTCGGGCATATAAATAGATCAAATACTCAGTTTAATCAAAATCGTTAGAGCCGTTTTTGAGAAAATCGAAAAAAACGTAAAAAGTTATTAAGTAAAGTACCCCCTCCCTTTGAGCAATTTTGATGAAATTTTTGCTGTCACATCGCGGGCATATATCTACACTAAATACCCTATTTCAGGTTCCCACGGTTTATAGTTTTTGAGCTAGTCTGTTCACACACACACACACACACACACACACACACACAGACACACACACACACACACACACACACAGACCATTTCGCGGGACTTGGTTATTTCGACTCAGGGGGTCCCAAAACGTGCATTTCCGTTGAAAACCGGAAGTCGAAATTTTTCACGATCGCAATACTTCCACTTACTATATATTTCATATATAGGTAAGTGAAAGTAAAAAATATGAGCATCACGTATTTACTCTGTTAAGACATATAATTTTTTTATTAATAAATAAAAGTTTTCATGTTCATAATACGGTTAATTAAGTTTTGGCTGTCACATCGCGGGCATGTACATACATCAAATACCCAGTTTGATCAAAATAATTACAGCCTTTTTTGAGAAAAAAAAAAAGACCTTAAAATGAGAAAAAAATTATTCAATAATGTGCACCCTCCGTTAGATCAGTTTTGATGAAATTTCGGCTGCCGCATCGCGGGCCTATACATACATCAATTACCAAGTTTGATCAAAATCGTTAAAGCCGTTTTTCAGTAAAAAAAAAACACTTGCAAATGGGACAACATTAAGTAAAGTACCCCTTCCAATTGAGAATTGGATGAATCCAAGGCGCCCCCCCCCCCCGCACCCCTCCCCTGAATCCTCTACTGATTTGGACATTGATTTACATTAAAATAAAGGTGAAAACAGACGTGAATGAAGATTCTTGAATAAAGTTTAATATAAGATAGCTCGACTACTCGTTCAATCTATACCAGTGTTTCCCAAACTGTAGGCCATGGGTATTCTCTTGGGGCGCTGTGAACATTTTCTTATACGAAATATTATATTAATAAAATTATTACTTGTAGGGAATTATTATTCAGTGTAGGGGAACAACAAGCCCACCCTTTCAATTAATTATTTAATTTCCATAATATAAACTATTCGTAAATTTGAAATGCCTGTTTTGTTTTTTGTTGCTTTTTTAAAGCATTTATTGATATTTACAACTTTATAAAATAATACATCTAGTAAATTTGAATAAAAAGATAAAAAATCTGGTGCGATGCTCACAAACTCACAAACTCAAAAACTCACAACGTTCACTTACCAACTTACTTAAATTGGAAATAAACGTGTTTTGATAAATATGTAAACGCCATTCCTCAAATTCACACATTTTCCCACATTCTTTTACTTATTTTTTTTTTTATATTTGCTCTCTAAAGTACACTAAATTTTTTATTGTTAAATAAAAGTTTTTACTTGTGATAATTCGGCAATGCAAGCAAAATACTCCATCGCGTCTGATTTTATAATTCTCTATTTAGTTGTTGAAAACTTCAATTAGTTACCATGGAAACCAAATAATTTCCATTAAATATCTATGATTCAAATCACGTTGACAACTCTTACCCATGAACAGAACGTCTTTAATTATAAACAATGGTCTGTCATTTAAGGCGTACTGCGCATGCGTGGGCTCAACGTGTTTTATGAGTTTTCGGAATTTTTTTCTTTTTTCTCTTCTATATATTTATTCGATTTTTTTTTTTATTTGGATATCCCGGTTTCACCCGGGGAATTTCATTTTTCTAATGAAACGGTCGAATTCGTAAAAAAACATTGTGAAGCGAGATCTTTACGATTTTTATAACAATAAAGAATATCGGCTGAAGTTTTAATATGGACAGGTGTTCCCACTTGTTATGAAAGAACCACTGAGCGAAATTTGAAGAATTGCGGTATAAATTTCTATAAAGAACAAACAAACAGAATTTCATCTTTATTTACATAGATAATCTATGTAGTACTTTTATTATTTTATTGAAAACATTGCATAGGATATCTTATTATTATAAGGGCAATGACCTCGATCAGGCGGGTGCAGTTGAAAGGGAAAAAAATCTGGTGGTGCGCGCAACACACAACTTTTACTTCCAACTTACTTAGATTATAAATTGAAGTGTTTTGTAACTGCCACTTCTCAAAGTCACACATTTTTTCACATTCATTTCTTATTTTTGTTTATATTTGTTTTTTAAAGTACACTAATTTCTTTTTAATATTAAATAAAAGTTTTTACTGTGATAATTCGGCAATGGAAGCATAGCACTCCAAGAGGTCTGATTTTATAATTTTCTATGTAGTTGTTGAAAACTTCAATTAGTTACCATGAAACAAATAATTTTCATTAAATGAACAGAACGGCTTTAATTACAAACAATGGTCTGTCATCAAAGGCTTACTCCGCATGCGTGGGCTTGTTTTATGAGTTGACAGAATATTTTTCTTTTTTTCTCGTTTATATGTCCTATTTCTCGTCTATACTTGATGTTTTTTATGTATTATATTTAGCCATTTCTTATTTTTAGGTGTGACGAGAGACAGTAAATTTCTTCATCTAAACAAAAAAATAGGTACTTCATAGGAAAACAAAAAAGGCCCCTTCCCCATTTAAGCCCCCTCGGAATAATTTAATGATGATAAAACTTACCTGATATTAATGAATACTTGATTCTCATTAAACATGACGTGTATGATCGTTAAAGCCATTTTTGACGAAATCGAAAAAAAATTTAAATAAAATGCCCCCTTCATCATTTGACTAATTTTAATGAAATTTTTGCTGTCACATCACATATGCATACACTAAATACGGGGACGTCGACTATGTAAGCAATACCAACTAGCCAGAACCCTTTGCTTTTGGTTCAAGGTAATGTCTTTCTAGAGCTAAACAGAATACTGTAGTCTCTCTCTAATCCGAACCTCGATAGTCCGAATTCTCCAGTAATCCGAACAGCCGCCCAGGGGTTTTTCCTTCTCTCATTTTATCAAAATTTATTTTTTAATTAATTTACTCCCTGAAAAAACTATGGTACACCATAAAGAATCATGTGCTCCCAGTCGAAAAATTTCTAAAGAACGATTAACCTTCATGCCATGTGCAAATGCAACAGGAACACACAAACTTAGATTATTGGCTATTGGAAAGTCTAAAAATCCTCGAGCTTTTAAAAATGTAACACTCCCTCTTCTTTACAAAAATCAAGAAAAGGGGTGGATGAATATTGAGATTTTCAAAGACTGGTTCCACAATGAATTTGTACCATCTGTTAAAAGGCATCTTGAAACAATTGGTCTTGAAAAAAAAGCTCTTCTGCTCATCGATAATTGTCCTGGTCATCCCGATGAAAACGAATTAGTGAGTGTAGACGGAAAAATAGCAGCTATGTTTTTACCTCCAAACTGCACTGCCTTATTGCAACCAATGGACCAACACGTTATTCAGCATGTGAAACTGCATTACAGGAAATACCTCCACTCGCATATTGTGTCTCAGGAAGGTGATATACCATCAATATTAAAAAAATTAATCTTAAAGACGTAGTGTTCAACTTAGCAGCAGCTTGGGATTCCGTACAACCAAACCTTATTAGAACATCTTGGAACAAACTGTTGGGGAAAAGAGACACGGAGGATATTTCAACTGGGTCTAATCTTGTTTTAATATCAAAACTTTTAAAGACTCTCAATCCAGAAGTTGAAATCGAAGAACACGAAGTGAATGATTGGATTCAGGGGAGTGAAGAAAATGAGGTAGCACTAAAAACAGATGATGAAATTGAAAGCTTCGTTCAGGAGCCATCGGAAACTGAAGATGAGGGACCGTCAACTGCGGTTCACGTTGTGAAGCATGAAGATGCAGTAAAAAATTTCAACTACTGCATTGATTGGGCCATCGAAAACAACGTAGGTACCATGGCAACATGTTTTATTACTCCGTCATCTTCGAGATGAAGCACTCCACAATAGTTTAGAAAAATCGCAACAAAGAAAAATAACAGATTTCTTTAAAAAATAATTTGTTAACATAAGTGAAAATATTTTAATATGTATATATGTATATTTTGTGTTCTAATAAAATAAAATTTACAAGAATTTTTTTTTCCCTACTTTCCCTCTGTAATCCGAATTTTTCGGTAATCCGAACACCCCCTGTACACTATTAGTTCGAATTAGCGAGAGACTAATGTAATGGATTAAAATTGATAAATATGGAACACAACTGATAATGAATATCCTTCTTGTTGAATATCTTTAGTTAATCTTTTTTTTCTTCTTCTTCTTTTTTAACCTCCGCTTTATACCACGAGGGGTAATCGGGAAGGGTTATACATATATACATTTATACATATACATTACCAACCTCTTCTAATCCACGGCAAGCCGCTGAGTCTGTTCATTAAGGCCGTCACCAAACAGAATCGAGCGGGCTTGAGTGGGATTCGAACCCGCACAGACAGCGTGGGAGTCGGAGACACTCTTTGAGCTAGTCTGGTCTAGTTCACACACACACACAAATTTGCAGGGGACTTGGTTATTTGGACTCAGGGGGCCCTAAAACGTGTATTTCCGTTGAAAACCAAAAAAAGATTTTAATGATCGCAATACTTTCCTCTATATTTCATATATATAAGTTATAAGTGAAAGTAATAAGCATTAATAATAAATTTTTGCACATATTATTAATATAAATGGGGAATTCATTTGACAAAGATAATAAAATAATATTATAATAGTATAATCTTTACTATTTTATTTTAAAAATTTACACATTTAGATAAACAATACAAATCAAGTTCTCCTGTCCCTTGTTTTCTTATTATCTTAATAAATAACACTTCATGGTTAACATATATGTCTTAATATGGAGAGGTCTCTGCACATTTCTTTCTTTTTAAACAACGATTTTCACCAATTCCTCAGAGATACATTAGACGAGAAAAATTATTTACTAACATCAATTCAAAAAAAATATATAAGTTTTGACAATTTGTGCCTGATGGTTAGTAATAGCCAGAAATACACGATTAAATAAAATTACATAAATTTGAATATAAAAGAGGCACTGCTAATGCAATCTGAGGATGTAATAATACTTCTGCTTATGACAGTGAAAGGTGGTAAAGCAATTTTCTTTTCGAATCAAGTTTAATTGATTTAAATGCATCCTTTCAAATTTATTATTTTTTTTTTTTAAATATAAATTCTGGCATTACGTACAACACAAGAGATCAAAGGGCAAAGCAGAATACAGAAGAGTAACACCAAAGCAAATTATATTTACATCATCAGCTGCTCGTACGACTAATCAAAAGCAACACTGATATTATTAACATATAGGACATCTAATAAAGACTAAAATGGTAGTCTTCTATATATATTTAGCAGGAACTCATAATAAATGCGACTAAAAATAAATTTTATAAACAATCACATCATGACAAATAGATTTTTTTTTTTTTCAGTACATTTATACATCAATGAAGAGGTGAAACAACATTGAAAAATTTGTATTTCTAACTTCACAAATAAAACAATAAAAGTAATAAGATTAAAAGATATAAAAAAGGCTATAAGATCATCATAAGAAAAATAAAAATGTCTTAATATTATCTCTAAGATAATATTTCAATATTCTTTATAATTATTTAAATATTATTTATATATTAATATTTTTTAATAGAAAACATTAATGATGAAAGAACCTACATTATTAGCATAAGTAGCTCTTTTTAACAATTGAATAAATTTAAATAAGTAAAAATTATAAAAAAAACCAAAAACCAAATATATATATCATTTCCACTTCTATTCTACGAGGGTCATTTTTAAAGTAAGAACCGATTGCACACCATGTCCGCGCATTGTGTCACATGACATCGGTTCAAGGTCTGCCACTCATGGACAGTCCCGCACTAGCTCCCCATTACTTTTCATGTCTCTGCCGGTGTTGGTTGTACCGTTATTCCAGGTTTTTAGTCGCATCAGTAATCAGTAATCCCGCCAATAGTGAAGTGCGCTCAGTTATTCGTTTTTAAATTGAAAAAAAGTTCACAAGTTTCAAGATTAGTAGTTTATCAAATGGTTACTGACAAACTTCACAACAAAAAAATGTGTGCGAGATGGGTTCCAAAAATTTTGACAGAAGAACACAAAGCAAAGCGTTTGGCTTATGGCTCGTCCTTTTTGGAGCGCTATCACAAGGATGGTGACAAGTTTTGAGGGACCGGTGATGAAACATTTTTGCATTTAAAAACCGAATAACTGAGCGCACTTCATAATCGGCTGAATTACTGATGGAAATGGTGACTAAATACCCGGAATAATGGCACAACCAACACCGGCAGAAACATGACCTTGAACCGATTTCATGTGACACAGTGCCCAATCAGTTCTTACTTTAAAAATGACCCTCATATTCCCAAGTTAAATTTAACCTTTTTTCAGACTTGAATGAATCCTTAAATATTATGGTTTATCTGTGTTTTTATTTTTAAAATAATTATTTCAACTGCTTTAAGTATCTCTTTCTTTAATCAAATATTTACTTAATTAATTATTTATAATTAACAATATAGATAAACCAAAATATTTAGGGATTCATACAAGCCTGAAAAAGGTTACAATTAACTTGGAAAAGGTTACAATTGATTTGGAAAAAGTTATATTTGAGACTTGGCAGTGCTATATAAACGTACTGAGTAGTTCATTTCAATAACTTCTATTATAAATTGGAATCACTGAAAAATTTTCAATTTTTTTTCCCGAGTTAAATAATAAAGAGGTTTGAATATGCAAATTTTGTTACTAACTAAAAACAATTATTTCTCAAATAATCTTACAATTGATATTAAATAATATATAAATATTATTCCAGTATGAGAAAAGGAAGCACGAACATTGAAATTATAAACGATAAGAAATAGTTAACTACATTATCTTTTCTTGATTTTCACAAATTGCATCCCGGACTAAAAAAACATAAATAATAATGGATAAAAAATGATCTTATGCCTTTTATTTATCACATTAATAAAAATTAAAAAAAAAAATCAACAAAATCATTCAAACAAGAATATTTCACATTAAAAATATACAAATTTATGTATACAAAAATTTATAAACACACAAAAAATTAAAAAACAGAACAGTCAAAAACCTAAGCATCATCATATTATAAAAATTTTTAAAAACAATTCTAAAACATTCACAAAATAAAATCTTTCATTGTTTTCCTAAACAACAAATTTTAAACCAAAATTTTATTTATAAATGGAATTATTCATGAGAAGACCATATTGTTATTTCACATTATACAATATCTTACAAGTTACACTAAAAAGTGAAGAAATAATGGAAGTCATATTTACAGAGGCATATCTTTACATTTTAAGATTTTGTACAAATAAAATAAAATAAATATATATATAATGTAAATTGCTAGTATATTATAAAACAATTCATCATCAACAAAAAACATATGTATTTATAAAATAATTTTGGTAAATCATTAGAGGAATAGAAAAAAAAAATTAATGAAAGTTCCAAATTTTCAAATATAAGCTAAACTTGAAGCTACGCTTGCAAAAATCGGAAATGACTAATAAATATGGTTTTGATTAAAACAACTTTGATCACTTAACGTCATTATACTTACAAGTCTTTGTAAATGCAGGTATATAAATTAAATATACCACACACATGTACATATACATATTACTAATACTCGCCGGAATGTACCAACGTAATAAGAGAAACACTCGAGAAAGTGATTTACATATATATAGGTTGAGCTATAAGTTATTGTTAACAAATAATTATAATGTAATATATATATAATAAGTATATATATGATTAAACAATGTGCAGCGATTAACCGCTTCATATACGATATCTTTTTGTCTTATCTAAAAAAACACTTGTATCGGCTAAAATATATATATCATAATAGCATACACTACGTAATTATTATTTACATATTTTATATAATAAGTTACTTATCAAGACACGCTATAAATGTATAAATGTATTTACTTTCAATATTATCAAGTAATAAAAAAATCAACGTATATATATAAAAAAAAGGAAGATATTTCCGCATCAATAAAAAAATTACTAACTTATATATATGTATATATATCAATATCAGACAAATTTCAATCACAAATGAACTTTGATGCCAATGATTCGAAAATTCTATATAAACATACCAAATTATTAGTTAGGCCTACATTTTTTTTTCTTTTTTTTTTTTCTTTTAAATTACAGTCATATACTCATTAAAATTGTATAAATTAAGCTGGAAGAAAAAAAGAAAAAAGGGAAAAGATAAAAAAAAATATAAGCCAAAGGTATAAACATTTAAAAAAAAAAGTCATAAAAGCAATATTTAACTTACCGAGTATAAAAAGTATAATTACAACGTTAAAAGTCCATTTATTGGCCATGTGACTATAATAGGCAGTGACGTCAAGATATGAAAAGCCGTTTGTAATTTTCTTATTTCTGAAAAACATTGGCTATATTCTGATCACCAAAGTTAACAATCGAAACGATAATTTTAACTTGAGACCTTTAAGTAGTAATAATTATAAATGTTAAAAATAAAAAATAAAAAACGATATATTAATAATAAAATCAACGTTGTACGCACTAAAGTACCCTGGAACTCTCAGAGACTTTCTTTATTTAAAATTATTCAATTAAATATGCCTAAAAAAAGGAATAGGTTAATAGTGCTTTGCTGACCGAGTGAGCATTATGTAACAAATACATTTCAGTGAGTGATTTCAGTCTGTCTTCCTATACTTGGTTCTTTTGTCCAATTACCTCCTGTTCAGCTCAGTCTTAAACGCTGAAAAATTAAAAAATACTATTAAATAAATGAAAACGTCTGTAATTATTATTTAATCATAATTAGATATATCCTATCGTGAACATATAATATCTTTGAAAAATAAATAGAAATTTCTTTTTTAAATATTGTACGAACGGTAACAATTCGTACACCCTCTAACAAAGTGTTTGTCTGAGCTGTGGTGAGTTTGGCGCCCTTGCTCAACCTGGACAATGATTCAAAGGACAATGCCTGATTCTTATCATTTTCATCCTTTCGTTGTTTTTCTTTTTTGCATGTTCGTTTTAAAATTATGTTGTATATATCTTGATATAATTAATCTATAATATTTAGCAATCATATTTAATCTATATAATATAATATTTTATTATGTTTAATTCATATAAGTAAAGATAAATATATTAATTTAACCATCATTGTGGGTGACCACCTATTTTTTAAATTATTTTAAATAATTGGTGAACAAAAATTGTCCATCTCCCGTAAATACTCGCAAAACTTGTGAGATCGTGGGAGAGGTGTCAGTAAAGAGGAAGGATTTGGCACCGTTTGGAAGCGACTCCGTGGTGTAATGGATAGCATACCGCGCATGTCACGCGGAAGACCCGGGTTTGATTCCCGGCGGAGCCAAATCTTTTCTCTTCAAAAATAAATTATTTAAAGATAAATATATAAAATCAATCTTAATATAGTTATGTTAAAATCGTTGATGTTTGTTGCTTGCTTTTTTTTTTGCCATTAAATTGGCAGTTGGCTGTTGTTGAATAATTATTCGGTTTGATCTAGGCTTGGTTCAGTAATTCACATCACTAACGACAATGCTAACCCAAACAGTCACTAATGTAACATCACCATTATATATATATCCTGTCATCAACATTATATATATATATATATATATATATATATATATGTATGTATAATGTCATTTTGTACATTCCTATTGCAAAAGTATCTGTTTGAACATTGAACATCGTGAAGAATCAAGCTGTCATAAATTGGCTCACCCAAGCTCAAGTTAGGTGGGCGGTTTGTTCAGAGAACCCCTGTGAACACAGCCACCCCAGTGGTGCCATCTCTGGGTGAATGGCAGAACCCCTTGGCCAGCCTTGCTAGAAAAGTGCATGAAATTTTAGGACTTAAGCCAGATAGAGAAATTGAAGTCCCAGGCCGAGGGTGCACTTAAAGTTCACTTCAAGAAAACGTTTATTCCATCGAATTTATGATCGAGTAGTGATCTAAGGGATTATTGGCCACCAGGGGAGGATGGGAGGACTGACCACCAACAGGATATGAGAACAGCCACAGCCCTCAGAAGAATTCCCATAAAACCACAGAGTGAAAGAAGAGAAGTACCGGTCAGCAATTTCAACAGGTACCATGCACAGAATTCCAAGCAAAATAATAATGTTGAAATGTAACCAACCAAATTCATAATTAATATACTAACAATAATAATACAAACAATAATATACTAATAATAATAATGTTAATATACTAACAATAATAATACTAAAAATAATAATGTTGAAATGTAACCAACCAAATTCATAATTAATATAGTAACAATATTGTACCCTTTTTGGCCGAACAAAACTGTTTTGTATAACCCATGTTATTCACATCCCTTATTCATCTTCCCTATCTTATTCATACAGCCCTAAATTAAAACATCCACTATGACCCACGTTCTTTGCTTCCCAAACCATGGGTCAAAACAAATATTGAAAAAACACCCCTTTTGATTTCTTTTTTGTCAGACTTCACATATCCTTGTACCGTGAAATGATAATAACAGATCTGGGAAAGTGGACTCAGAAATAACAAAAAGGATCTCTAAGGCCAACTCGGTCTACTACCGGATCTGCAAGTCAATAATCGGAAGCAGAGAAGTGAGTCAGGATATAAAGCTATAAGTCCGTATACCTTCCCATCCTTCTTTATGGAGCGGAAAGTTGGGTCCTGACTAAGAGATTGCAAAGCCGAGTAACAGCAGCTGAAATGAGGTTTCTAAGAAGGGTACTGGGGAAAACAAGAAGAGACCGCATCAGAACCGAGAGAATTAGGGAGGAACTAAAGATATGCCCTCTCCAGAAAAAAAGATCGAGAACCGCCAGCTCAAGTGGTTTGGACATGTCTGCCGTAGGGAACAACATTAAAACGATGAAGGTGAACCCATTGGGAAGGAGGCCCAGAGGTAGACCCAGGAAGTCCTACTTGAGCTACATAGAGGACATTGGGAGACGGAGACAGAGGGCGGCCATTGAAGTGAGGATCATGACACAGGACCGAGATGTCTGGGCTGTTGACTAGAGACACCCCATGCTGAGAGGCAAATGAGCGGAAGAGAAAGATGATTTATTTTTTAAAAAATATATTATTTTAATTTTAATTAGTTCTCGAGATAAAAAGTATGTGTTTTCGAGACACATAATAGGTGCGTGATAATAATAGTTTCTGGGCTTGATCTTAATTTTGAATATATATTTCATCATAAAATATCTTTTAAACATTTTAATTATATT
Organism: Aelia acuminata; assembly: GCA_911387785.2. Classification (NCBI taxonomy): domain Eukaryota; kingdom Metazoa; phylum Arthropoda; class Insecta; order Hemiptera; family Pentatomidae; genus Aelia; species Aelia acuminata. Next base: position 180,528,478 of record OU426979.1, read on the forward strand.
TATTTATTAGACATGGAGTCACCTGTAGTATAGTGGTTAGCATAGCAACCTACAATACTAAAGGTCATGGGTTCGCATCCCGAGGTGGCCCTAGGATTTTTTAAAGGGAGTAAAAATCCTTAGCTAAGCCATCCCTCTGATAGGAGTAAAATGGAGGTCCCGATCCTGTGCGATGTCAGGTACTTGTTAAAGATCCCTATCCTAATTATATTTGGATAGGCAAAATTTAGGACTCCCACAGTAGCATCGTCCGATTAGCCTAACAAACAATCGACAAACAACATATATTTCAGCTAATCTAAAAACCAATGTGATTTAAAATATAACTCTACGCCAAATTTAAGTAAAGAATTTAGAAGGGTTAAATTTTTATTTTTTACATCTCATATTTGACTTTTTCATTCGATGTCGGGTACTCAATCCTAATTATACCTGGATAGGGAAAATTTAGTACTCCCGCTGTACCATTGTCCGATTGGCCCTAGTGGCATAAAGGAACGTTAAACAAACAACAACAACAGATTATCAGACATAAATAATGACAGCTATTAATTCCAATTTATGTTAGCAGTAACTATATACAACCCAATTGCTCTTGCTCTTGCTGCCGCATGCTAATCCCGAAACCCAGGAAACTATTTTTTAAAATTTTAAATAAATCATTTACCTTCAATAATTTCAAGTTTGGCTTTGTTGATTTCCCTACGAACTTCTCGAAGGAGGTCTTGCTTGAGGGCTTCGAGGTCTCCAAGCGTTTCGCCGTTGACTTTGGGGAGGCATTCTTCGCTGGAAGCCAGCTGTTTCCTTCCAGGTTTGGGCGAGGCTTCCAAGCCGTTGCCAACGCTAGCCTTGTTCCCCCACTGCTTCCTTTCGGCAGTACTGTAATCGGGCTCCTAAACAAAAAAAACAAAAGAATTCAAAATTCCAGCAGTCTAATTCTTACCAAGAGATAATGCACTTGAAAAGCTCATTTAATTCACTTTTCAGTAAAAAAAATAACACTTTTGTCAGAGCATTCCCATCGGACCCCGTAGCTCGATACCATCTGTGGCCATGGGCGGATCCAGCCGATCGTAAAGGGGAGGCTGCAGTCCTAAAGAGGGGGGGCTGCACCCCACAGCCCTTCATTTGGATCTGCTAATCAGCTTTTTTACCTTTATGTTCCTTTCCCACAACTAAAATTCTACTTATTCTGCACATTATTTGTTCTTTAACTTGCTTCCTTACATTAAGGAAAGTCAAATTCTATCTTTAAATGACGAAACATTTTCCAAAGGGAGGGGCTGCAGCCCCCAAAGCCCCCCCCCCTATCCGCCAATGTCTGTGGCTCATCCCAGCAGTCGGACCCCGGAGACCGATACCATCCAATTCAGGATAACCCTAAAATACGCCGCCGCATCTAATGTGTTAATATGTCAAAATAACTATGCTTACTTAAAATAATTATCGTTGAAACACAATTTTATAATAATGAAAGTAGATTTATCAAGAAGTAAATAATTATAATGCAATAATCGATTTATATTAGAGATGATTCCGCGAGGAATGGTGGCATAGGCCCAGGTACTGCAAAGACTGTAGCGCCCAACAGTGAGTGAGTGAGATTAAATATAATTATTTTAATTACATTTTTTGCATTCAAGTTGCAATTTAACAAAAAAAAAAACAATTATTTAAAAAATAACTGAAAGATGAAATATGAGAAGAAATGCTTCAAACAATTGAGGAAAGTCTTGATCCATCTAGAACATTCGACAGTATGCCGAATAAACATTAAAATATTAAGGGCAAGTGGCCTTTGGTTCAATTGTAAGCTCTCTCATTTGTTTTATGTCATCAGTAATGTGCTTAGCGACCGTTGTTACAAGTATAATAGTCTTAAATGTTAAAATGTTAAGCCATAAGGGGTGTATATTAATGCCTTACATCTTCACTCAATATAATAACAAAACCTGAGAAAGAAAATATTATTAATTTATGACCCTCAAAGAAATTAGTAAAAGACTTCTTAACCCTTTAGCGTCTGAGCAGTGCAAGTGTATTGCGGACCCTGTGTCCTGAGACCTTAGACCGGCTGTCGTGCCCGGTGGCCTCAATACTTTTTCCCAGAAAACAGACCAAAGAATTCGCCCTATTTGACTAAGGAATAAGGTGCAGGTAAAATTAATTTGGATAACTCAAAAAGAACCCCATGTTAATTAGTTTACAACCCTCCGAAATTTATGAGGAAACCATAAACCTCGTCACTAGGAAATACCGGACGGGCTGGAAACAGGGTTGGAGAAACGCGAATGCCAATTATATAAAAATAATTTTCATATGTCCTGCACTCGTCCTAAATATGAATAAGAAAATTATGATTATTTGTCTGCTCGCCATGCTCCTCTAGTATTCATGAAATTAAAAAAAATACGTGTAGGAACGTACCTAAGTAGACATACTTATAGATAAATAGACATATAATTTTTAGAACTGTTATATTAAATGTTTTATATATCTGTTTATTTTGTAACATTTTTAAATTATATACTATACTAGCATTTCCCGTCGCGGCTTTGCCCGCAAGGCTTTAAAATCAATTCTGTGATCATTATCTTGGTATTTATTTGATATAATATGTTATATATTGACAACATATGTTATATATTGAAACATAACAGGGATCGGAGCTTCCGGTAAGTGAAATGTTGGAGGGGGAAGCTGCCGGCTCGGTAGAAGAGAGGGAGACGCGCAATGGAGAGTTCACTAAAACCGCCGAAACAAAAATTGCTTACTACTCGTGAACGCTTAATTTTTCGGCTTTAAAACATGGTTGAGTTAAACTCGTCGTATCAAGATCTTAAAAATGAGTCCAAATTAGATATTTTTTCTCGAAGTGCAAAAATAGGTGTCCGTTAGTCCTAAACGACAATTTCGCCATTTAAACCCCTTAGGGATTACATTTTTAAAATTCCTTTCTTAGTGGTTACCTAAAATCTAAATTCCGAACTTCAAGTTTCTATCATTAGTAGTTTTTGCTCTGCATTGATTCTATCAATCAGGGCAAAGCCTCTTATATATATGGAGAAGAGATCGAAATAAACACGCACCATCCCCAATCATGGGAATCACAGTGTGCATAATTTGATTACCACTAATATTTAAATAACCAGTAGCCATATTTTATGTGAATGTCTATTTTAATAATATTGTAACGTTACATCGATATTCAAATAAAAAACATATGATTTAAAATCTCAAAAATAGATTTCCGTTAGAGTTAAACGACTTACGGGTTACATCTTTGAAATTCCTTCCTTAGTGGTTACCTACATCGCGTTTAAAATCTATATTCCGAACTTCAGGTTTCTATCATTAGTAGTTTTAGCTCTGCATTGATTCTGTCAGTCAAGACAAAGCCTCTTATATATATAGAGATTTTTTTTACGAGTTGTTACCTACAATTTATGAATTTTGCATTCCTAAATAAAGATATGATAAATCCAATAGCGAAGAGTAAAAATTCAAGTTTTAAAAGAAGCCAAAAAACATCTCTGAAGGTGCTGACTACTGTGGGGTTTTATCCTAGTGCAATGGTAAAATGGAAAGAGTTGAGAAATCAATTAAAATAAAGTCCGCAGTTTCAGTTTTCTAACACTGAAGCGGGCGGAACTGATATATCAGTCTAAAGGCAAAAGGGACTGCAGTGCTCGAACTAAACTATCAGTCTACAGGAGTTAAAGGGTGAAATTACTATAAAACTCATGAGGACCCACCCAAATTCAATTTAAAATTGAAGCTTTTTCACAAATTTTGTGCGCCTTATTTGTAATTATTTTTTTATATAATAGTTTATCGATGTTTTGAATACTATAATTGGCAATTTCTAATTCCTAGGAAAAATTAGATACAGTTAATTACTCCATAAAAAACAAGTACTTTAAAAGAAGTACTTATCATCGCAATTTCAACTCTATCATATTATTCTATGATCATAAAACCTAACTCATATAAAAAAAAAAAATCTGGTGCGTGCGCGCAACACACAACTTTCACTTACCAACTTACTTAGATAAGAAATTAATGCCACTTCTCAAAGTTACACATTTTCCACATTCATTTCTTATTTTTGTTTTCATTTGCTCTATAAACCCCTCAGAACATTTTAATAAACGCTTACCTGATATTAAATAACACTCAATTTTCATTAAACATGACGAATATGAAGAAAATCGTTTAAGCCGTTTTTGAGATAATCTAAAAATTAGAAAAAAAGTTATGAAATAAAGTGCCCGCTTCGGTTGATCAATCTTGATGAAATGTTGGCTATCACATCTTTGGCATATACATACATAAATACCCAGTTTGATCAAATTCGTGAAAGCCGTTTATGAGTAAATAAAAAAAACACGTGAAATTGATACAAAATTTATTAAGTAGTGTCCCCCCTCCGGTTGATCAATTTTGATGAAATGTTGGCTATCACATCTTTGTCATATACATACATCAAATATCCAGTTTGATCAAAATCGTGAAAGCGGTTTTTGAGTAAATAAAAAAAAAACACGTGAAAATGATACAAAATTTATTAAGTAAAGTCCCCCCTCCGGTTGATCAATTTTGATGAAATGTTGGCTATCACATCTTTGGCATATACATACATCAAAAACCCAGTTTGATCGAAATCGTGAAAACTGTTTTTGAGTAAATAAAAAAAACACGTGAAAATGATACAAAATTTATTAAGTAAAGTCCCCCCTCCGGTTGATCAATTTTGATGAAATGTTGGCTATCACATCTTTGGCATATAAATACATCAAATACCCAGTTTGATCAAAATCGTGAAAGCCGTTTTTGAGTAAATAAAAAAAAAATCTTGAAAATGATACAAAATTTATTAAGTAAAGTCCCCCCTCCGGTTGATCAATTTTAATGAAATTTTACAGTCATATCTCGGGCATATAAATAGATCAAATACTCAGTTTAATCAAAATCGTTAGAGCCGTCTTTGAGAAAATCGAAAAAAATGTAAAAAGTTATTAAATAAAGTACCCCCTCCCTTTGAGCAATTTTGATGAAATTTTTGCTGTCACATTGCGGGCATATTAGAAAAAAAGTAATGAAATAAAGTGCCCGCTTCGGTTGATCAATCTTGATGAAATGTTGGCTATCACATCTTTGGCATATACATACATAAATACCCAGTTTGATCAAATTCGTGAAAGCCGTTTTTGAGTAAATAAAAAAAAACACGTGAAATTGATACAAAATTTATTAAGTAGTGTCCCCCCTCCGGTTGATCAATTTTGATGAAATGTTGGCTATCACATCTTTGTCATATACATACATCAAATATCCAGTTTGATCAAAATCGTGAAAGCGGTTTTTGAGTAAATAAAAAAAAAACACGTGAAAATGATACAAAATTTATTAAGTAAAGTCCCCCATCCGGTTGATCAATTTTGATCAAATGTTGGCTATCACATCTTTGGCATATACATACATAAATACCCAGTTTGATCAAATTCGTGAAAACCGTTTTTGAGTAAATAAAAAAAACACGTGAAATTGATACAAAATTTATTAAGTAGTGTCCCCCCTCCGGTTTATCAATTTTGATGAAATGTTGGCTATCACATCTTTGTCATATACATACATCAAATATCCAGTTTGATCAAAATCGTGAAAGCGGTTTTTGAGTAAATAAAAAAAAAACACGTGAAAATGATACAAAATTTATTAAGTAAAGTCCCCCCTCCGGTTGATCAATTTTGATGAAATGTTGGCTATCACATCTTTGGCATATACATACATCAAAAACCCAGTTTGATCGAAATCGTGAAAACTGTTTTTGAGTAAATAAAAAAAACACGTGAAAATGATACAAAATTTATTAAGTAAAGTCCCCCCTCCGGTTGATCAATTTTGATGAAATGTTGGCTATCACATCTTTGGCATATAAATACATCAAATACCCAGTTTGATCAAAATCGTGAAAGCCGTTTTTGAGTAAATAAAAAAAAACTCTTGAAAATGATACAAAATTTATTAAGTAAAGTCCCCCCTCCGGTTGATCAATTTTAATGAAATTTTACAGTCATATCTCGGGCATATAAATAGATCAAATACTCAGTTTAATCAAAATCGTTAGAGCCGTTTTTGAGAAAATCGAAAAAAATGTAAAAAGTTATTAAATAAAGTACCCCCTCCCTTTGAGCAATTTTGATGAAATTTTTGCTGTCACATTGCGGGCATATTAGAAAAAAAGTAATGAAATAAAGTGCCCGCTTCGGTTGATCAATCTTGATGAAATGTTGGCTATCACATCTTTGGCATATACATACATAAATACCCAGTTTGATCAAATTCGTGAAAGCCGTTTTTGAGTAAATAAAAAAAACACGTGAAATTGATACAAAATTTATTAAGTAGTGTCCCCCCTCCGGTTGATCAATTTTGATGAAATGTTGGCTATCACATCTTTGTCATATACATACATCAAATATCCAGTTTGATCAAAATCGTGAAAGCGGTTTTTGAGTAAATAAAAAAAAAACACGTGAAAATGATACAAAATTTATTAAGTAAAGTCCCCCATCCGGTTGATCAATTTTGATCAAATGTTGGCTATCACATCTTTGGCATATACATACATCAAATACCCAGTTTGATCAAAATCGTGAAAACCGTTTTTGAGTAAATAAAAAAAACACGTGAAAATGATACAAAATTTATTAAGTAAAGTCCCCCCTCCGGTTGATCAATTTTGATGAAATGTTGGCTATCACATCTTTGGCATATACATACATCAAATATCCAGTTTGATCAAAATCGTAAAAGCGGTTTTTGAGTAAATAAAAAAAAAACACGTGAAAATGATACAAAATTTATCAAGTAAAGTCCCCCCTCCGGTTGATCAATTTTGATGAAATGTTGGCTATCACATCTTTGGCATATAAATACATCAAATACCCAGTTTGATCAAAATCGTGAAAGCCGTTTTTGAGTAAATAAAAAAAAACTCTTGAAAATGATACAAAATTTATTAAGTAAAGTCCCCCCTCCGGTTGATCAATTTTAATGAAATTTTTACAGTCATATCTCGGGCATATAAATAGATCAAATACTCAGTTTAATCAAAATCGTTAGAGCTGTTTTTGAGAAAATCGAAAAAAATGTAAAAAGTTATTAAATAAAGTACCCCCTCCCTTTGAGCAATTTTGATGAAATTTTTGCTGTCACATTGCGGGCATATACATACACTAAATACCCAATCTCAGGTTCGCACGGTTTATAGTTTTTGAGCTAGTCTGTTCACACACACACACACACACAGACACACAGACACACACACACACACACACACAGACCATTTCGCGGGACTTGGTTAATTGGACTCAGGGGACCCCAAAACGTGTATTTCCGTTGAAAACCGGAAGTCGAAATTTTTCACGATCGCAATACTTCCACTTACTATATATTTCATATATAGGTAAGTGAAAGTAAAAAAATTAATTCTCATGTAGCAAAATTATTAAAACCGTTTTTGACAAAATCATGATTCTATATAAATGTAGAATATGTAAGAGACTATGTTATTTGGACTCACAAAACTGTGATACGCGTATTTAGGCAGTAAACCCGAGGTAAAATTCAAAATCTCTTCTGTACATTCCTACCTAAACTCGTTAGGAAACCTAGGTAACGGTAATTGAAATATTTGTTTCTGGAAATCATATGGTTACCAATATAGATAATTGAGATATTGGAACTATGATGACTTGATAACCATTGCAGCTTTATGCTAATAAACTAAAAAACTCTCAAAATTTTTGACAATCACAATTCTTTACCTTTCTACATATTCCATAGATGGGTGATTCCCAGATTACGGGCAATTTTCATAACAAAATTGTGTCATTAACGAGCTAATAATTCGAGGGTGGGAATGAGAAGAGTTTTTAACTTGGTAATGACATTTCCACTTATTTTATTCGGCCAAGATGTGTGACTAATTGAGATCATCTTCTTTGCCAACTGGCTTAGACAAACGATAGTCAAATTAATATGATATAAAGAATGAAATAATTCGAAAAGAAAGCATGTTTATACGTGCGGTGGTAATGACAATAATAAAAATACGTGACTTTCGCATGCGCTTGCCTCCATCTCCCAACTGAAGTCGGTTAATTCAAAGATGGTTTTCCTTTAACTCTATCGTGACCACTACACTCACAAGAAATTTCCCCACGGTTCCCCTTTTTCCAAGGCATTATCTCTGCCATTTTGTTTTGTGATGGGTAATGACGTCAAAGTGAAGGGACAAAGTTTTGAAACTACTTAAACATACGTACTATTAACAAAAATTAAAAAAAATAATAATTCCGAATGCTTAGGTTATATTTTATATGAGTGAAAATAAATTTCACTATCATTAACACGTTAGCTGCGAAGCAAATAAACTGGGATTTTCGTTAACTGCGACGAGGGGTCAAATGACCCCATGCTACCACACCGCTAAACTGCGTCAAGGGGCTGATTGACCCCTTATCCCTTAGACATTAAAATTAACTCTCTGTAAACATTGATGAATGTTTTAAAGTGAAATCCATTTTTTTTACAAATACCTGACGTACTAGAATTCGTAACAGAAGCAGGGTTGAATTCTGTTGCTTCTGAATATATTTTTTTATTACTTATTTTTTCCACAACATCTGTGTTATACAAACAGTAATTTTTTTCTTTCCTTTTACGTTCAATCATAAAATGTTTACTATACGGTTTTAATTTACTTAATTGTCAGCATATATAATTCATGAAAGGAAGAATTCAGATATCAAAAATAAAACCAAACCTATGTTTTTATTATAAATAAATGAACATAGGTGTAGCTTTTGTGTATTTAAAAAAATAAACCTAATTATTACAAATTAAATTATTAAAAAAAATAACACGTGAAAACTGCATTTTATAATGTTTATCATTGAAGCACTGCAAGCAAAGAGACGGTTGTCGGCACAGTCGTCACAGTATGTCCGGACCTTCTTCACTTTTTTTTTGGGCTTCTGCACTGCTCATAGCTGTTCTTAGCTTTTCATAACAGCCCGAACATTTCTTCCTTATATGAATCATAACTATCTTCAAAACTTGAACTAGTTCCTTCATCTTTGCTTGAAGTTGAATTCCGCTATGAAAGGGCTAAATCGGCAAGTTTCTTACCACGTGAATACGTATCGAAATTATTTACTGAATCGAGACAAATAAATGAGAGCACAGGAGTCAAAAATACTAAGTAGAATCAGTCGAAGAACAAGAAAGGAAGGTGAATCTGTGATCCACCCTTAGATAAATGTGATTCACGGAAAATTACTGTCGCTTTCACCGCTTTCAAACATTTACGGAAATAGAAAAAATATTTTTTATTTACATATTCATTAATATTTGATATAATATGCTAAAACAATAGTAAGATGAAGTGTAATGAGCATTAAAAGACCAAGGGGTCATTTGACCCCTTGCCGCATTAAGGAAAACATTTAAACTATAATGCGACAAGGGGTCAAGTGACCCCTTACATTTTTTTTTCGATATATAAGTAGTATTAAGTAGTGCATTATAAAAAAAAAATAAAAAATATTAAAACAGGATGCGTGACAAGCATCGCAGTTAACGACAAATACACGTTTAATGGCTCGCAGTAAAGGAAGCCACTGCAAGGGGTCAAATGACCCCTCGTCGCAGTTAACGTGTTAAACGTAGGTACCAAAAGAAGAAAAATACATATTTACCACAAAATCGAGAGTGGGACACTATGTGGTAATGAAATTTTAGTAGCTTAAGTAATTATAAAATCATATTAATCATTTTTAATATTTTATTATGAAGAAATATACCTTCACCATATAGCAATGGAAACAAAATCAGGTTAGGTTTAACCATTCATGTAAAAGTTGTAATGGACTAAAACTTGACCCTAAAATGAAAATCACCCATATAGGTAAAAGTAAAAAATACTCTTTCTAAAGATTACCTGAGGAGGAACAGGATCCGTTTCTTTCCTCTCTGCAGCAGCCCTCCGCCTTGCCAGGGTTTTAGCCATTTCGTCCATCATACTGGCCATTCCACCGGCGCCCCTCCCGAGCGTGCCATAGTTGCCGCTACCGCTACTGCTAGTACTTGAACCACTGTTTTCAGCCGATTGCTGTAATAATTAATTCAAATGAAAAACATAAATAAGATAAAAGGATTGAATAAAAAAAAAAAAAAAAAAAAATCGAAATAATTTTAAAATTAAAAAAAAAAAGAATTTCATATCAAATTTCCACAATCTTTTACAAATATTTACAAGGGAACTGTATAATTCAAATCAGGATATCACTCATTCCTTTTAAGGACATCATATCTAAAAAACATATTTTAGTAGAGTGTATTTAAAGTTTAAAAGTAGAATATAATGCGTTGTGAATAGATATTATGCCTCCACTTTAATTCTTATCAAGCAGAAGATAGTTATAAATTAAAAAATGTTATTTTGTTTTTCTCTGTTTAGATAGAACAAAAATAACATGTTAAAATGTTAAACATCCCATTTTGGTTTTGGGGGTTATTGTTTAAAAACTTCATATAGTGAGTGGGCTTGGCTTGAATTAAAAATTTGATGGCAGAGGATGGAATCCTCCCTGGGCCAGTAGACTTTTATTTCATGGTGGCCCCAGAGAATAAATCTCGACCTACCCATCATGTCTAGAGTAAACCTCCGAGGCTATATATGGCCACCGTAAGGTGCTGGGGTAATCAGTGTAAGGTGCTGATAGATTAATGGAGCTTTTGAAGTGTTTTAAGATTATCGAGATAGCGATTATTCAGACAAAGCAGCTAATCAAAATCAGGCTCACAGAGATAACGCCAAGATCCCATTATTGGACATTACCAGAGCAATGAGGTGAACAACAATAATAAAAGGCTGGGCATAGGCATCCCTGAGAGTCCAAGACACATTGTATTCCAATGTAAAAGGTTTGAAAAACAGAGAATTAGCCTGGGATCGCAGATCATAGATGATGGTGAGGAAATCCTACGATCAATAAATAAAGACACAGACCATAAATTGTGTAATTTTCGGAACGAAATGAACTTCCCGGTATAAAGATGTGTCGTCATTAAGCATCAACCCGTTTTTTTTTCATTTATTATTATTGATTTAATCTATTTTTGTGGGTAACCGCCGTGTTTTAAATTATTTTAAATAATTTATTTTTAATAATGAAACAATGGTATCCTATTACAGTCTCATGCAATATATATTTTCTCACATTCATTTAATTTGGTGGACGTTTCGGACTGTCGTGTCCATATTCATCACCTGCATAGTGTACAATTGATTTTAGTATTTTTCTTATACAGCTATAAACAATAAAAATTAAAGGAACAATTTTTTTTGGTTCTATTGTTATTCATTGATTCTTATGTATTTATTTAAGTAACCCTTTAAAATTGACACTTGACATACCTATATGTCATGTTCATACCTATTTTAACCCATTAACGCCCGGTGTTACATTTATGTAACGCCATAGTGAAGTTTGTTTTTGTCATAGAACGGAAACATTTCTTAGAACTTCGGGTTTTTTGTTGTGTTTATAATACACTAGGAAGGCGGTAGAAGGGATAGAGTCGATGTTTACTGTTTTATTATTGTTTCGACTACCGATTTGAACAGATTGAAAATGTCCTTCCCTGTTGACGTCGAAAGTCTGCAAAGTCTCCAGCAGTAAGTACCTTTACATACGTTTAATATTTTTTATTTTATTACTCAAAACAGAGAAAGACTTTCTCAACATATCTGTTGAGTTTCATGCATATTGGTTGGTCTTTAAGAGTTTTATAACCTTTCATTTACCACTGTTACCGAAATGTAACACTGGGCGTTTGGACCCCCTGTATTTTCTATTTTTCTTTTATTGTGTTAGACCGGGGTTTTCTCTTCAAGATGCTCTCGATTTAATACTCGGTGATGACATCCAGGCAACGGCCGTTTATGCAGAGCCACCGGACCCTTCTGCGGTTACTGACGAGGAGTCTGGGAATGAAGAAGACCTAGGAGATCCTCTTCACCTTTCAGGTGGGCAGCTTCTAGCTCCTGCTGAAATCATTTTGTGCGACAATGAACGTCTTGGTGGCATTTATGATGTGCTTGAACCACCAGTTAGCCATCCTTCTACGCCCGCTCCGCCTGGAGCTTCAGATTCGACCTCCACGATGTCAGCGCTATATCCAGTTCCAGCTCCTACTTCAATCAAGGGTTCCAATGGATAATAAATCGTGTAAAACCAAGTAAGTAAAAAGTAAGAAAAGGTAAACCAACACCATTATTTATTCCGTGACTTTTACGCCAATCCTGTACCTTGGAAAGAAGAGGTTGTTATATATGAAGCCGAAAACAGCTGTGTCGAATGTTTTGAAAAGTTACTTGACAGCAACGTTTACCATCTTCTCTTGACTGAAACGGTAAAGTACGTCCAATTCAAAAATGAAGAGCCTCAGAACTTTTCTTTAGGGGAAATAAAATGCTTGATCCGGTTTTTAATTTTGACAGGGTACAATAATCTTCCAAATAAACGGATGTATTGGGAAGAAGTAAAGGATGAGAAAAACTTGTTGGTTTCGCAAGCCATGCGGCGAAGTAGAATGTTGTCACTAATAAAGTTTATCCACTTGTTCTTTTATACATTAAAAGTTTTAATTTATAGTTTTGTTTATATGCAACCTTTAACCAGTTATACTATTCAAATTCAGAATTATTTAAAAAAAAAAAGCTCATTAAAAAACACGGGGGCACAGGCGCCCGGTGTTACATTTATGTAACACCTCATTATGACCTTGTATTGAGAAAAAAAAATTTTTTTTATTTGTTTATGTTATATAGAATCTTAGCAAGTGGTGGTAGCAAAGATTTAAAAAAAATGCACCAAAAATAGTTCTGGGCGTTAATGGGTTAACTATATCTTTGTATTTATAATGGTACTTTAATTTTTACTGTTTATAACTGTATAAGAAAAATACTAAAATCAATTGTACACTATGCAGGTGATGAATATGGACACGACAGTCCGAAACGTCCACTAAATTAAAGGAATGTGAGAAAATATATATTGCATGAGACTGTAATAGGATACCATTGTTTTATTATTACAAATAAATTAAAGCAGTCTGTCAAGATAATATAATTTATTTTTTGAAGAGAAAAGATTGGGCTCCGCTGGGAGTCGAACTCAGGTCTTCCATATGACATGCGCGGTATGCTAACTACTGCACCACAGAGCTCGCCTCCAAGTGGAGCCTATCTTTCCTCTTAACTGATACCTCTCCCTCGATCTCGCAAGTTTTGTGAGTATTTATGGGAGGTGGACAGTTTTTGTCAAATTTTGGGCATCTCTTGACGATCGTCAATTTTTAAATTATTTTAAATAATTCATTTTTTGAAGAGAAAAGATTATATCTATCATATTTATTCCATTATTATGTAAGTATCATTACAATTACATAATCACGTTAGATGAATATGCTCAAAACATAGAAAGAGACTAACCTTATTAGACCTCCGAAGCCTTGCAGATTGGAGTTGTGCAGCCAAGCTGGAAGTGTCCTGTCCATCGGTACTTGACGAGCGAGACATGGCCGGTTGCGGAGGGGGAGGTGGCGGTGGAGGTGCCGCCATCGCTGGAGGTGCCGGGGGAGGAGGTGGTGCAACGGACATCGCGGGAGGTTGCGGCGCGGGGGGTGCCGAAGAGGTTCGATGGTGACCACCAGGGGGAGCTGGAGGCACTGGTGGTGTCGATATATTTCCATTGTTCGAAACTAAAAAACAAAAAAAAATTATAAACACACTAAAATGATATGTAAAATTAAAAAAAACATACTTTCATCAAATGTTATTAGAACAAAATATACTAGTACATTAAAAAAAATGATGCATTAGGTTATTTAGCAATACAAAGTTAAACATGACAATTTCAGCGAAAATACTCCAAATTTATTAATTTTTTTAAATAATTTCGTTTCCATCGAATACCTCTTAGTTTTTTGTTTTTGATTTTTTGATGGTATAAGTGTATTAAATCTGATAAGCTTTAAAATATTTTTCCTCAGGAAATAATAATATCCGCAATTGACTTTGGAGTAATGCGCTAGAGTTAGTTAAAACAGTCAATTACGGAAGAGATATAAAAGAATTAAAAATTATAAATAAAAAATTATAAATTATAAATTATAAATTATAAATTATAAATAAAAAATTATAAAAGACCATTACCCAATGTTTCTATTTTTTTTTATAATAGTAAACGTACCAAACCATAAAGAAAATATCATTAAAAGAATATTATATTTTCAAAATCGGATATAGTTAACATCCCTCCATGAAGCAGTCAGCAACAGATTCCAATAGCTGATTTGCTTTAAAAAAATATTAAAGGTCGCGTTTTCGCATCCTGTGGTGGTCCTAGAATTTTTAAAGGGAGTAAATAATTCTTGGCTAAGTTATCCTCAAATAGGACATAAATTGGAGGTCTCGAGCCTGTACGATGTCAGGTACTCGTTAAAGATCGCTACCTTAATTATACCTGGATAGGCAAAATTTAGGACTACCACTTCAGCATCGTCCGATTAGCCTTAGCGGCTCAAAGAGACGTTAAACAAACAACAAACTTTAAAATATATTTATTCTCAATTCAAGCCAATAAAGGGTTAAGAGCGTTTTAATAATTATCAGTAATAAGCTGTAGTTAGTAGATATATAAGAGCAGATAATATTAATATTAATTTTAATATTTTTCTAAGACAAAGATCGTTAGTAGAGTGAATAAGAGGTTAATATTAAACTGAAAGAGATAGAGGTATAACATACACCCGTTACAATAGATCCCATTCTCAGCCTCCGGCCTACGGAATCCTAAAAAACAGAGAACAATATATTTATGCAAAAAGGTGATAAACAGAAAGGGAGGAAAAGGAACCTGGTGAAACTTTACAACATTAATAAAACCACAACAAATGGGAAGAAAAAAAAAATATGCAAAATATAAAATCGAAACATTATTTTATCGGGCAGTATAGGGCTTCGGTTCTTATCGGTTATGAGCATGCCATTTACTTCTAACGTTTACTAAAGTGATAACAGTTACTTTTAATAGGTTAATATGACATGAATGAATATGACATTGAATAAATCATTAATATGACATATTAATGATTTATTCAATTAAATTTTGTTGTTTCAATTAAATTGTGAAAAATCATATGTTGGTCTCACATCTACAGAATATATAATCACAAGAGTAACTTAAAACCTAATTCTAAAACTAAAACGGCACTATCAAATCATGCAAACACATTACAACATGAAATAGATTTTGGCAATATCAAAATTCTCCATAAATTATATTCGTGGGCTTAGCAAAAAATACTCGAATCCATATATATCGCGGCAAATCAAAATAAGCTAATGAATGAAAAACAAGAAGCTGCACACATTCTGGATAAAATTAAAAAAATATAAAAAATATTTATAACGTATATAAGTTTATAATTCCGGACCTAGAGGGCGCCTTGTTCGTCGGGAAATAGGGTAAGTAAGAATAAGAAGTAAAGAATAAACATAAAATATTTAATTGTTCATTTCTATTTTCAAAATTTGTTCCAAAGCATTTATGTGTATAATGTATAATCCGAAAACCAAGATTGAACCGGATTATCCATAAGCACAAGAAAACATGTGTTAACCAAGCTTATTACTCTATTTACCATGGCAAGTATGTATAACGTGTAAACAAGCTTATGCTTGCCATGTTATGTGTAATTCGTAAACAGACTTTTTCTAATATAACTTTGAAAAACCTATGTTCGGAATAGTTATTTAGCCTAGTTGTATCTGAGGATCATAATGACGACCATAATAAATGTCAAAAATCTCAACGATAATTGTTTGTATTTATATTCAAAAATCTCAATAATAAATATTTGTATAGTCATCAAATATAGGATATATTAAAAATACTTGTACTTTGATTTATTGACAAGATAAGAAAATTAAACAAGTATATATTTAATATAGTTTTTTACTTAAATAGACACGGGTATTTTGATATAACTCAATAGTTAAAATCAGAAAACCATTAATCTTTTATTTAAACTAAATTTGAGGAGTAGGATTACAAAAGATGCCCATTATCATTTAACTTAAGTAAAATTATATTTTTGACTGAAAGATATTCCATAACATATCTTATTTATCAGTAAGAAATCATTTTAAATTCACCTTTAAAACTTTGAAGATTTGAAGTTTGCGACAAAGCCATTGGTATCATAAATGAGCTCGTATTAAATAAAGAACATTCTTGGTAAGAAGACGGTTGAAAACTAAAACCCTCAATCATGGCTGTAGCAAGAATCCTTTTATCATTTTCAATTAAGAACAAGTGACTCATTTAGATAAAGGATGAGTCAACAGGTTAAAAACAATATTTAAAAAAAAAAAATAATAAAAATCAGGAAACAGGAGATGATTTCTGAGAAAATCAATAGCAAGAGATTTCTTTGAATAAAAATAGTTTATAAACAAATTTTCAAACCGAACAACACATTACCACTTTATAAAAAATATATATGTGTAAATCAGAAAATAAGCCATATGTTGATTTAAAAAATTCAAATTCAAAATGATTATGAAATCAAAAAATAGAACACATGAATAATATTATTCCAAATTTCACAAAATATTTTCTATTATGTATCTTAAGGTTCATAATTTTAACTTCATAACAGAAAAGAATAACTTAACTAAAAATTATTTAAATATCAATAAATTAAGATTCTGCATTCATTAAGTAATTTGTTTTGTTCAAAATAATGAAGCTTTTCTTCAAGTATAAATACTTAATATAATGGTCTCAATTATAAGTTGCAATAAAAATTTGCATCAAGGCTTATCGCAGAACCTTTGAGAACATTTGAGAAAAATCTCTTTAAAATAAAAAGCTAAAATTTAAATAGGATGATTAATAGCCAGAATTTTCAGTTTAACACGTTCACGTCGGCTCGTACCACCGGTGGCTCGCACTAGACTGCCGCATCGGACACTTGAGTCAATCAAAAAACTTTCCATGACGATGTATAACGAGGTAAGGTTGTATTGTTTATTAGTGTTGGATTGTCAATACTGCATAATGTCTTTGAATAACTGCCATCCGATAGAATGAAAATCATTAAGGTAAGCCGTCAATGGACGATGAGCATCAATTACAGCCCCGGCGTGAACGTGTTTAATCTTTTATTTTGAAATGCCAACATTTCAATCCCTACATCCCTACATGTGAATCTTCATCGGGGCTAAAAAGAAGACATATATATGAGTATCTATACTAGAAGACGACAATTCAATGTTTATCATGTAATTATTAGAAGATAGAAACAACAAGGAGTAACAGAAAAATGGAAAACAAATCCAACTGATGGTATGTTTACATGATAGGGATACTTTACAAAACTGATAATTATTTAAAAGATAGTAAAGTTACACATGAATATTTAACCCTCCGTCAGGCACATTATCTGTGACATACACATTTTAAAGAAAAACATTCACCAAACTGCCTTCTTGAGGGTGGTGGTGTTGTGCTCCCAGTTATGCGTTCCACAGGTCTTTCTGTAAAGTTTAGTAGTACAATTGCATTGGATAGTGTTCTTCGATTTACTTGCCATTATTAATATACTTGTAGTAGGCCCGCAGTACCCTTCACAGATGATGGGCCAGAACACATGATTTTCAAATTTTTGAATTCCTTAATGCACTAACGACCCTATTTTAGGAGAATTGAAGGATGAATATGGCGCGGGACGCCGAAAGCTCCTTGTAATTATAACAAATAAATTTATATATAATGAGATCGTCTTGGTGGATATACTTTGAACTTGCCATTATTTTTAATCTTTTTAACCATTAATACAACGCGCCCGTTGACATAATTTTTTTCAATTCCATATTTCTCTTTTTTATTTATTGATTTAGTGTCCCTATGTAACACTTAAAATATACATATATATTTTTCTTACTTTATTTCATATCTGAATTACTGTAAAGCCTATTATCTGAAAGATACACGTGTCCGGGGTAATATTTTTCTACTTTTCGGAATGGAATACAAGACTATTTAATAATTTTAACGCTTTCCATTCTTAAGGATTCGAATGAAACACATAACGTTCAAGTTTAGATAAAATGAAATAATGTTTTATGATGATTATGGTTAGAAGATCTCGCAGATACACGCGCCCGACAGCATAACATTCTTGACGTGCCCGACAGAGGGTTAAACAATTAGCTGGTTATCAAGTATCTATAATTATTAATTACATGATAAACATTTAATTGTCATCTCCTAGCATAGATACTAGATATAGATAGATACTCATATAGGGATCAAATCATCGAAGATCCAAATATAAGGATCGAAATGTTGGCATTTCAAAATAAAAATACATTAAAATGAAAATCCTGACTATTAATCATCTAATTGTAAAGAAAAACAGTTGACTATTATGCACCTCTGAAATTTAAGTAAATATAAGAATAGTCCGGGGTGGCGGTCAAAAATCCACAAATAGTATCAAACTATTTTATTGCAGCCGACAGTTTTGACCCAACGATGCAGGTCTTCTTCAGGACTAAGAGAATCTTTGTCCTATGTATTTATAATGTTTTGTCTGTGTCTTGGTCTTTCAGTCCTGAAGAAGACCTGCATTGGGGTAGGGTCGAAACGTTGGCTGCAATAAAGTAGTTTAAAACTATATGTAGATTCTTGATCACCACCCCGGACTATTCTTATATATATTAAGAATACGGTCAAACATCATTTATATAATAAAATTTAAATAGTAGAAAGCTTCTTTTTATATCTTAGATAAATATTTTCTATCATAAACGCATTAGTATGAAGAGTATACTCTACAAAAAAATTTCTTGAAGGAGTGTAATACAGTACAATCTTGATAATCCGGCGGTTGGTTACACCGGCACATTTGGTAATCCGGCGCTATGGGGGACTCCCAAAAGAAGAGGAACTTGATCGCATGACCATCAAATTCAAGTCCTCTACATGCCCACAAACATGATACCTCTTGCCTTACCAACCAGGGATCAAAATGTAATCCAGCAAATAAAAATTAATTAAGAAAAATCTCCTTATTCGGACATAATAAAACAACCGGACGGGATCATTCAGTTTTTGAAAAAACAAAAAACACACATTAAACATGTCGTTTTTGATTTAGCGCACAGCTGGAATAAAGTTAAAAGTGACACCATCCAGGGTTCTTGGAAATAGATCTGGCCAATACACACACCCCTTGTTTGAATTGTAAAGACGAGATTGACGATTTTGACGAAGGTAACTCCACAAGCTCAACTCTGAGAACTGAGCGTTACCCTATCACATGAGGACATCAAAGAATGGCTTCAGAGCACAAACAAAGAAAATTTTCAATCCCTATCTGACGACGAAATCTTTAGCTATAATAGAAATATTTCGATGACCAGGATGTTTCAACTCACTGTACTGTAACCAACAACGACGCATTCAATGTCTGGAAAAAATGTTTAGTGCTCAAAAGATTGCAAGAGTGCGTTTTCGATACGTTTTAGACAAAAAACATGAAAAGAATAAATGATTATTTTTTATAATACATATATTCTTTTCCCCAGTTATTTTTATTTAATACTAGCTGTATATCCCGGTTTCACCCGGAGAATTTCATTTTTTAAATCTATAAACTGAGAATTTTATCGACTCAAACGGTCGATTTTGTAAAAACCAATGTAAAGCGAGATCAAAATGATTTTTATAAAAATAAAGAATGTACCCAGAGATCGGCTGTTATGCAATTTTAATATGGACAGGTGTTCGCACCTGGTCTGAAAGAACCACTGAGTGAAATTTCGAGAATTTAGGATAAACGGTATGGATTTCTATAAAGAACCAACAGAATTTCTTTTTTATATACATATCTTTATAGCTGTATATCCCGGTTTCACTCGGGGAATTTCATTTTTCTAAAGAAACGGTCGATTTCTTAAAAAAAAAAAAAAACATTGTAAAGTGAGATCATTATGATTTTTATTACAATAAAGGATATCAGCTGAAGATGGCTGAAGTTATGCAATTTTAATATGGACAGGTGTTCGCACATGGTCTGAAAGAACCACTGAGCGAAATTTGGAAAATAAAGGATCTCAGCTGAAGATCGGCTGAAGTTATGCAATTTTAATACGGACAGGTGTTCGCACCTGGTATCAAAGAACCACTGAGCGAAATTTGGACAAATTAGAACAAACGGTATGGATTTCTATTAAGAACAAATAAACAAACAAACAGAATTTCATCTTTATTTATATAGATGATAATATTCTGCATATATACATAGTATTTTGAAATATACGTACAAATGTACCAATATAAATATTATATTACAGTAAAAATATTACATTAATTAATCCAATCTTAAATTGTGGCTCACCAAATAAAAAAAAAAAAAAATAAATTATTTAAAAAAATAAAAAATAAAAAAAATAAATTATTTAAAAATATTACATTATACCTAATACGTTTTTTATTTTACTTCCGATAATTCGGAAATTAATGATAATCCAGCGGTTGTTTGGTCCCATATGTGTCGGATTATTAAGATTGTACTGTATAATGATAAGCCTGGGGGCGTAAGATACTTCATCATATTCCCATGATTTGTCCTAAGGCTTTTTGTCTAATTTATTATTTTTGAAAGATATAAAAGGGGATTTTTATCTCTATTGATTATCTATTATCTTAAATATTATTAGTTTTTTATAAATATAAATAATAAATAAGGTATAAAATAATAGATATTACATAATAAAGTAATACCGTTTATCTAAATCTTAAGATTATCCAGGTCAGGCTCAGAGAAATTTTTGTTTTAATCAATGTTCACGTAGATAATAATTTTCAAACACTAATAGCGAGAAAATCTAAGTATAATGTCACCGAAAAATTATTTTTATATTTATATAATGCGTGCAAAACTTGACTAGTAATAAATTTTTTAATGTGGTTTTATTCAATTCTAATGGCAAAAGTGTTTGAAAAACAATAAACTTATTCTTTTAAAATGAAAGTGTAGGATTATTTCTTAATACGCAATGATTTGTGATAAAATAACTATTAATACAATTTAATATAACAAAAACCCTTTTTTAATATTTTTTATATCACATGTGTCGTTTTTAAAAATTGTTATCAACTAGTTATTAAAATCGATAAATTGAATCAATTCCATGTAAATGTTGATTTAAATACAAATTATTATAAATTTACTATTTAATGTCTCCAACAAAACTATGTGATTTTTTTTTTTTTCATTTTAAAGTAGGAATTTTTTAATAAAACAGTTTTATGTGATTTTGAAAAACAAATATTGTTTTATCTCTATAAATTAGAGGAGGAAATCTGTGGGGTTCCACTCATAGTGAATCATATCCTAACAGAATGTTACACGTACGAGACTCACCGAGAACATCTCATATTTTAAAGCATATTTATAGCATTAGTGACATAATTTTTTTTAAAAAATCAATTAAAAGACTATCTACGTTTTGAAAATGGGGACACAGCCCCGAAACGTTAACATGTTGTTATGAGAAAATAAATAGTTGTTGGGGAAAAAACAGGAAGATAAGTTGCTAATTAATCAGTACTTATAAGATAAAAAAATCTTCCTATTAAATATAGAAGAAAATAAGAATAATTATAAATATTGTATTACAGGGCAAAAATGACTCAGATGGTCGAAAAGCCCGAGAATTGTATATAAATAAATAAATCTCTATAAATTCAAAATCACCATTTTGTTGATTTGTTTTCTTTGAATAAGCCACATTTTATCGGGATAGTCTTTGGCCCTGGTTAGGATTAACATTATTAGAAGTTGCCAGCTGATTGGCATTTTGTAATAAAAAAATTAAAAATTAAAAAGTAATAATTTGGATACAAAAATAATATTTTAATGAATTAAGAATTTACAGTACTATTAGTGTTTATTTACATAATTTTTTTAATGAAAAAATATTTTATTTTTTACAGGAAATCAATTCATTAAAAAAAAAAAAAGTTGTACATATTATATACAGGAAGTGACATTAAATATTATAATTACTTACTCTGAGATTGTTGTGACATTCTCCTTTCCTGAATGATAGCTACATCCTCTCTTGTCATAGTCCTAAGCAAATAAAGATAATAAATATCTTTTATTGAAACAAAACAAATACTTTCACAATCATACAAACAATCGAAAAATTAGAAGATAAGCAAGATAATAATACTTATATAGTAACATTATGATACGTCCATTTATTAGCATGCGATTCACCTTGTACAAGAAGAGTAAGGAAAAAGCAATTTTCAAAGACAATGGCACAATACACGACATGGGAAAACATTTTTACCTTGGGAACGTTACAAATACATAACAACTTCAATAAAGAAATAGTATGTTTATACCTTATTTTCAAAATCATTTTTTTAGCTTGGCGAATCGTTTACGTGGGAGGGGGCAAATAAATTATCGCAAAAAGATCATTTCCGTTATTAGTTTTCCTTATAATTATAATAATAATGATTAAATTAAAAAAAAAATCAATAAAAACTATCTCCAAACAAAACACAAATACATATCATATGGATTAAATTCCTTTGTTGTTATCATTAAATTATGTTTAATCCAAAAAAAAAAAAATATAAAATATAGAAGGTCATTTTAGAATATAAGCAATACCCGTTAAAGGAAAATTAACTTTTCAGTAATTACAACCAACAAAAAACATAAGTGCTCAAAAATTAGTGAATATTCTAAATTTATATTTCAGTGAAAAATCCAGTCTTCCTTTTTGATAATATATATTTTTTAATATGTTAAAACGTCACAACGTTTCGAGGCTCATTGCCTCATCTTCAGGTTTACAAATTATATGTTATAATTGCAGTAACAGTGAGGTGGCCAAAATAAGAAGTGCATTCTGATTATTTGATTATTTGACTTTAATTATTTGACGAGATTTTAAGGAATTGATATATTTTATAATTATAACATATAATTTGTACACCTAAAGATGAGGCAATGAGCCTCGAAACGTTGTGATGTTTTAACATATTAAAAAATATATATTATCAAAAAGGAAGACTGGATTTTTCACTGAAATATAAATTTAGAATAATAAAAGACCAAAAGGGATTTTTAAAAAATTCTTCCAGTATAGGATAAACTATCAATAGTGAATATTCTTTTTTTTTATAAATTAGAACATCAAGGTTGTTTATAAGGTTTAAAACTCTTTGGTTAACCGAAAAAGGCCAGAGAATAATTTTTCTAGGGTGTTCAAGCATATTAATTTTGAGATATGCTTTAAGAAAAAATAAAAATGGATAGTTCAGATTATTAAAAAATTCAAAATGAATTTATATAAAAATGTAAGACAAAATTTTAATGAAAAAAGTAACAACAAATATACGCAACTGCATTATCTAAACATATATTAAAAAAAAAAAAAAATAATAGAATAAATATTTCAGTTTGATCTATTTTTTTAAGAATACTTAATACGCAATGATTTGCGATAAAATAACTATTAATACAATTTAATTTCTGACTCCTTTTGAAAAAAAAAAAACACTTTTTAATATTCTTTACATCACATGTGATCTTTTTAAAAATTCCTATCTACTAGTTATTACAATCGATAAATTGAATCTATTCCGTGTAAAGGTTAATTTAAATACAAATTATTTAAAATTATTAAATCGAGTACATCCTTTTGCAGTCTCGGATTACATTTATTTATATTTTTAATTTGCGATGGACGTTTTGGACAACGTGTCCATTTTCATCACTAACCCTTTTTTCGTATAAATATTAAGTGAGTTCCTTTGGCATTCCAGTTAGATAATTTGTCAATTAATGGTAAAATAATTCACTAAATATTTACTCGAAAAAAAAGGGTTGGAGATGAATATGGACACATTGTCCGAAACGTCCACCGCAATGTAAAAATATAAATAAATGTCTACATTTTTTTCCTCTTCTTGTTCTTTCTTCTCCTTCAAATCTCTTTGGATATTCTATTTTTTATTACTATGTGTTTTTTTTATTATTTCAGGTTATTTATGAATCCAACATCTATTCAACTGTCCTTTTTATTTTTCATTTATTAGTACAACATTTCGGACCTTTGTTTGTTAATTTTCAAGTATCTAAAAAAACATTATTTATTCTATTTAAAAAAACAATATATAAAATTACATTATACTTAAAAACAACATTACACCGTACAAAAACTTTTTAATTTCAAATTTAATCTTCAAAAAACATTTTTTATTTTATGTTAAAACATTCTAAAAACATTTTATAAAAAATAGCCAATATCTCAATAAAATCAAAAATGGATATAATACCTTTAGTTTTTTTATAAACATGTTTTTAAAAATGCTACCTCATAGCTTATTAAACTTTTTCCACCTTGCTTTCTTGTGGACTGGTCATTATTTCCCTCCCACCTCTCTTCAACATAAATAAAAAACCCCTAAAAACATAAATAATATTTTTAGATACTTGAAAATGGACAAACAAAGGTCCGAAATATTGTATGTACATATAAATGAAAAATTGAAGTTAAATAGATGTTGGATGTATAAATAACCTGAAATAATAAAAAAACACATAATAAATAAATGTAATCTGAGACAGCAAAAGGATGCACTCCATTTAATAATTTTAAGTAAATGAAGCAATCTACCAAGATAATATACAAATTATTATAAATTTACTATTTGATGTCTCCTACATGCCCATCTATTTTGTATTGTAAAATTTTGACCTAAGGTATACAAAATTAAAAAATCTAAAAGACTTTTAAACTTTAGTAAAATTTATTTATTAAAAATATCTTCAATTTAAATATTAGAATACTAAAAAATAAAAGAAAATATTTGAAACCAGCCTCGTGAAAGGGCTAAAATGTTACTTCAATAAAAATAAATGAAATTAAAGTCCTTAGCCTATAAAATCAATTGATACTAAAGCAAATAATGAAAAATTATTCATAAATAACAGTTTTATAAATAACACTAATCTGACCAGGTACTGACACCTACATGTCTGAATCCATTGTTAGTCTCTGAAAACCCAGAACCGAACTAAAGGAAGTACTGAACAATTGTCAATTCAGTAACAGATTTACACGCTATTGGGCAATGTTAAACATTGTAACGCTCAGCAGTCCTGTGTGTATACTATATATAAAAAGCTAAAATTTAAATTACGATAAATTCTCAAAAATCAACATAAAAATGAATGAGATTAATATTTTTACTGGAAATTATACAAACTTCAAATGATTGGCGATTATGATCAAGAGTAGAGAGAAAAAAAAAAAAAGGAAAAAGGAATACCAAAACTAATATTTTATCCTTTTTTTTTTAAAATGATTTTCAAGTCATCAAGACAAGAAAAATAATTGAATATAAATATCACAGGTCTACAGAAAAAAAATTTCTTTTGGTCCCTAGAATCTTATAGCTGATTTTAACAATGTTTGGAGCGCAGATTCCAACAATGCTATCAGATTTTTTCTATCAGCTCTACTTTTTTACCTTCAGCATACCTTAAGAGTAGTTTTATTTAAATTTAAATACCTACGATATAGATAACACAATCAAAAATAGACGTCTAAATGAATTATTTTAGCACGCTTTTCTCCTTATTTTAGTATATTAAACTATTAGCTAGCTGTATATAATTATTTGTAAGAATTAAAAATAATAACATCTAGTAATAACTTGTTTCAGTATGATTTTACCTACCGACAAATCATTTTAAATACTTTTTGTTATGGTATACTTTTAAAATGCTCAACTGTATCATGGGATACCCACATGATGGCAGATTACTACTGGAACCTAAAACGAGACTGTTTGAAGAAGCATTCAAGAAAGTCACGCAAAAGAAGCTTCCGAAGTGTGAAATAGAGTCTCTTTGAAATGTAATTGGTTTAGTTACAAAATGATTATGTAAATAATGTGTGTGTTTATATGGTTTTAATTGATTTAAAATGTTTTATGTAAATAATTTTTAATATCTTTGGTTTTTTTCCAACTGCTATTAACCTGCATAGGTATTCGAGTAACTATGTTTTAAGAGGTAAGTCACGCCATTTATATATCTCAACCACTAGAGTCGATAAAGGAAAACTAATGGCAAACTTGGATTCAGCGCAGCAATTATACTCGGAATCAGCTAGCTATAAAACTTTCGGCACCAAGACCTTTGTAGGGCTGTGTATTTAAACATTGATCATCACGAACGTTATGGACCAATGTGGTAGTCCCAGAGGCAACATAAATGATACCCATCTTATTCGAGTTTATTCAATTAAGACAATGACAATTATAATTTTTTAAACTTACCTGGAATGTTGGTTAGTATTAATGGTAATTGGCATGTTTATGTCAATTCTAGGTTGTTCTGCGGGCGTTACTTGGTGGTATATCGTCGGCCTCTGAATCATCTGACTATCGATGTAAAACAAAAAAAATAAAAATAAAAAATAAAATAAATAAATCTACAAAATAAAAAATAATAAACAGAACAAAATAATAAACAAGCAAGAATCAAGACAAGTAATATAAACTAAAGGTATGACATGACTAAGAGAAACCAAGAAAAAAACTAAACAAAAAAAAAAAATCATAAATTTAACATGCATAATTCGGAAACATCATTTCTTTTTTTAATTTCAAGGTTGTCAATAAACAAAAAAAAAAGGCTTCATTAAAAAATCATTATATCTACAAACATTACCTACGTCAAGGATTTTTTTTTTTTCTAAAGCATTTTCAAGAGGTAAACAACCTTTACAGATTGTAATATACAAATATACAAGTATTATTACATTATAAAATAATTCAATTAAGATTAATTTTCTCACAATTATGTCAGAATGAATAATAATAAAAATGACACAAATGCATACTTAAATAAAGGATTATTCATTGTTTGATTTGCACTCCTCAATACTGATTTCAAGGTTGTTATAGTTAAAAACATTTCTCCATTTCGCTCAGTGGTTCTTTGATACAGGTGCGAACACCTGTCTATATTAAAATTGCATAACTTCAACCACTCTCTGGGGGTATTCCTTATTGATATAAAAATCGTTTTGATCTCGCTTTACATTGGTTTTTACGAAATCGACGGTTTGAGTCGATAAAAGTATCACTTTATAGATTTTATAGAAAAAAAAAATTAATTCTCCGCATGAAACCAGTATATACAGCTTGTATGAACATAAATGAGATATCTACAGACATTTCGGATTTATCTATCTACACCTCTAAGTTAGCTCAAGGAAGGATAAATAATTAATACTATATTTCGGTGTTTTATAAACATCCAAAAGTGAGGGGCTGCTACAATTATATTGAGTTTAATGGTATAAATATCAAAATAATTTATGAAGTTTTATTTTAAAATTTGAGTCTTTCGTTACAAAAGCTGATGCTATTGTGAGTAGTGATTTTGACCCATATAAGTAGGATTATAAAAGACTTCATATACATTCTGAAAAATGTGAGAGAAATTAACTTTTTACTCACTTCATTCAGTACTGTTTTCATATATTCAGCAAGGTCTGAAATTATTTTAGGACATTAGTTGGTCCTAGGTGGATTGGTATTTTCAAATAAATTTAGTTTTATTGTTTTAAGAGAGGAGACAACATATAGGAAAACTTATAGTTTCTCTACGATAACGGAATAGTTGAAATGGTTGATTTGGAATTATAAAAATGTAACAAAATTCATATCTGTGCTTGCAACGTTGTTTGGCAAAAGTTTGGCAGGTCCAAAATTTTAGATTTGAAAAAATGTGATATAAAGCATTGGCTTTTGTTAAATCAATTGTTTTTTATATATAACTTAACACGGTTAGCACTAATGAAATTAATGTTATAATTTATTCATCGAGATCTAGTCTACAAAGTTTTAAAAGATATGTGCAAACAAATTTTGAAAAAATTTTGTTTGGACTTAGCAAAACTTTTCTCTGTAAGCAAATATTTTTTTAAATAAAGAAATGGTTTATACATCTAATTTAATCAATTAATGTAAAAAAAAAAAGGAGGAAGTTTGGGAGTTCATTTACATAGTAAACAAAATAACATGGTAAGATGAAAACTTAATAGTGGAAGGGTTTTTTAATGAAGGAGCTCTTCCGTGTTTGTAGTTGTTTATTATTTTTTTCCCAACGTACACTTATCTTCAGTTACTTCATTTTCACATTATCCATTAGTCAACTTCTATATTTTTTTAACAGTATAAGAATACTTTTGTCTAATTACATTTTAGGGCTTATTTCACTGTCTTTTGATTTCATTTTCACATTTTAACTATTGCTTATATGCTTTGGTACTTGCATTCACTTATAAGCAATAGTTAAAATGTGAAAATGAAATAAAAAAACAGTGAAATAGGCCATAAAATGTAATTAGACAAAAGTATTCATATACTGTTAAAAAAATAAAGAAGTTGACAAATGGCTAATGTGAAAATAAAGTAACTAAAGATAAGTGTAGTTAACCCCAGAGGATGAGCCAATAGCTCAAAACGTTAGGGAAAAAATAATAAACAACTACAAACACGGAAGAGCTCCTTCATTAAAAAACCCTTAAATTACAGCAATCTTCCTCACTAAGTGAAGAAAAAGAACCTAGCAGTTAATAATGGAAGAAACTATCACCTACTTATTGGAAATATATAAGCATTTGGTGGATTTTTACCCTGTGGATATGAATAATAAATTGAACGAAAAAATAAATAAATACAGGGAATAAAAATGGGCATAAAACTTACCCGATTGATTATTTTGGCAGCTGCATACGACTCATATAATACAACGCGATCATGATGACAAATGAAAGGTAAGCGCTTTTAAAAAGGTTCAAATAGTCAACATAAATTGAAACAATTAGTTGAGCCTTGAAACCTTGACAGCTATAATTGGTCGGATAGAAAAATCAACAAGGCAATATATTTGCTATTATTTAAATAGTAAAATAAAAATAAAAACTGTGAGTAATTGGAATATTGTTGATAGTAAAATATATATATATATTTGCATGTTATTAAACGGAATATAATTTGAATCGCCTTCTACTAAAATTATGCTAAAAAATGCTCTGAACTCACCATAAATATGGCTGATTCCGTATCAGATAATTATATAAATATAATAATAATAATAACATGAATTAATTAATGTTGCTATTACCTATAACCCATGTCCTCTTCATACTGCCCGTTCGCTTGCTGATAGTGGGACTGAGGCTGCACTGTGATGGTAGCGGGGGCCGGCCTGGGGAGGGAGTTGCTGTTTAGTACCTGCAAATTAATGACATCATCAGTGTTCGGGGTCAACAAGGAAGAGGCTAAATCATGACTCAGTCACTATGTCAGGAATTCCAAAGGACTTTTTTTTTTTTCGTTATCTATCTAAAATATTTATGTAAAGTAGAACTTTGGTTATCTGGATTAATGAATAAGACCTGCTTGTGCAATGAACAAGTAAATTTGTTTAGATATTCACTTATTGTTAATAAAAGAGTTTGAAAACCAAAATTTAAAATTAAAAAACAATTCAAAAAGATATAGAATGCAAGGCCTCAAAGTCTCGTATTATTTCAATAATGCACTTAATCATGCAGATTACATGTCAAATTTTCGCCTATTCAGGCATCTTCAGGGCTACTACAGTTCAGTGAGTCTGTTTCTAGCTTGCTTGCGAAACTGTAGTAGCCCTGAAGATGCCTGAATAGGCGAAAATTTGACATGTAATCTATATGATTAAGTGCATTATTGAAATAATACGAGACTTTGAGGCCTTGCATTCTATATCTATAATTAAATAGTCTCTTCGTAAAAACTTGATTAAACAACTCAAATCTGATCAAAAATGTTTAATAATTGTTGAAGAATTTTATCAAAAGTGCTTTTTATTTTTGATCATATATTTTTTCTCCTATTTATCTTATATAAAATAATGCAAGGGTCTTATATTTGTTACCTCAAACAATGATGACTCTTCAAATGTTAAAAACAAAAAAAACAAATGAAGTTTTTTCAAAATTGGATAGATGATAGTTGACCGGATATAGAATAAGGATGAAAATAATCCGGGGAGGCAGTCAATAAAATACAAAATAGTATAAAACTATTTTATTGTTGCCGACGTTTCGACCCAACTATGTAGGTCTTCGTCAGGGTTAAATAAAAAAGACACAGACAAAAATGAGTAAATAGGACAAAAGAATATGAACTGGCTAGATAAAAAATATGAAAAAACAAAGAATATGAGCTGACTAGATAAAATATAATTGACTGTAAACTTAAGGTTAACATATAATTTATATACGCAAGGTGTAATATGACTATTGACACTGATATGTTGTGAGAATGGTGTATTTATGAGTAGATATGGAGGCAAAAGTGGGGCAGAATTGAAGAGGGATTAATATATTGTCACGTGGAAGATGTCCATTAAACCTATGAGACCCTGAGAGAGAGGGGGAACTCCTAGAAGAGACTGGCCCAGGAGAGAGTGGGGCTGTCGGGGAGAGTCTGAGGCAGTCAGTCTGAGAGGGGCAGTCAGCAGTCTGGAGCGGATGCTGGGTCTGAG
The DNA here is from genome assembly GCA_911387785.2 of Aelia acuminata. Classification (NCBI taxonomy): domain Eukaryota; kingdom Metazoa; phylum Arthropoda; class Insecta; order Hemiptera; family Pentatomidae; genus Aelia; species Aelia acuminata. The sequence continues at coordinate 180,559,267 of OU426979.1, forward strand.
ATGGGCTATCAAAGTCTGGGACAGGCAGAGTGAGCCTGGGGCATACTGGGATCCGAAGTAAAATACCCCCAAGTGATTAATGAGTCAAGGTACCCCCCCCTTGTGTATTTGGGACGTGTAGAAACTATTGTAAATAATAAATAGTGTAAATTATACTTAGTTGCTTATTTACCTCACAACCCTTGCCCAAAGATCCCTGTGTCACATATGAATGGTGGATTTTAAGAATAGGGGTGACAAAATTTGGTGGAGGCGCCGGGCAAGGGTTGTGTCGTGTGGAAGAGGGAGCTCCGAGAGATGCCGAGCAGGGGCTGTGTGGGAAATGGAGGAGTTGCTGGAGAATTTCAGATGGGCGAAAACTGCTGCGTTCCTGGAGGAGAGCCGGAAGGGACAAGAAGAAAGAATCAGCACTGCGGATCAGCTGGACCAACTCGGAGAGCTACAAAGCAGAAAAGAGAGACGAGAGCCACCCGAAGTATTCTTAGCTCGCCAAGTTGGCATCTGAGGTAAATAAGCAACTAAGTATAATTTAAACTATGTATTAATAATAATAATAATACTTTATTGTTAGCTATTTACAAAACTATTTTAAACTATTTATTATTTACAATAGTTTCTACACTTCCCAACTACACAAGGGGGGGGGGGTACCTTGACTCATAAATCACTTGGGGGTACTTAGTTACTTCGGATCCCACTATGCCCCAGGCTCACTCTGCCTGTCCCAGACTTCGACAGCCCATCTCAGACCCAGCCTCTGCTCCAGACTGCTGACTGTCTCTCTGCTTGCTCCTCTCAGACTGACTGACTCAGACCCTCCCAGACTCTCCTGGGCCAGCCTCTTCTAGGAGTTCCCCCTATCTCTCAGGGTTTCCTAGGTTCAATGGACATATTCCACATGACAATATGATGGATTATAAATATAGTAAATAAATGAGCTTACCTTATGGTACAGGGATGGATGTCACAGCCAGAGTGAGGGTACCAGGGTCAGGGTGACCTTAAGTTTACAGTCATTTGTATGTTATCTAGTCAGTTCATATTCTTTGTTTTTTCATATTTTTTATATTTTATCTAGCCAGTTCATATTATTTGTCCTAATTACTCATATTTTTGTCTGTGTCTTGTTTATTTAGCCCTGACGAAGACCTACATAGTTGGGTCGAAACGTCAGCAACAATAAAATTGTTTTATACTATTTTGTATTTTATTGACCACCTCCCCGGACTATTTTAATCCTTTTTTCAAAATTTGTGAGACAATTTTATTGATCTTTTAGAAAAAGTTCTTTATACAACTTTTTGAGCGAAATGTTTGACCAGGAGTGGAGACAAAATAAACAAGAAAAGTTCTATAATTTATAAAAGGAACCTACAGCAGAACCTAGTTAACCCAACCTTGAAGGAACGCAGGGGCAGGCTCGGAAAGGCAAAAAGGTCGTATTAACCAGACAGGATAAATCTATGTAGTTATTTTTTTTTTTTCCACCATACTTGAAGTGTGAATTTCTAACGTACATTTTCCAAACACAAAAAAGAAAATATAATTCATTAGATAGTATTATGATTCTTCCAATACTTACTTACTGGTACCAGCCCCCTCAGTAAGATACCTGCATCCTGGATAAATGAAACTTTGTTTAAGTGGAATACCTCTGTAAGTGGAATTAAAATCCTGTCACCAAGAGATTCCAGTTATCCAGGTTCGACTGTATATCTGAACCAGACATTTCAGAAACCCACCATATCCAAAAAAGTTGACTTTTGTTTTATTTTATTTCGGAACTCTAGCATGACAAGGCAGACAATCATAGAGAATCATATTTTTAATAATAATTTCTATTAAAGTGATCCATCTCAGAGAAAATAATTGAAGATCAGAGTTTCTTAGTGCAACGGTAGAAACTTCTTTTCACCTTTCCAGAAATTTTAATTGAAGGACATGTCGGGGTCACTCCAGGGACTAATTCAAATTTAAATATCTTACTGTTTTATTAGTAAGTAAAACTAATTCTTTATGTTCAGGATAAATAATAGGGGAGAGTGGGGTTGGTTGGCAACAGTTTTCACTTTTTTGATGGCTGAGTCGTTCCTGTTAATATAATCCCAATAGGGCTGATACCAATGTAAACTCCAAGTATTAGAGTACTTCAAGTATTTTTTTACCACATAATATTTAATAATTAAGATTAATAAGATCATAGAAAATTGAAGGATTCGTCAATCCAGAGTATGCCAATTAACCCCCTATGTAGGACAGGTTGGCCTAGAAGGTGGGGTTGTTCAGCTATCTCAATCAAGTACTGCCTGACACATATTATTGTTATTAAAAGCAGCACTATAATGGTATAATAATTTTGAATAGGTTTTTAGCAGCTTTTAAGGGAAAATAGAATGACAATAGAAGAAGATAGAAGTTTAGACTGTCGTCACTTTCTGCATAAGAAAAATTGCTCTCATCCTCCTTCCTGGATCTAAAGACAATTGGTAGTTTCACCTTTGTTTATATTTATCTTGCTTTTGTGAATTGCTACTGCTCCAACAAACCCCAGTTGAAGAGAGCCAACTAACTCCACAGGAGAGATAATATATAAGATGGCTGCCAGGAGAGGGAAGAACAATCCAACAAGAAACTGGTTAGTCGAAAGGTTAGGTTTTTCAAAGGAGTTTGGGGCTATGTGAACGGAATCGGAATCAAATGTTTTACCATGCCTTTAAACCAAATTTACTGAAAATATAAAAATTTACTTACATGTTGTAAAATCAATCAATGAAGCACACTCTTCTCTACATTGTTAGCATCGGATTGAAAACTCAGGACAAGACTCCTGAGGTCGAGCGGGTCACGGTCACATAGTACAATGGTAGGGCCTTCACAACAGGTGTGACGGAAACTATAAGCCGGTGGCCAACCTACCCACTATGTCAACCAACCCCGCTCTCCCCTACTATTCTTTACACTCAACATAAATAATTTGGGGAAGTAAAGAATGAATTCTTTACATGTAAAGAAGATATTATTTATGTGGAAGATCCCTGCCAGCGGGGAATCAAACAGTTGACCTCTGGATGACAACTAAACATAGTGGTTATATATAGAAAGCTATAATAAGATTGATGTAAGAAAAAAAGAAACTTCATGTTCACTTGAACCTTATTCCAACTCTTGAAACCTTCAGGAATCCAGGAATCTTACTAGAAATAATCAACCAATTAAAGGAAGGTTTTAAAAGTTCTTTAGTTATAAAAAAAATATATATATAAGATATAATCCATAGAAATCTAAATTATTATAGTATGTTTTTATTTTAATGAATCACACACTTACATCTAGAGCATGGGTCATGGCTCTCGCGAAGCCATCGGCGTCTTCACGACTACTGAAGTTCAATCCGTAGACTTGCTTCTGGTCCCTCCACTGATGAAAGGTGTTAGTGGCCTGGTTGTATTTCAGTCCCTTCACGATGATGCAGTTAATCACCACCTATGGACAAAAATAATGCATTACGAATATTTAAATAGAAACCCTGGTTTGTACCACCTATTTACAAATAACCATATATATAAGTACTGAGCACCACAAAATTATTTATTAATATTGCTATATTATTTAAAAATATGAGTATGAAAACTACAACCATATCAGACAGGTCAACTTAGAGGATAGAATCATCGGTTTTTAGCATATTAATTACAGTACCAGTCAAAAGTTTAGACTCACATTTATTTAATTCACAATCTTCAAGTTTAATAAAATAATTCTAACTCTTGAGGTAGAATATGGTGGATATCTTTCACTATCATTAACTCAAGAGGTAACATTTCAAACATTATATGATTAAGTTTAGAATAGAATTATGAATAGAGGTAACCTGTGACGTAGTGTTCAGCATAGTAACCTACAATACTAAAGGTCGCGGGTTCGCATCCCAGGGTGCCCTAGGATTTTTTAATGGGAGTAAAAAATCCTTGGCTATTCTGCCCCTCAGATAGGACGTAAAATGGAGGCCCCGAGCCTGTACGATGTCAGGTACGTGTTAAAGATCCCTATCCTAATTATACCTGGAATGGTAAAATTTAGAACTCCCACTGTAGCATCGTCCGATTAGCCTTAGTAGCATAAAGGGACGTTAAAGAAACAAACAAACAAATTACAAATAAAGTAATAATAAAATTTTAGTTTGTATGTTGTTAAATAAATAATATGTTGTTAATTTTGTAATCTTACAAAACTAAGGGTGAGTCTAAACTTTTGACTGGTACTGTATATTTTTTAAAACTTTCAAATCTACTAGTAATTAACTCTCTATGAGATAATTAATGAATAATTAAGTACATTCACAGATTAACAATTCAGATAGCATGTTATATTGGATTTACACGCTGAAATGAAACTGTCATTAAATTTAGGTGATTACACCTAACTCAGAAATAACTTATGATCAAAAAATGCTAAAATTTAAGTTAAATAAAAATTAAAACTTTTATAGAGCAACGGGTTAACATTTAAAAAAATAAAGATTAGGTATAATAATGAATGAAGATAGTTTAAATTAAATTTAAATTGATTTATTCATTTACTTAAATATTTTTTGTTGCCTCTACCCAACAGGGCCATTGGTAACATTAGATTATTCTGGAATAATATTTGATCAATTTTAAATATTCTAGTGTTTTTATCATCCCCCCCCCCCCTAAGAATTTCTTTCAATGTACCTTCTAAAGCCACATTCTGCTATGTTTCTTGTGATGTTAAATATGAATTTAATAATAGGTTAAATTAATTTTTTTTAAATTTAAATTCAATTGGATTACATTCGGCAATCGTACAAGGAATTTCTTCCGATAAAGGTCTAATCTTCTTCTTCTTATCTGGCATCACGACCCATTTGATGAGTCAAAGCCTGCTCCAACAAGGATTGCCATTACTCCCTATTGCATGCCACTGCCTTCCAATTTCTTATGCCAAGCAGATTTCTGGAGTCGGTAGCCACACAATCCTCCCAGCGAAGCTTGGGGCGTCCTACTCGCCTTGTTCCATATACTTGCTCCGACATAATTTTTTTTTTGATAAAGGCCTAATGAAGACCTGAAATTCGAGTCAAAGCATGGTAACGATTACATATGTAACACTGACATATCGCTTTCGAGACAAAAAACAGCTGATTTTCATTAGAAAAAAAACCATTTTATTTATAAACAGCCAGAGTGAACTATGCACGAAACACCATATTTTGAAAAACTTGAAGTAAAAGCTGAATTTTATGAAATATGGAAATATGGTTATTCGTTTTACGTCCCTTTATGCTACTAAGGCTAATCGGACGATAGTACAATGGGAGTCCTAAATTTTGCCTATCCAGTTATAATTAGGATAGGGATCTTTTACGACTACCTGTCCTCAGGGCCTCCATTTTACATCCTATCCGAGAGATGGCATAGACAAGCATTTTTTACTCCCATTAAAAAATCCTAGGGCCACTACGGGACGAGAACCCGCGACCTTTTTACAATAATATTGTAGGTTGCCATGCTAACCAGTGTACCACAGGTGACCCCCGGAAATATGGTTGTGTTTACTTCCATCACTTTTGAAGTACAACATATTTCGATTTGTCTTTTATATTATTAAAATACAAAGAAGAATGTTTAAAAAAGTAACATTACATAATTAAAAAAAATGATTCATTAAAATGGGTTGGGGGCTTAGTTCACTATGATTATATACTAAACAATTGAAGAGGTCGGGTCAAAACAGTGCCAAGCAACATTTTAACAAAAATAAACTGCAGCTGCTGTCTCTTGTATATTATGTAGTACTATATATCTATGATGGAATAGCCACCTGAAATATGACTATAGAGCACTCTATAGTCATATTTAGGTGGCATTTCCATCATAGACATATAGTACTACATAATATTCAACAGACGGCAGCTAAAGTTTATTTTTGTTAAAAATGTTGCTTGGCACTGTTTTGCCCCGACCCCTTCAATTGGTAATTTATATTTTGTGTTTGATTATCCTAAGAAATATTAAAATCTTATTTTTTTAATAATGTATAAATATTATTATACATTTTAAATGTCTATTAATAAAACATTTTCCATATTACAGTTTAACATTTTTCCTATTGGATGGTGTCACACAGGACTAATGGACCATGCCAATCCTGACATTTGAATAATTTTTGCTTTGTATAATTCTCCCTTTTCTGTTAACTGATGATATACAATCTATCTTTCAAGACTCTTGGACTAGTTTGAATTAAAAATCCAGTCAAATCCTTAAAAAAAATTTAAATACAACTTCTTACAGTATCAATGATGATATAGTGTTATTGTTTTACAACACCCCCAACCATTTTTACTTCTTCAATAGGTATAATAAACATTTTTAAAAATATACATTCAATACCTTTTTTTACAATATTTTTATTTTTAATTTAGCTAACAATCAGATTCTTATAATAACAAACGAATGGATTGAGAAATTTTATCTGAAGAGATGAAGATATTTTGTTAATTAAATCAAAAATGGCATTGACATGTTTTTACGAGATTGCTGTTTATTTATTTAAGGTCACATTAAGACAAACTTTACTACGAGACCTAAATAAACCTTCTATGGATTCACTTTCAAAATATATTAAAAAACTCGACTGTTGATGAAATTAGGTCCTTTAATAAAGAAATAAGCAATAATGAATCGAAAAGTACTGAGTAAAAAGTACTACAAGTTTTGCAATATCAGTAACTTACGGAGATATTCAAATGTTGAAAAATGTGTGAAGTTGAGGAATGGCGTTTACATGTTATCGAAACAAGTCGAAACACTTAGATTTCTAATATAAATTAATTCGTTTTTTTTTTTTTTTTTTTTTTATGCATTGTTACCTTTTGTATAGTCTCACTTTTATCCTATTATTGAGTCCCGATGTATACATTTCATATACTGTACCATCTATATTGTTAGTTTTTATAATTCCTGCTTTTGTCCATTTATTTTATACTTAGTCATCACGGAGCCATTCATTTCAGAAGCTTTGGGTTAAACCGAAAGAAACCTTTTAAAGTGAGAACCAGGTAGAGGCACCAGAAAAACTAACTAAATAATTATTATATTACATAATATAATGTGATATTCATAGCGTGCCTTAAAAAATATTAACGCCTGATCTATTCCCTGACAGATATAATTTCCCAGGGTTGACAGATATATTTTCCCCCTTAGAAGATATTTCGAATGTGAATTCCCAAAGCAATACAAAAATGAAAACCTTTTACTCAGGACTAGAATTGTAATGTTTGTTTGTTTAATGTCACATTTATGCCACTAAGGCTAATCGGACGATGCTACAGTGGAAGTCCTAAATTTTGCCAATTGCCAATCCAGGATCTTTAAGGAGTACCTTTCATTGCACATCCATTTTACGTTTCCCCTAAAGGGTAGATTTTTTTTTTTTTTTTACTTCCTTTTAAATCTGTGAATTAAGGCATAGAGGACAGCTATGCTAACTTAGCCCAAATAAACAAACACAAAATGTTTTAAAACATGAATAAGTTTTTAATACCTCGTGATCATTTAACTTCCTCGCCACAACCCTAAATGAGTTGGTGGTGATGTTTTGAAAGATATGCACTTTCGAGAGGCCGGACGATGAACCGCTGGGTATCCACTTCTTGTTGGTATCGTCGTACACCATCACCGAGGCCCTAGCAGAAGCTATGCTCTGCTCGCTGAAAAAGATAAGTATAAATTAGCAAAATAATATAACATAATATAGAAAAACTAAAACATCTTATAACACAAAAAGAAGTATGTATGTAAAATATACATATATTATTACTGAGATTTATTAAACTTCTTTCAGTCAAAATGAAATCTCAATTTTTATAGAAATTGCTTAGCTTCTTAAATATACATTAATACATCAATAAAAAAATATTTGAAGGTTCTAATAATTTTTTTCTGTATAGATGAATAGACTACTGGCTTAGATATCGAATACACTTAGTAAATTTGCTTTTACACGTTTTTAATATTGGTATATTTATTTTATTCTGATGGTTAACCAAATTTATAATTGTTCATAATTTAAAAAAATCTGGTGCGTGCGCACAGCACTCAACTTTCACTTACCAACTTACTTAGATTAGAAATTAATGTGTTTTGTTAATTGCCACTTCTCAAATGAACAGAACAGCTTTAATTATGAACAATGGTCTGTCATTAAAAGCGTACTCCGCATGCGTCGGCTCAACAAGTTGTATGAGTTGACTGAATATTTTTTTTTTCTTCTTTTTATTTTTATCTCATATTTATCCATTTCTTATTTTTAGGCGTAACGAGAGACAGTTAATTTCTCCATATAAACCAAAACAACAAAGGTACTTTATAGGAAACAAAAAAGGCCCTTACCCAAAAAAAATGCCCCCTCAGAACAATTTATAAAGATAAAGCTTACCTGATATTAAAGAACACCTAATTTTCATTAAACATGACGAATTTGATAAAAATCGTTAAAGCCGTTTTTGAGATCATCGAAAAAAAGGTAAAAGTTTGAAAACAATTTATAAATAAAGTGCCCCCTCCACCCAATGTTGACCAATTTTGATAAAATTAGCTATCACATCTTTGGCATATACCTACATCAAATACCCAGTTTGATAAAAATCGTTAAAGTCTTATTTGAGTAAATAAAAAAACCACGTGAAAATGATACAAAATTTATGAAGTAAAGTCCCGCCTCCGGTTTATCAATTTTGATGAAATGTTGGCTACCACATCTTTGGCATATACCACATCAAATACCTAGTAGTAGTAGTAGTTACCTAGTAATAGTAGTTTGATAAAAATCGTTAAAGCCTTATTTGAGTAAATAAAAATCTGGTGCGTGCGCGCAACACACAACTTTCACTTACCAACTTACTTAGATAAGAAATTGACGTGTTTTGTTAAATATCATTTCCCAAAGTCACACATTTTTCTACATTCATATCTTATTTTTATTAATCGTTAAAGCCGTTTTTGAGTAAATAAAAAACCCCGTGAAAATGATACAAAATTTATTAAGTAAAGTCCCCCCTTCGGTTGATCAATTTTGATGAAATTTTTACAGTCATATCTCGGGCATATACATACATCAAATACCCAGTTTGGTCACAATCGTGAAAGCCGTTTTTGAGTAAATAAAAAAAGCACATAAAAATGATACAAAATTTATTAAGTAAAGTGCCCCCTGCGGTTGATCAATTTTGATGAAATTTTTACAGACATATCTCGGGCATATAAATAGATCAAATACTAAGTTTAATCAAAATCGTTAGAGCCGTTTTTGAGAAAATCAAAAAAACACGTGAAAATGTTACAAAATTTATTAAGTCCCCCCTCCGGTTGATCAATTTTGATGAAATTTTTACAGTCATATCTCGGGCATATAAATAGATGAAATACTCAGTTTAATCAAAATCGTTAGAGCCGTTTTTGAGAAAATCGAAAAAAACCTAAAAAGTTATTAAGTAAAGTACCCCCTCCCTTTAAGTAATTTTGATGAAATTTATGCTGTCACATCCCGGGCATATACCTACACTAAATACCCAATTTCAGATCGCACGGTTTATAGTTTTTGAGCTAGTCTGTTCACACACACACACACACACACACACACACACACACACACACACACACACACACACACACACACACAGACCATTTCGCGGGACTTGGTCATTTCTACTCAGGAGACCCCAAAACGTGTATTTCCGTTGAAAACCGGAAGTCGAAAATTTTCACGATCGCAATACTTCCACTTACTATATATTTCATATATAGGTAAGTGAAAGTAAAAAAAAACACGTGAAAATGATACAAAATTTATTAAGTAAAGTCCCCCCTCCGGTTGATCAATTTTGATGAAATTTTTACAGTCATATTTCGGGCATATAAATAGATTAAATACTCAGTTTAATCAAAATCGTTAGAGCCGTTTTTGAGAAAATCGAAAAAAAACTTTAAAAGTTATTAAATAAAGTACCCCCTCCCTTCGAGCAATTTTGATGAAATTTTTGCTGTCACATCGCGGGTATATATATACACTAAATACCCAATTTCAGGTACAAATGTACAACATTATGTACATGTATGTATAGATACAAATGTAAATATATGAATAATAATATTTTAATAAATAAGAAATCCATAATATAGTTTGTTTATTTCCTGACTGAACATCAAGAAACCTATAGTAACATTTAATATCAACAATCAATAAAATATAAACATGTATATTTATATATTTTGTTATTGCCTGAAGAAAATTAATTTATTAAACGTTTATTCAACAAAACTGACTTTATTTCGAAATATGATAACGAAGCCTGGCTAATAAAATTGTATTGTAATTCAATTTGATAGCTGAAGAGAGGGTTTGAAATTAACTCTTATTTTCTCGGAAAGAGAATAAAAGTCAAATCCGGACTTTTATATGTATTTATAAAAAATAAATAAAAATCATCATTATATTCTATTTCCGAGAAAATAAGAGCTAATTTCAAACCCTGGCTAAAGCGTAGAAAGCTACCATGCACAAAATCTTTTATAAGGAAACTCGAACCCTTCTCTATACAAATAAATTATTATTTAAACAATCCTATTCTCTTCAATTTTTATAAAAGTATATTGATAAAATAAAAAAAAGCCAGTGGTAGAAGATTCTGAGAAGCTGGAATCCAAAGGATTCCACGAAGTCGATTAATATTAACTCTAGGGGAACAAGAATCAATGACGGAAATAGTGCACATACCGAGAAATAAAAACCCCTTCTCGCCTGTTATCCACACTTATTGATTTTATATATTATAAAAATCTGTTCTAGATAATCAACACTAAACCTACCGACATATTATATATAGCTATTTCTACCGATGGCGGTCAAATGACCTCTTTTTAAATAAACATTATAGTCTTTTCCAGTCATTGGCGGATCCAGGGGAGGGGCTGTGGGGGCTGCAGCCCCTCCATTTGGAAAATGTTTCGTCATTTTAAGATAGAATTTGACTTTCTTAAGGTGAGGAAGCAAGTTAAAGAACAAATAATGTGCAGAACAAGTAGAATTTTAGTAGTGGGAAAAGAAAATAAAGGTAAAAAATCTGGTGCGTGCGCGCAACACACAACTTTCACTTACCAACTTACTTAGATTAGAAATTGACGTGTTTTGCTAATTATCATTTCCCAAAGTCACACATTTTTCTACATTCATATCTTATTTTTGTTAATCGTTAAAGCCGTTTTTGAGTAAATAAAAAAACCCGTGAAAATGATACAAAATTTATTAAGTAAAGTCCCCCCTCCCGTAGATCAATTTTGATGAAATTTTTACAGTCATATCTCGGGCATATAAATACATCAAATACCAAGTTTGATCAAAATCGTTAAAACCGTTTTTGAGTAAATAAAAAAAACATGTGAAAATGGTACAAAATTTATTAAGTAAAGTCCCCCCTCCCGTAGATCAATTTTGATGAAATTTTTACAGTCACATCTCGGGCATATAAATACATCAAATACCATGTTTGATCAAAATCGTTAGAGCCGTTTTTGAGAAAATCGAAAAAAACTTAAAAAGTTATTAAATAAAGTACCCCCTCCCTTTGAGCAAATTTGATGAAATTTTTGCTGTCACATCGCGGGCTTATACATACTCTTAATACCCAATTTCAGGTTAATAGTTTTTGAGCTAGTCTGTTCACATACACACACACACACACACACACACACACACACACACACACACACACACACACACACACACACACACACACACACACAGACCATTTCGCGGGACTTGGTTATTTTGACTCAGGGGACCCCAAAAACGTGTATTTCCGTTGAAAACCGGAAGTCGAAAATTTTCACGATCGCAATACTTCCACTTACTGTATATTTCATATATAGGTAAGTGAAAGTAAAAAGCTGATTAGCAGATCCAAATAAGGGGCTGTGGGGCTGCAGCCCCCCCTTTCCGATCGGCTGGATCCGCCCATGTTTCCAGTTGATTGTAATTGTAGCAGCACCTACTTCTAATAGAAACCTGCCTTAGTCAGTGTTGCCACAAATTATATAAATGTATTTATACCTGGCTACACTGCGGGTAACCAGACATAAACTCTCTCAAGAGTGTGTGTTGATTACGTGTGTGGGATACTGTGACTTGCTAAAGAAACTGCCTATTAAGACTTATATTATATTTTCAAGTGGTTTATTTATTTTTTCAACAGAAGTTTCTTTATTCTCATTATTTGTTTTGTTATTTTTATCTGAATACAGTGTTTTTAATATTTTATTAAACGTTTTGATCATTTTAATCCCGTACTGTTACAAATAAAACTAATCACCTCGCAAATATTTATAATGCCGCGTACAGAGCCAGTAATCTAATTTGAATGATCGCCATTTTGCCTCACCTCGTGAGTTACCAGCAGTCGCTCTGTACCCATCATAAAACAAACTGTAAGCACATGGCGTTTTTCTATAACACAATCGGATGACATTTTCTTGGAAAACTACTGTTTTTGTGTTAAGTTTGAGATTTCAATGCAGATAACTTCATAAAATTTCATATATATTCTAGCGGTCAAAAGACCGCTCACAGGGTAGACAACGGTAGAGTATATATTATTATCAGAAAAAACGAAAGAAGAAGAGAAATATATATTGAAAAATTAAACAGCTATATATTATAGAAAATGTCGTGCAGTAAGTAAAATAAATACCTGGAATTTAACAATTTAGATTAAAGTCTCAAAAGCGGCCATTTGACCACTCTGGTAGGTTTAGTGTTAAAAATTGGTTTTAGATATTTAAGGGGCGATGGTAACTCTCACCTGTTTTATTTAATTAAGCACTAGAATATGCCATTAGGGAGAAAAGGGTTTGAATTTGGGAGGGAATATACCCGTGCTCGGATATGCCGATAATTTGGATTTGGTTTTGCTTGGGGAGGACGCGGAAACCATAAAAATACAAATACGATAGGTTGATTAATTGTCAGGATTTTAAGTTTATAATATATGGTATGGTATTACAATATGTGGTTAGAAGTGGTGCCGATTTTGCGTTGATATTAATGTAGAAGGGAATACGTTTGAACATGTAGAAAAAAAGTTTAAATATTTAGGGGCTATGGAAACTAAAAAAAAAAAAAAAAAAAAAAAAATCGATGAGGAAATTAAGGCTAAATTTAAAAAGCCGGAAATACTTGCTACTTTTCATTAGCGAAATTGTTTAGCTCGCGCCTTCTGTCTCGAAACTTAAAAATTAAGATTTACAAAACTATTATTCTTTACGGATGAGGGTATTATTGAGGGATGAGCCTAAACCCTTAGGGGTTTTTTAATAGCCAACGTTTCGATCCCTCATTGGGATCTTCATCAGAGCTAAAAGAAGACAAATATATGAGTATCTATGCTAGAGGGTGACAATTAAATTAATACTGTACAAAACTGATAATTATATGAAAGATGGTAAGCATTTTACATGGACATTTAAATAAGTGGCTGGTTAGCAAGATAAAATAAAATCTGATATTTACCTTCTGATTCCAGAGTAATACAAAGACTGAGGGTAAAATAAGGCGAGAGGTAGTAGTAGGTTTGCAGACTTCAAAGTCACCATTTTTTACCCATCTTTTATATAATTATCAGTTTTGTAAAGTATTCATTTAATTGTCATCTTCTAGGATAGCTACTCATATATCTGTGTTCTTTTAGCCCTGATGAAGATCCACAAGTAGGGATCGAAACGTTGGCTTTTCAAAATAAAAAAGTTTTAAATGAAAATTCTGACAATCAACCAACCTAACGTAAAGAATAACAGTTGACTGACTACCTCTCACCTCTAAATTCAAATACGTTGATGAATGTCTGTCAAGAACTCGGGCTGGAAATAAATACGGATAAGACAAAATACAGTACCAGTCAAAAGTTTAGACTCACCCTTAGTTTTGTAAAATAAATAAATAACAACATATTATTTATTTAACAACTTAAAAACTATAATTTTATTGTTGTTTGTGTGTTTCTTTAACGTCCCTTTATGCTGCTAAGGCTAATGGGACGATGCTACAGTGGGAGTCCTGAATATTGCCTATCCAGGTATAATTAACGAGTACCTGACATCGTACATGCTCGGGACCTCCATTTTACGTACTATCCGAGGGACGGCATAACCAAGGATTTTTCCCCCCTTTGAAAAATCCAAGGGCCACCACGGGACGCGAACCCGAAAACAAAAAAGGCCCCTTCCCCATTTAAGCCCCCTCAGAACATTTTAATAACAATAAAGCTTACCTGATATTAAAGAACACCTAATTTTCATTAAACACCACGAATTTGATTAAAATCGTTAAAGCCGTTTTTGAGATAATCGAAAAAAAGGTAAAAATTAGTTAAAAAGTTATGAAATAAAGTGCCCCCTCCGTTAAACCAATTTTGATGAAATGATGGCTATCACATCTTTGGCATATACATACATCAAATACCCAGTTTGATCAAAATCGTTAATGCCTTTTTTGAGTAAATAAAAAAAACACGTGAAAATTATACAAAATTTATTAAGTAAAGTCCCCCCTCCGGTTGATCAATTTTGATGAAATTTATACAGTCATATCTCGGGCATATAAATATATCAAATACTCAGTTTAATCAAAATCGTTAGAGCCGTTTTTGAGAAAATCGAAAAAAACTTAAAAAGTTGTTAAATAAAGTACCCCCTCCCTCTGAGCAATTTTGATGAAATTTTTGCTGTCACATCACGGGCATATAAATACACTAAATACTTAATTTCAGATTCGCACGGCTTATAGTTTTTGAGCTAGTCTGTTCACACACACACAGACACACACACACACACACACACACACACACACACAGACTCACACACACACACAGACCATTTCGCGGGACTTGGTCATTTGGACTCAGGGGACCCCAAAACGTGTATTTCCGTTGAAAACCGGAAGTCGAAATTTTTCACGATCGCAATACTTCCACTTACTATATATTTCATATATAGGTAAGTGAAAGTAAAAAGGTAATCGATTAGGAAATTAAGGCTAGATTAAAACCCGGAAATGTTTGCTGCTCTTCAGTATCAAAATCGCTTAGCCCGCAGCACCTAATGTCCCGAAACTTAAAAATTAGAATTTACAAAACTATAATTCTCCCAACTGTCCTTTACGGATGAGAGAAATGTGGCCCCGCTGACATTGAGGGATGAGCAACAGCTTAGGGTTTTTGAAAATAAAGTACGGTGTAGGATATTTGGATCAAAGAGGGATGAACTTACACAATACCGAACTGAGTGAACAGTACACGATAAATACAATTGACGTGCGGGGGGTTGGCCGAGACGGAGGTGGGAGGATTGCGTTAAGGCAGATCTATCGAAGTTGGGTCTGGATGCCGGTCCGTGGATAAAGTGTCGGCATCGAACCTTCGGCTTCGTTAAGCCTTCGTTTAATAGTAATGTCATTATAAATATTGGTTCTAAGCTGATATATTTCATATCGAAAGAATAAATCTATAAATGTGTTTTTTCTCCTATGCTATATAGTGCTTAGTTCACAAATAAGATGTATTGTAAATATAAAAGCTGTTTTCTTTAGCGATTGCTTCGAGAGCTGTCTCCCATCCAGACGATTCTGATTTAGTTGATAGGGAATAAATCGAGTTTCCTTCCAACGGAAGGAGTTCAGGAAAAATACGCTCCGAAGCAAAGCAAGGGAACAAAAAATATTCTTTATTTCCATTATTACAAACATTTTAAGAGCGGATTTTCTAATAATGAAAAATGTTAGGGTAAACTGTGAAACTTTCCAACAACAGACATTCAATAACTGATTATGTATTTTTTTTTTAAACCGTCATAATTCTAGGTTTAAAATATGATAAAGAAATATAGTTAGAAATATAAGTTAAAACATTAAATAATCAATCGGAAAAGTTACACTAGAAACGAGGTTACTTTGCCAACTGTGTTAAAGCGGGTTTCAATCACTAAATCGATTATTCTGGTATTTTCTATGATATGATATCACTGACGCGCCTAGTGGTTGAATTGGTTACCTTCTCAGGGACCCTAAATACTATTTTCTAAAAAACAGACAAAAGTTGTACCATTTTACATGAAAGTGTTGACCGAATTAACAATAGGATCATCAACGGGTATTACGGATCACCTGTGGTATAGCGGTTAGCATGGCAACCTACAAAACAAAAGGTCGCAGGTTCGCGTCCCGCGGTGGCCCGAGGATTTTTTAATGGGAGTAAAAAATCCTTGGCTATGCCGTCCCTCGGATAGAACGTAAATTGGAGGTCCCGAGCCTGTGCAATGCCATGTACTCATTAAATATCCCTATCCTAATTATACCTGGGTAGGCAAAATTTAGGACTCCCACTATAGAATCTGTTAGCCTTAGTAGCATCAAGTGACGTTGAAACAAACAAAGAAACCAAGGGGTATCCAGTTCTTAGAAGACTTCTTAGTTTCACCGGGAGGTGACTCTACGAACACATTGCTTTTTTGTTTGCTAATTAACTCTAAATATCTTTTTTTAAATTTATTTCATGGCATTACAAGATCTACCTGGGCCCGGTGTGGCTGTGCGGTAAAGCGCCGTACTCCCACGCCGGAGCTGCGGGTTCGAGTCCCGCCCTTGGTGGTGCTTTTCTTTGGTAGGAGAAGTATCACCCAGTGCCATGGGTGTTAGTATGGGCAGTATAGGGCTTCAGTGGAACCCTTGAAGCCCCCCCCAAAAAAAAAAAAATAAAAAAAAAATACAATATCTACCTACTTGTTGGCGGTATGCTCGAGTGGGCAAACGAGTTAGGAAATACGCATGGTCCCCGAAAACAAGCAAATGAGCGAGGAAGGGTTGGACCAAAAAAACCTTTACATATTTATAAAATTTTCGGTGTAAAAAAAAATATAGAGGGAAATAAAAATATTTTTTCCAGATAATTAGAAGTTTCATTTCCATGTTTTCTAAAATTCATTATTCATGATGAAGATATTTAACTAACTTGCACTTTCAAAAAATGTGATATCAGGTACATAAAAGGAACAAAATACATTAATGGTTTGGAATGAATTATCAAAGCCTCATTAAAATTGTAGTCTAATTATTCTAAATTATATCAGCGAGACCACTAGCAGTTTTTTCCACCAACTGTTTCTTCTGGGTATAAAATGTTACAGAAAAATTTCAATTAATAATCTTGAATGTTTTTCTGACATCTAATATTTTTTTTTCAGATTTTTTATTTATTTAATAAGGGGCAAAACAGGGTGGAGAAATATTAATTGGCTCCAAGAGGCTTCCCCCCTTCCTTGGTAATCTTGGGGTTAAGAGTCTTCTTGATCAACTGAGATCCTCTCAAATGGAAGGGGAAAAAATATGGACAAAGGAAGAAACGGTCAGTAAAGAGGAAGCTGTGGGGGTTGGTGTTCACAAATAAAAGAAAGGAAGCCAGGAAAGGAGAGAAGGTAAAGGGGGAATGTTGGAACAGAAGTGAGAAGTGTTTAAATACAATCACATCTGTTGGAACCAACATGAAGGAGGTCCATGGGTGTCCACAGGGTAGTCCCCATGAGAAACAAAAAGTACAAATTAACACTAAACATATCAACACTTAATGTATACCTATTTCTACCATAGCAGGTCAAATGACTGGTGTTTATGTTTCCTGATTGAATGTATGAAATATAGGAACATTAGGAAGAAAATAAACAGAATTATAATTTTGTTACAATTTAATTATAATAAACTTTATTATAATTAAACAAAAGTGTTGATAAGAATCTGTAATAGATTTAGGCAATGTTCCTTTCGTATTATTTTGGTTGTTGACGGGCTTCTCGAAAATTGGCGGAAGTCCTACTTTCTCGAAATTTTTAATTAAATTTATTTTTATTGAACTATCTACACAACAGTCTTTCCTGAAATGTCCAACGAATTGAATGCAATTCAAGAACCGATAATCTTACAAAACAATAAATTGTTCTCCCGGTCAAATGACCGGTTGGGGTAGATAACGGTATACGACTTTTTTTATACAAAATTCATAATGGCTTATGGTAGTTTTAGTGTAAAATAAATTCTTATTCATTTAATTTATGTATTAAGTAATACCAGTAAAAAATAAAATAAAGTAATACCAGTGGTTGAGAATATTAACAAGTTATAAATACTTTTAAGGACGTTAAAAAGAATTATGCATATATCACCACGTCCGACGGTTGATCCGGAGAGTCGGATAAACGGGAGTCTACTGTAATTACTAAATGTGATATTGCATTTTTCTAACTCTACAATTAATTCTAAATCAGACGAAACCACATTAATAGAACCTAAGCCAACAGGACCTTACATTTGCTGTAAGCTATTAGAATCATATGTAGTTGACCACGCGCAGCGGAGGGGCCTAACTAAACCTAGTATTATCTCAAAAATGGTAAGTTTTAAGGCTTTAAAACACAAACTAGCTCAAAGACACTTAATTGGGTCTTGATGTTTGTATCGCAATTTATAAAACCCAATTTCATCCGCCTCGATCCGTTGAACCACTACGTTTAGATCGATTTTATTTATTTTGGACCATAAAACTGATATTGAGATTGCGATGCGCATACTCTCCATAAAATTCTGCATCAACGACACCATATTAATTGCATTTGAGCACCACAGGACCTTATAATTCATGAAAAACCTATTCTTAAATTGTGAAATAATATATGTGGGATATGAAAAAAAAACTTTATTTTTTATTATTATTATTAAACAGCCCTCAAATATCCAATCCTTTCAATCAAAAGTACTGAGAAAGATAGTAGAAGCACTGTACTACGTGACTAATGACTTGATACAAAAGGACCTTAATATCCAAAAAGTAATCGATACAGCCACACTATTCTACAAAAACTTCCATCAAAACCTAACTTTCAACATGAAACCACTAGCAGAAACACTTAAATCCGCCACAAATCCACACAATCCACCCCGACGGTTGCTGAGGCGGTGGCCTAGAGACATATTGGAATAGCTAACGCCAATTTATCACACATACCTGTAGAGCACAGATTAGCAAATTGCAAAAAATTATTGCAGATAGCAAATTTAAAACATATGACATAAATAAATAAATAATAATATTAATAATTCCGCGATGGAGCTGAAACAACTATACCATCTAGAAAATGTGGCAGTGGTGCCAATAGTGATATCTACCAACGGACTTATTCTTAAGTCCACGGCAATGGGCATAGAAAACTTAAAATTGCCTCTTGATGTACTGAGAAATTCTCAAAAATCGACTCTCCTGGACACGGCTAGGATCGTACGTAAATTTTTTAATGCTTAAAAAATGTGTATGAAGAATAGATAACTGAGGGTGGTTGGAATTGTCCCTCACCTCAGTTAATCAACCCGCAGCTGCGAGATAAACCGCAATGAAAAAATAATAATAATAATTTTTTAAACGTCAATAACTTTTATTTGACAGAACGGCATAGCCAAGAATATTTTACTCCTTTGAAAAAAAGAAATAGGAGCATCTGCCAGGATGCAAACCCGCGACGATTACAGTGTAAGCTGCTATGCTACCCACTACCCCACAGGTGACCTTTATCACTCTTTGGATCTCAAAGGTATCTCATAGTTGACTATTTGTAGCTATAAGAAAATTTTAACAGTTATTAGACTTACTAACTATAATAATGACTACCACCTGCTGCCTGAAGATGGGATTGAATGTCCGAAACGTCGTGGTGGCCAATTGAAGAAATAAATTAATGTTTGGATTGGATGAGTTAGTGTTAGAAAATATTACTCTTAAGATTCTTTAAACGTTCCCACGATAACTAAGCCAAAAAGGTTATCTGTGGTGTAATAGTTAGCATGGCAACCAACAATACTAAAGTTAGCGAGTTCGCGTCCCATGTTGTCCATAGGATTTTTTAATGGGAGTAAAAAATCCTTGGCTATGCCGCCCCTCGGATATGACGTAAAATGGAGGTCCCGACATTAGGGGCTTTAAACATACAAACAACTAAGAAAATAAAATATCTTCATTTAAAAAGTTAACCCTGAAGTAAAATTATCAACAGGTAAAAAATTAGTTTTCATAAGATTGCATATTTATCCTAATATAGTTTTCTTCATCAAAATGTTTTTAAGAATTTCCCTAAAATAATAATTAATTTTTGGATGGAAGGTCTTATTATGATGTCATCCAGTTAAATTCTTTTCTCAAATTGAAATGTTTTCCATTCACGGGGCTTGACGGGCTTTAAAGTCAAGTTAAAGCGGCTTAGAGGCTTTGTTGCTTCTGAGCCTAGTTGACTTCGCTATTAAGTAAGTGACTTGGGAAAGATTTCTTCTTAATTTTATAATAAAAATTATAACTTTCCATTGCATTGTAACAATAAAGTCGATTTAAATAATTTTTATTAGAAGAAAATTTAAATTATCTAAGGCAAAAAAGAATAAAAATTCAAAATATTAACAACGCTACAAAGAAGTAACTAATAATAACAATACAGTAACACAAAAGTTCCCGGGAGAGGGGGGGGTCACAGAGTTCATGACCCCCACCCCCAAATATTTTGGCTTTTCGATTTTTTATTTATTTTTAAGCGAATAACGCAATTAGGTAGTTACTATGCCCTAAACATAACGCTTTAGGTAGTTTAGATCGCACTCCTAAATACGTTAGTTGCGGCATCGGTCCCCGGGGTCCGATGCCTTACATTCCCTTCTTTACAGCCGATATTCACATGAAAATGTCCGAAAGGCCGAACCCTTCAAATACTCAATTTCGACGATTTTTAATGAGATTATTTCATTTTAGTGCAGAAAATGTTGCTAACAGCTGAAATTCTGTTGTTTTTTAGAATCGGACTCCAATGTCCGATTTTCGATAAAGAATGGCGTAAATCCTGTATCGGCCTATCCTGCGCCTATTATGTCTAGTTCCAATCCTCACCAAGAGATAATGCCCTTGAGACGCTCATTTAATTCCCTTTCAATCAAAAGATAACGCTTTCGTCAAAGTATTCCCATCGGACCCCGACGCCCGATATCGTCTGTAGCTCATCCTAGCAGTCGGAGGCCGGGGACCGATACCGTCTAAGGGTCTGGCCACACATGTCCGCACCGGATCCGCACCGTAGCATTAATATAGGTTATGTTCAGAATATTTTAAATTTAAATTACATATTACCTTTAGTTATGCCTATAGGTCAGGCCACACATGTCAGACAAAGGCCACTTTAGGCATAACTAAAGGTAATATGTAAGTTAAATTAAAAATATTCTGAACATGACCTATATTAATGCTACGGTGCGGACATGTGTGGCCAGACCCTAATTCAGGATACCCCTAAAATACACCGCCGCACCTAACGTGTTAAATAGTAATTCCAATAAAAAAAAAAAAAAAGTATAATAATTTCTATTTTATTCAAAGAAAAGATAAGATAAGAGGGTGGTAAGTGAAAGGTGCGCGCACCGCACCAGATGTTAGCTAATCGGACGATGCTACAGTGGGAGTTGCAAATTTTGCCTATCCAGGTATAGTTAGGTTAGGTATCTTAAACGAGTACCTTACATCGTACATGCTCGGGACCTTCATTTTACGCCCTATCCGAGGGACGGCATAAACAAGGATTTTCGACTCCATTTTAAAAAATCATAGGCCCCTGCGGGAACCTAACCCGGGACCCTTAGTATAAACAATTAATGTTTTTTTGTTGCTTTAATGTACCTCGTAATCACAATTTTTCAAAGCTAAAAGAAATTGAAAACTCTATCGTCCTTACGACCTTCAAAGATAAAAACCATGCTGATTAGGAGCGCGTGTGCAGTACAAGAGCTACGGTTTAGTTTTAATTTTTTTTTCGTGTTGTGTGGTGTGTCAGATGATGAAGGGGGGGGTAGGTGGGGGGTGGGGATCGATTCGAGGAAGGTAGCTCCTACAGGATCCCGTACTCCTGTTCGCCGGGCAGGGTGTTCTCGTGCCCCACCACCCCCCACCCTCGGCCTCCGGGGGTAGTGGGGCGGTGAGGCGGCGAGTCCGTCCGCGGGCATCGTCCTGTCTGTAGGAGGGAGACGTCCTGGCAGTGCGGTGGGTGCGGATCCTGATCCGGAAGATGAAAGAGAGAGGATACGAGCAGATAGTATAGCACGCGCATGAAGACATGGAAGACCTTCGTCATGTCCCAAACTCGTCGATGAGGATACGATATGATAAAGGTACCACCAAAATCGATAAGTGTGGACTCTGCCGGCTCCAACTCAATATCTTGCGATGGCTTCAAGTTAAACTACTCGATAATTGTTACATATATTCATAATAATCTCCTGTAACGATTTTTGTCCGCGAAAAAATCCTATTCGGTAAAAAGGCTTATAGGGTAAACCATACAGTTATTGACACTCTGTAGAGTCATTGACACCCCACCTTTAACTTAAAGAAATAAGTATACAAGTCCTAATTTTATTTCAAGGTATGCATGAATCTAATGTTCGAAGGGTCTTCTAAGTCATCTATGAAGTAAGACTTTTACAAACTAAACATAGGGAAGATCTAACAATTAAATCCACGGGGTGCCAGTAACTAGTTTTTGCACTTTTAACAATAAATATTGCCATATGGTAAAACTATTGAACTTTTGACCCAAAAAAAAACCTCTTGAGTCTTTATAAGAATAGATAAAGAGGAGCTGTAGGAAGTTTCAATTTGATGCCTTCATAAAAAGTATTTTTTTTTTTTTTTTCACCACAGAAATTGAGTTTTATATTCATTTTTGCTGTTATTTACCTATATATGAAATATACAGTAAGGGAAAGTATTGCGATCGTGAAAAATTTCGACTTTCCGTTTTAAACGGAAATACACGTTTGGATTTAGACGTCCCCTGAGTCTAAATAACCAAGTCCTGCAAAATGGTCTCTGTGAGTATGTGAACAGACTAGCTCAAAAACTAAAAACCGTACGAATCTGAAATGGGTATTTAGTGTATGTATATATTCGCGGTGTGACAGCAAATATTTTATCAAAATTGGCCAAAAAGAGGGGGTACTTTATTTATTAAATCTTGTCTCATTTTTTTTTTTTCAATTTGTACAGTGATTTTAGAGGAACAGTAATCGTTCTCGTTTTCAAGAAAGTCATAGACAAACTAAACAACGAGACGTAAATACACCTTCTATCGATTCACCTTGACGATATATTTACAAAAAGCGACTCGCAGTGAAAAACAAGCACGTAGCAGTAAAATAAACTCGACTGTTGATGAAATTAGGTCACTTAAAAAAGAAATAATTAATAACGTATCGAAAAGTACTGGGAACCTAAAAGTTTTGCTATGCAGATACTCTATAACTTATGGAGATATACAATAAATAAGCATATAAATGTGGAAAAATGTGTTAAGTTGAGGAATGGCGTTTACATATTATTGAAACACGCCGATTTCTAATCTAAGTAAGTTCGTATGTGAAAGTTGTGGGTTGCGCGCTCCGCACCAGATTTTTAAATCATTAAAAACAAGCTCGGACTCTTATATTAGAAATCATTAGTTTATTTTCTGGCCCGAAATATAAAAGTAATGAAGTAATTTTTATTTATTTTAATCCTTGAAAATTAGATTTAATTTTAAACCCTGTTACTAAAGTTCTGCAGTAATATTCGATATTTGCATTATTCTAATTATTATTTTTTTTTCGGTCCCTGGAAAATGACTAAATACATTTTTGTCAATTGCCGAATATAAAACATAATACAATTGAACCGGTCAAATACAAACAAGTTATTTCGTCACATTTTCCTCTAATATAATGAAAGGTAATTAGGAAAGAAATATTTTTGATTGAAGAAGAAAATTACTGATAATTTATGCCTATCAGGACTGAAATAACGAAAAACATTAATTCAATGAGGAAATTGATGAAAAATTACTAGG
The DNA here is from genome assembly GCA_911387785.2 of Aelia acuminata. Taxonomy (NCBI): domain Eukaryota; kingdom Metazoa; phylum Arthropoda; class Insecta; order Hemiptera; family Pentatomidae; genus Aelia; species Aelia acuminata. The sequence goes on from OU426979.1 coordinate 180,583,287, forward strand.
GAGCGGTTTTGTGAGTAACCACAGCAGTAAAATATAATTATAGATATAATCAAGCTGCTGTTTATTTACAATATCGTATCTTTTCATCTAAATTATTTGAAAGTTCGAGGTCGCAGTTATTAAATTTAAAACTGAGTCGAGGTAGAAATTGAGTAAATTGATTGACCAGGCTACCTCAAAACCAAATCTAAATATTAATAATAATGGGGTCACCTGTAGTGTAGTGGTTAGCATAGAAACTTACAATACTGAAGATCGCAGGTTCGCGTCCCGAGGTGGTCGTAGGAATTTTTAATGGGAGTAAAGTAAAAAATCTTTGTCTATGCCGTCCATCCGATAGTACGTAAAATGGAGGTACCGAGCCTGTACGATGTCAGGTACTCGTTAAAGATCCCTATCCTAATTATCCCTGGATAGGCAAAATTTAGGACTCCCACTGTAGCATCGTCCGATTAGCCTTAGTGGCATAAAGTGACATTAAAACAAAGAAACAAACTAAAGATTCGTGATGTGAATGTTTCTTTTTCTTAAAATAAGATATATATACGTGGTCGTCCAGTGTAGAGTTGATTAATTGTTTGTCCTGTTGGCAAAAGCTCTTCAAAAAGAAAAAATCTGGTGCGTGCGCGCAACACACAACTTTCACTTACCAACTTACTTAGATTAGAATTTGACGTGTTTTGCTAAATATCATTTCCCAAAGTCACACATTTTTCTACATTCATATCTTATTTTTGTTAATCGTTAAAGTCGTTTTTGATTAAATAAAAAAAAAAACCCGTGAAAATGATACAAAATTTATTAAGTAAAGTCCCCCCTCCCGTAGATCAATTTTGATGAAATTTTTACAGCCATATTTCAGGCATATAAATAGATCAAATACTCAGTCTAATCAAAATCGTTAGAGCCGTTTTTGAGAAAATCGAAAAAAACTTAAAAAGTTATTAAATAAAGTACCCCCTCCCTTTGAGCAAATTTGATGAAATGTTTGCTGTCACATCGCGGGCTTATACATATTCTAAATACCCAGGTTCGCACGGTTTATAGTTTTTGAGCTAGTCTGTTCACACACACACACACAGACAAACAGACACACAGACACACCGACCATTTCGCGGGACTTGGTTATTTTGACTCAGGGGACCCCAAAACGTGTATTTCCGTTGAAAACCGGAAATCGAAAATTTTCACGATCGCAATACTTCCACTTACTATATATTTCATATATAGGTAATTGGTTACACCTGTGGAGTAACCCCCCGTATGCCACACTTGGCCAGGTAGGGGTACCGAACAAAAAAACAAATATAGGTAAGTGAAAGTAAAAATAAATAAATAAATCCCACTTGAACTCTTGAAATCCCACTACAGCATAAAGCATTATCTTGTTTGAATGCAATCCGGGCTTCCACATCCTTCTTGAAGCATCACTACTTGGTCCCCAAGATTTTCTACGGACTATATAATCGTAAAAGATGCATTCTATCTCCTGTACCAAACTTTTCAAAAATGGGTCGTTTTGTAGCTGTTTCCGCAGTGAATCACCAACAGAAATACGCGTTGCCGAGTTGACTTCTGTCAGAGAGTGAGGGCCCAGAATACATGGGCGCATCAGGAAACGAGAGGAGAAACGAAAACTAAATATTAAATAAGTTATTCATTTATTTGATCTACGTATTAAGTATTATATAATTTTTTGTTTGTTCGGTACTCCTACCTGGCCATGTGTGGCATACGTGGGGGGGGATACTCTAGAGGTGTAACCAACCTATTCCAAACATGGTGGGTAGGTCGAGATTTATTCCGTGGGGCCTCCAAGAAATAAAAGTCAAGTCTCCTAGGGCGGAACGAACCGCCCTATATAAACATATGTAATATAAATATAAGCAACGTATTATATAAGCAAATGTTTTAATTTTCAAATATTAATAATTTTAATTTATTTTTTAGCCTTACACAATCAGAATACCTCGATTCTTTAACACTTTTTTATTTTCTGTTGGTCCTCCCCTCCATGCCTTTTAGGCTATACGGGTTTCCCGGGCCATAGGAGAGGGTGTTTTATTAAATGTCTCATGGCTCTTGAGTTTTGAACTGGCTATCTTCGGGTTCCCGATCATATGTTGCCATGGGCAACGCGTATTTTTAACGCGTTAACCCACTCGGCCATCCCGCCAACCGATCATAAGAATTTTATAAGGTATAGGCGGGCGCAAGCGACGGTGCTGCTTCTGCGACGGCGCTGCAGGAACTAGAGAAACGGGGATAAAAGCGGGGCCATTCCCTGGGATTCATAGGGTTTTTTGGCGTTTTTAATTTATTTTTCCATAATTAAAACCCTATTGAGCAAAAAATCATTTGAAAAATATCTAATAGGTATTGCTCGGTCCCTCAGTGTTCAATTAGAAAATCAAAAGACGTGTCATTCCCTTTTATTTCCAAAAAATAATAAGCTTCTTAAAGAGTGGATTGTAAAATTACGAATAGATAAGCCTGTTTCGAAACATATGACGATATGTAGTCTTTATTTTAAAGAAAGAGACTATATTTATCCAGGTAAATATTAGTATTTGACATTTTATTATTCCAAAATGCTAGTTTTATGCAAATAACATTGAGACCATAGTGACATAGATTTGTTTTTCTTTTTTAATTTTCCCCATTTTTCTATTACATCCGTTGTGCTTAATTGTTCCATGTTTTCAATGCGAAGCCTGAAAGTTTTGACAAATAAATAAATAATATGACAAAGAATCTAAGCTGTCATAACAATGATTGTGTGAATAGGTAATTAATGTTATTACTAACCGAAAAACGTCGAGTAAAGTTACAATGATGTGTTTGCATTTACCAGAACTACCAGCTTTACACGTACAATGACAAGAAAATTGCTTATTATTATTAATAAATTTGATTTCCACTTTTATTTGATGGGGCAGTCCTTTAAGATTGCTAGTTTAAAGGCACGAGGCTTGTAAAATAACTGTTTTTTTTTATTTTTAGATGTTATTCCACATGTAAATATGTGATTTGCATCAAGAATAGCCTGCCCTTCAATTAATGGTCTTTTAAAATTATCAATTATCTCTATCACATCAACTAAGTCTAACACCGTTCTTTCCGACATTTTGCAAAACTACTAGCGCACCCTATATTCGATTGCGCCCGCCTATAAGAAGCCTTATACGAAAATTTCGCACTAGACGAATTTCTGCTGGATCTGCTGGGGCCATTGTACGTACAAAAACATTTTTGCAGTATGTTGTTCTGAATATATGGTACACTTCAAATATATATAATACGAGGAGTCCCGTCCACGCGTTGCTGTGGCTCAGTAGCTATCTATAATGCGTTGAATTAATTGTATCCTATTCTGTTTAATACAGTCAAATCAAAATTCACTGATATTGATTAAAACGTTTCAGCTAATCTAAAAACCAACGGGATTTAAAATAGAACTTTACGCCAAATTTAAAATCGTGTGGTATAAAGAATTTAGAAGGGTTAAAGTTTTTATTTTTTGCCACCTTATTTTTGACCATAATGTGTGAATGAACGATACATGTAAAAGTAACTAATAAAGAAGACAATTGGAACAGGGTTTACTAGCAAGTTAGCAAAAATGAACCATATTAATCTTTTGCCACAATGCATTTTGACTAAATTCACAATATAAAACATGATGATATGAGATATAAAATCAGGAGGTTTTATACTAATAGGTGCACAATGATTTTGGTTAACCTATCTTTATCTAAAACAAATAGATTCGATGTTTTACCCAAACGTGAAAAGGCGACACATAATTTGCCAAGGGAAAAACACGGATTTTTCTAGTCCAATCAAGAAAAAATAGATTTGGCTATTGGATGCTTACCCAGCCTAAGTATCGAAAGAAAATGAAGTTTTGTGTCAATAAATCAACTTACACCGCCATCTATTGGAAATTTGTAGAACTTACAAATAATCAAAAACAATCAAAGTATAATAAGCATTTAACTTGCAAAAAAAAAAGAAATATTTATGCCATCATTGAGATAAAACTATCCTATCTTTTAAGTTGAACAAAATAACACACAATGAGCAAAATTTCATCAAAATCGGTTGAGTAGTTTCTGATTTTGCTTCCAACAAACATCGGGACACGAGATTTTTATATATATGAAGATTATTGATATTGCATTTCCTTTGTTAGGAGAATTTACCGCAAACAAATATAAGATATAGTGCAAAGCTTACTAAAGACTTTTTTAGGGTGCTAAGATCCGTAAATCAAATTTAGGACAAGGACGTAAGGAGTTTAACCCTAGACCGGCCGCGCTGGTTGACTTTGGACACCAATTCTCATTAAGGTGCCTTTACACCTTACGAACCTCACCTTCGAACAAGTTCTCCTTCGAACCTTGCCGTACCGACGTGAAGCGAACAGCCATTTATACTTCACGTGACGTTAAGCGAACCAATATGACCGACGTACCCAAAGCTAGCTTATGATAAAGAAAAAATCTCCATTATCAATATATTTTATATTATCTGAAAAATAAAAAAATAGGAGACGATTTATAACGTTTCACAAATTACACTAGTATCACAAACAACTCCTGTCACTTAGGAAAACCCAAATCAAAAGTGACACTAGCGCTACCCCCGAACCCAGGCGAACAGATGAAGTACCTAGAACACCCAAACAGTCGACGTGAAGGCTTCGGGTGGTGTTCGAAGGTAAAGTTCGTAACGTGTAAAGGCACCTATAAAGGTCAGTCGTAGCAATTTGAATTACCTCTAGGTAGCAATTTGAATTACCTCTTCCCGCCCTTAGTACCTTTCCCCGGACTCCTCCTCCCTAGATAAGTCTCACATTGGCTTTTGTACAAGTAACCAGTTATTGCGTGTTTATCATTGAAAACCATGGCTGGTGTCCAAAAGCAACAACGCGCCCGGACATGTAAGTTATAAAGTTCTTTTTATTATTTAATTTCGGATGTATATATATCTGAAACTTATTCTCTTTAAAGGGCAATATTATAAAATATGAAAACATTCTAAGGATTTTAAGAGAGTTGTATGATGAGGAGGAAGAAGGGATCTTCTAAGAATAGGAGTCGGATTTTTCTGATGGGGAAGGTGAAGCCATAAATTATTCTGACCAAGAGCACGACAGTGACTCAGAACAAGAAGGCGGCCGGATGATGAATATGAGTCGGATGGTAATGATAGGAAATTCGTTTTTGGAAAGGACGGTGAAACAATGTGGTCAGCAAAAGATTTTTCGAAACCTAATTCCAGAACGAAGTCGAAAAATATTTTTAAAACATTTCTTGGCCCTTAGGGGGATGCAAAACATGCTTTTTCAGAAATTAAATGTTTTACTCAAATAATTGATGTAAATATTATAGATCTAATAGTTTTTAAAAGTTTCAAACAGTTGTTTTTATATTTTTCGAAATATTTAATTTTTTTTTTTAATTATTCAAATTGATTATTATTATTGTTTTCTTGTTTTATCTGTAGAAAAATCATAATAATACAACATAAATTACAAAAATTATAAATAATTTTAAATTATTCATAGACCTATATTTAATTTTAAGTAAATAAAAGTAATGGTGTCCAAAGTCAACCACGCGCCCGGTAGTGTAAAAACATTTGGCGCGCCTGGTCTAGGGTTAAAAACAAACTTACAAACAAGTTTGGCAAAACATTATCAAACAAGATTAACAATTACAATTAAGGGTGGAATTGAAATAATTTCCTTCGCAATGGCAACCCCAAAGACCGCAACGACCTTTGCAAGGAGACCCCCACACCACCGCAGAAGTCCAGGTGGAAATGTCAATGCTATCGCTAACACTAGCTTCCTTATTTATAAAAGGACAAGCGTGGCGTGACGTGGCTATTGTCACGTTGACATTATCCTCAGGTAAAGACGTAGTTGGATATTTCGGGTTAGCGAATAAGTCCATTCGGTTTTTAAGGGGAAAATAAAACTCAGTGAATTATTGACATAAAATTAATTTTAATCTCTCTATATATAAGTCCTGACTGAAAGAATAAACGCAGAGCAAAAACTACTAATGATAGAAACTTGAAGTTCGGAATTTAGATTTTAAATGCGATGTAGGTAACCAATAAGAAAGGAATTTCAAAAATGTAACCCCTAAGGGGCTTAAATGGCGAAATTGTCGTTTAACACTAACGGAAATCTATTTTTGAGATTTTAAACCATATGTTTTTTATTTGAATATCAATTTAACGTTACAATAGTATTAAAATAGACATTCACATAAAATATGGCTACTGATTATTTAAATATTAGTGGTAATCAAATTATGCACACTGTTATTCCCATGATTGGGGATGGTGCGTGTTTATTTCGATCTCTTCTCCATATATATAACAAGCTTTGTCCTGACTGACTGAATCAACGCAGAGCAAAAACTACTAACGATAGAAACTTGTGGAAAAGTTTGGAATTTAGATATTAAACGTGATGTAGGTAACCACTACGAAAGGAATTTCAAAAATGTAACCGATAATGGCGAAATTGTCGTTTAACACTAACTGACACCTATTTTTGCACTTCGAGAAAAAATGTCTAATTTGGACTCATTTGAAAGATCTTGATAGGACGAGTTTAACTCGAAAACCATGTTTTTAAAGCCGAAAAATGAACCGTTCCGACGAGTAAGCAATTTTTTCTTTCGGCGGTTTTAGTGAACTCTTTCCATTGCGCGTCTCCCTCTCTTCTACCGAGCCGGCAGCTTCCCCCTCCAACATTCCACCTACCGGAAGCTCCGATTCTACTAAATCTCCTTAACATCAGTTAACATATTATATTAAATCAATACCAAGATAATGATCACATGATTGATTTTAAAGGCTCGCGGGCAAAGCCGCGACGGGAATGCTAGTCTACAATATATTGACCGATGGGTGATTCTAAAATTATGGTGGTATTTGTTTCACAACATAATAAATCGACAACCGCCGGAAGAATTTAAATTTTTTTTTTGCTATTTATTAGCGCATTGGTAATGAACCCTGATATCTAATTTTCAAGCAGCTAAAGCTAGGAGACCATTCACTAAAATCAATAAAAATGTTTTGTTTTTTTGTCACTCCCTAGCTTGTCACAAAGTACAGGTCATATACTTTGAAAAATAATTAAACCCTTTTCCGACAGTATAATTCTAAAAAATCAGGCACCAATCTTATCAGCAAACTTTCAGGATGCAAAATAAAATTGAGCCTTTCCAAAGTACCACAAAAGCTTTCCCCTTTGTCACACAGTTGTGAGGTCACTCCCTAGCTAGTTTTTTACACACCCACCAATCCCTTGAGGTGCCTTTACACTCTACGAACTTTACCTTCGAACACCACCCTGGAACAGCGTGGACTTCACGTCGACTGTTCGGGTACTGTAGGTACTTCATCTGTTCGCCTGGCCTGTTTTTCGGGGGTAGCGCTAGTATCACTTTTGATTTGGGGTTTTCCCAAGTGACAGGAGTTGTTTGTGATACTAGTGCGCCGCACAGTGGCTGAAAATCGACTATTTTCGGAAAAAACCTTGTCAAACCCGATCTGTGAGCCGCAAAAAAATAAAGTTGATATTATCACAACCACGATTGAATTTCCTATAAAATTTATAGGTTCGATCCCCGCTTAACCGGCTATTCGGATTAACCGGCAGTATAAGGAAAATAGAAAAAAAATTATACATCAATTTTCGACTCGAAGTCGGCTAGTTTAAACACTTTTGCTGTTTTATGCTAGTAATATCATTGATAGTACTTGCAATATCGTTTTATTTCATGAAAACAATCAAGTTAGGTAAAAAAAAAAAAAAATCATACATAGGAACTATCAATTATTTTTGTCGTTATGTTTTAATTATTAAATGTATATCATATTAAAATATAGGACTGGGATCATCCGACTTTAATATAATTTTGATAGGAGATGGTGGGATTGACTGTTCAATGTAGGTTTAATAACTGCAACTCTATCTGTGAAAATTTAATTCCCTTATTCACGCTAAATAATAGCTGTACCTTTTTTTTAATACCAATCTTCTAAAAACAAATGAAAAGTGCCGAAGCCTTTAAGTTATCGGAGGTCATGTTAATAAACTTATTATTAATAATTTCCAAATTCATTCTAAAATCACGGTAGGTGAAAAAGTTGATTTATTATCGACCTAACAACGATTCAGACTGACTTTATTAATGATGATACAGACCTGGTAAGTAAGGCGATTAGTAATATCCTAATTCGAAGCACAAGCTCCATAGCGAATAAACTGCACGAAATAGCTTTTTCAATAAAAAAAAAATCCCACATGTACAGACGCAGGTGGACGCAGCTAGAATATGTTTTAATATTTCCTTGAATGTATCTTCTTCTTAAAAAAATGGATTTTAAAACTGCGCTCGGCTGCGCTTGAAAAATATGGATTACCAAAAAAATTTTTTGTCTTAATTTTATTGCATTTATTGGGGATTTTATTTCTGGGTTAAAACATAGACCAAATAGCATCATTTTTATGCTAGTGTAATATGTGAGATAGCTTTTCATGATTATGAAGGAAAATCGCTCTAAGAAATAAAAATGCGAGTTGTAAAAATTATTATAGTGCTATAAATTTTCCTTTGAAAAATAAACTTTTTCAATGATCGATTTTCAAAGGGTCCTAACAAGTTTAAAAATCAGAATATATCCGAATAAATTGATGTAATGTGTCATGTAACTATTCTATTAATTAATATTGAAAAGAAAAAGAATATTCCAATACCTTCAAAAAATGGGTTTTTTCCGCCTTTCAACCACTGTGCGCCGTTGTAATTCGTCAGCGAAAACCTCCTTTAAGTAATTGATAATAAACGGCCGATTTGTCCCTCCCTGACCTGTCACTCCCTAGTCTGTACTGATATCGTTGTTGGCTAGGGAGTGACAATGTTGATCAGGGAGAAACTTGTGATTAAATTTGTAACTTGGTTGTGTTGATTACTAATCATTGTAAGTTCAGAATGTTAATTTTCGATTAAGTATACAAATCTTAAAGCTCCCCCCCCCCTCTTCATTTTTGAAAGATAACGAGATAAGAATAGAGATAAAGAAAAGAAGATAATATAAATAGAGATAATATAAAATAGAGATATTATAAAGATAAGAAATTAACACGTTAGGTGCGGCGGTGTATTTTAAAGATCCTTGATTGGACGGTATCGGTCCCCGGGGTCCGACTGCTAGCATGAGCCACAGACGATATCTGGCGTCGGGGCCCGATGAGAATACTTTGACGAAAGCGTTATCTTTTGATTAAAAGGGAATTAAATGAGCGTCTCAAGGGCATTATCTTTTGGGAAGGATAGGAACTAGACGTAATAGGCGCAGGACAGGCCGATACAGGATTCACGCCATTCTTTATCGAAAATCGGACCTCGGAGTCCGAACAGAATTTCAGCTGTTAGCAACATTTTCTGCACTAAAATGCACTAATCTCATTAAAAATCGACTAAATTGAGTATTTGAAGTGTTCCGGCTTTCCGACATTTTCATGTGAAAATCGGCTGTTAAGAAGGAATGTAAGACCTAACGTGTTAATATAATAATGTCAAATATTACATTTTGTCACTCCCTATAACATCAGTTTCTTTGAAAATCGTTATCTTGAAAACAATGAATATAAGTATGCGCACACTTCACATCACTGCTAAGGAGCAAGAAACCATGTCTTCTGCAACCAGAAACATAAGAAAAGATGACTTTGAAATTCCAAAAAAAAATTAAGAACCGAATACCATCAAAAATATTAGAATCACCCCATAATTTATTATACCTTATTCACATATTTCCACTAACTGCATATTGCCATGTTAGTAGAATTTTACGGAGAAAGAAACATACTGAAGTAATCCAGACACCGAAAATGAAACTCCTTTTAGGAAAAAGTTTACCCGGTTCTACCCCTTTCGCTATCAGACCAACATCTAGGGACTCAATTGAAGTAGAGGGCTTACCCGAATGGCAAAGTTATTTTCTTTTTTATCAGTAGCCTCGGGGCACGTTTTCACTCAAACTGCAATTTCGGCCTTTCCTCGTTTCACCCCCCCCCCCCCAAAACACGAAATGGTCAACCTTGAGAAGTTTCGAAACATCAAGCCTAAATGAACCGCCCTGCCATTAGGAGTTGAGAGCGAGTGCTCCATGGTCTGAAAGGAGTGGATTTGGGTGGTGAAACACCTCCACACATTAACATACTACATGACAGTATGACAGCATCTATGACAGTATGAAAGTGCAAAACATTATGTTTCCTGAGATGTAATTTAAAAAGTCTACATTAAGTTGTCATTAAAACTCCATTTAATTACCATTGAAATAAATTTCAGTTAACTAAAAGTAAAATATGGAAACGAACGTATTTCTAAATATTCATATATTTTTGAAGGGAAATGATTTGGCTCGATAGGAAGTGGAACCCGCGTAACATGCGCGGTACGCTATCAACTCAGCCAAAGAGATCGCTAACAAGCCATCACTTACCGGAATTCTAGGTAATGAAACAGCAGACAGGGCAGCAAAGGAACCAGCAATTATGACGGGCCCAGCACTGCAAATATATGAACCGAAAGACATGAAAGCATGGTTCAAGAAGAGAGCAATCCCTCTCACTAATAAGCTCACATCAATTAAGCCTACAATGAGAGAATGGATTAGCTCCCTTCGAGGGAACCGAAGAGAAGAGGTAGCACTGACAAGGCTTCGGATAGGTCATACGAACCTCACCCATGATCACCTCACTACAAGGGAACGCTAGCCAGAGTGTGGAACCTGCAAAGCCCCTCTTACAGTTAAACATATCGTAGAAGATTGCAGTAGATATGAAGGCGAATTCACAAAACTAAATATACAATGCGACATTTTGGAGGTAATGAAAGATTCACCCAAGGCTGCGGAGAGCACTATAAAGCTGTTGAGGGAGATTTCCATATTTACAAAAATATAATAAATACAATAAATAGAGCATATTAATTAATGATAAATATTACAAAATTATAATACTCGCAGTAGATATTAGAATAATATTTCAAAAAATATTATAGAGTAAAAAAGGGGCGTAATGACCGCGCAGTTGATCGCCCATAACAACAACCTATCTACCTACAAGCCGAGTCAATCTCTTCTCCAGTTATCGCATTATTTTGCGAATTAACACGGGAGGGGGACTATTTTTTCCAAATGCCAGGATATTTAAAATTAATAAACAAAAAAAAAATGTGAAAGTGGCTACCCACACGAAATAATTAAATCAATATAAAAACATTGAAATTATTTTTATTTTCTTCGTGCAAATCAATCACCTCTTGATTAAGTGATACAATATGTAATAATTCATTCATAATTCCATCTATAATTTGTTTTTCAATAGAACGTTTAGCAATACAATAATCGCTTATCTACATAATTTTTTAACACTTATAAATTACTTCAATGTATCACTTATACTTGTACGAGGGTCATTCAATAAGTAAAGAGACAAATTCTATAATTTTAAAACTATTCAATGAATGTGTACATTCATTTCAGGGGTGTTAGTTGGCAACCTTGGGATGTGCTGTTTCATCATTTTATTTCAACATAACCTCAACATTTTCATTTCACCATGGTAAGTCCACTAGAAGATTGCACCTTAGAAGAGCAGCGCTCAGTCATTAGATTTTTAGTCGCAGAAGGTGTAAACGACCTGAGACCAAAAGGCAGAGTATGGAGTGGAAACACACTAGCTCTCTAGTTCGCGAAAAATTCAAGGTTCAACCGTCCGCCGGTAAAGTGATGCTGACCATCTTTTGAGACTCACAGGGTCCAGTCTATTCCGATTTCCTTGAAGATCAGCGAACTATCAATAGCAAATACTACTGTGAGATGCTAGAACGCAAAGTTAGAACAGCTATCAGGAGGAAACGCCGTGGACTCTTGTCAAAAGGAGTCATTCTTCATCACGATAACGCACGCCCTCATACAGCCCAGCTGACCCGTGATAAGCTTCAAGAATTGGGTTGGGAGGTCTTACCTCATCCTGCCTATACTCCCGACCTCGCCCCATCTGATTTTTACCTGTTTGAGCCACTCAAAGAGAGGTCTTTCCACTACGTGGAAAAAGATTTGCTAACAATGAGGAAGTTAAAGAAGCGGTGCAAAAGTGGCTTCGGGGTAAATCGAAAGAATTCTTCGCCAAAGGAATTAGGAAAATGCAAGAAAGATCGGAAAGGTGCATAACTGTGGGGGGGGGGGGGGGGGGGGGGGGGTGATTATGTTAAAAGATAGCCTTACTTTTGAAATATTGAAATAAACCATTTTTGAGCTATAGCCATTTGTCTCTTTACTTATTGAATGACCCTGGTATATTATTTTCGATGGCATAAGTATGATACAGAATGTTCATGGTATGTGGATGCATGGGTATATCATGCATGGGGGGGGGGGGACTCACGGGGTCACGTCCCTCATATATTATGGCTTTTATTTTTTTTTTTTAATTTTTAAACAAACAATGCCAGTAGTTAGTTGTTTATCTGCTTAACGTCACTTTATGCTACTAAGGCTAAACGGTCGATGCTACAGCGGGAGTCCTAAATTTTGCCTATCCATGTATAATTAGGATAGGGATCTTTAACGAGTATCTGACAACGTACAGGCTCGGGACCTCCAATTTGCGTCCTTTCTGAGGGATGGCATGGCTAAGGATTTCTTACTCCCATTAAAAAATTCACGTGCCACCGCGGGACGCGAACCAGCTACTTTTAGTATTTTAGTACTTGTAGTACATTTAATATTTTAGTACTTTTAGTACTTGTAGTATGCAAATGATAAAATGAGAAAACAAACCGCAAACGCTAGTAACATTTTATATCCAACAATACACAATTCTGGTTTGTTTTTTTGTTTGTTTAACGTCACTTTATGCCACTAAGGCTAATCGGACGATGCTACAGCGGGAGTCCTAAATTTTGCCTATCCAGGTTTAATTAGGACAGGGATCTTTAACGAGTACCTGACATCGTACAGGCTCAGGACCTCCATTTTACGTCCTCTCTGAGGGACGTCATAGCCAAGGATTTCTTACTCCCATTTAACAATTCTTGTGCCACCGCGAGACGTGAGCCCGCGACCTTAAGTATTGTAGATCGATTTATTTAAAAGATATTTAATTTCTTTTTTTACTTATATTTAGTTGTCATGCAGATCAATGGTTGGCAAGCCCTTACATGGAATTGATTGCATTAACGGCGGACGCACCTGAACAGGAATGCCGATTGCCTTGGCGAGTCCAAGTTTTTTGTGTTTGGTTTTTTTAGTTTTATTTTAATCAGGTTCATTAGAGTACTTCGGATTAGCATTGTTCTATTCAGTTTATTACCTCTCTTCATTATCTCCTCTTTGATTCGTTTATGTTACTACCAATAAACAGTAAGCGATAAAAAGTTGGATGAAATGAATTAATAAAAATGCAAATCTCGGTCTAGTTCTTAAGCATTGAACCAACCAAATATACATTCTTTTATATGAGGGAAGGATTATTGAAACTGTTGAATTATAAGCTAATATCAAACGATTATTTAAAAAAGTTTCAGACAAGTTTAGAGGTAAGTAATAGTCGACTGTTTTTCTATATGATAGAGGTTGATTGATAGCATTTTCAGTTATTTATTTTTTATTTTGGAAAGCCAACGTTTCGATCCTTACATGTGGATATTCATCAGGGCTACAGAGTCCAGAGTAAAATAGAGTCTCTGTATTAGGGTCTGGCCACACATGTCCGCACCGGATCCGCACCGAGGCATTAATATAGGTTATGTTCAGAATATTTTTCATTTAACTTACATATTACCTTTAATTATGCCTAAAGTGGCCTTTGTCTGACATGTGTGGCCTGAACTTTAGGCATAACTAAAGGTAATATGTAAGTTAAATTAAAAATATTCTGAACATAACCTATATTAATGCTACGGTGCGGATCCGGTGCGGACATGTGTGGCCAGACCTTTACTCTGGGCTCAGAAGTCCTGATGGAGATCCACATGTAGGGATAGAAACGTTGGCTTTCAAAAAAAAAATAAAAAAAATATAACTGAAAATTCCTGACTATCAATAAACCTAAAGTTCTAGACATTTTGTTGGAACAGTTACGAACTTCTCTAGTAGTAGTTCGTGTCAGTTCGAGAATCTTCTACGCTTTTCGGGAATGTTCTAATTGAGACTAAATATAAGTAGCAATGGCCTAGAGTATTAGTCTTACTCTGAACATCGGATTATATGGTTACTTTTATGTTACTGTGTCGTAACAAGTTGATACTTTACTTACAATTAAACGTTCTGTTAAATAAGGGAAGGATTAATGAGACTGTTCAAACGATTATTTAAAAAAGTCCCAGACTTTCTGTTGAAGCAGTTATCTAACTGTTCTATAACATGTTCGTGACTGTTCGAGATCTACGCTTTTCGGTAACCTTCTAGAATATTCACATTGAGACCAAAATATAAGGAGCGATGGACTGGAGAGTTAGTCTTGCTCTGAAGCCCAAATCTTATGGTTGTTTTTGTGTTACTGTATCGTACAAGTTGATACTTTTTGTAACATTGATAATAACTTGAGTCTGTATTGTTTGTCTGAAACTGTAAATTATTATTGTTGATATAGAATGTAAGGCCTCAAAGTCTCGTATTATTTCAATAATTCACTTAATCATGCAGATTACATGCCAAATTTTCGCCGATTCAGGCATCTTCAGGGGTTTCGCAAGCAAGCTGGAATCAGACTGAAACCTTCCCATAAGGAAGCAGGGCTAACAGGGAAATATACAGTGTTGCCAACATTCAAACAAATTTAGATAACAGAAATAATAACTCAATAAGGTCTATAGAAAATAAAAAAAAAATATCTGTACCTCTGAGGTAAACTGTCGTAACTGACATAATTAAATTTTTAAAGGAGAGCACTTTGAATTTTAAATGTTCATATTTCTTGTCGTAAAATAATAATAATAGGTTATATAAAATACCATTCATCAGGAGTATAAATACGAATATCGTTCGCTAGAAATATACACCTTAACATTTCAATTACATCAATAATTGGAAAATCGAGAATTTTGTAGTTACTACAGTTTACCTCTCAGGTACAGATATTAAAGTTGAAAAAGGTTCAATTAAAGTAATTTAATTTTACATCTATACATATATACATACACAATCACACCCATACACACATAACATCATGCACTAGAATTATAAATATACTTGTATATACAACATATGAAAAGCAAAGATAAATCTATAATAAATAATTCACTATTCGTTTAAAATGTTAATAGTTTCAGCAAAAAAATTGTTTAAAATTTCTAGCATCAGTTTTCAAATTGACGACCTTATTAATGTTAGCCGCTATATATAGTTCTTCAAGATATTTTAATTTTTGCTCAGAATTTTCTTTATGCAAAATTATAGTTTTGTCATAATCCATAGCTTCGATTATGCTCGGAAGTGTGTTTAGCTAGGGCAGTTTTGGGTTCTTTTATTTCTTTATAATCATTATATTAAGGTCACATTGGGGAGAAATAAAGAAAATATAGAGTCAATGACAAGTACAGGCTTCAGTGAGCTACTGAAGTTCTAGTTAAGAACTGAATGACATTCCATATTATCATAAGAATAATATTAATTTGACATTTAACTCTCTCATTTACTTACTCAAGAATGTCATACCTAGCATTTAAAGTTCAAACAAATGTGTTCAGAATAGATATTAACCCTCTTAGATTTATATATATATATATATATATATATATATATATATATATATATATATATATATATATATATATATTTTTTTTACTATGCATAAGATTGCTATAAGGAGCTTTTTTCACTGTACGAACTTCAACCTCGAACAGCTCGTCCCGAACACTGTTCGGCTAACCTAAATAATACACGGACTCGAACAGGTACGTTATCCGTTCGCCTGTGTGTTCGGGGATAGCGCTAGTGTCGCTTTTGGATTAGTTAAGATAAGCTTCTAAAACTTCTTTTAGCATTTTTCTGAAGTTGCTTTTATCGATAATAAGTTTGTTTGTTTGTTATAAGGTCACTTTATGCCAATAACACTAATCGGACGATACTAAAGCGGGAGTCCTAAATTTGGACTATCCAGGTATAATTAGGATAGGGATCTTTAACGAGTACCTGACATAGTACAGGCTCGGGACCTTCATTTTACCTCCTATCTGAGGGACAGCATAGACAAGGATTATTTACTTCCATTAACCCTGGGTAGGGCGCTGTGAAGGATCCTCAAGATCGGGTCGCGCTGAGCCTGACAGGCACATTTTACAAAAAATACATAATATCCATAAAACACCGTATTAAATTAAACCAAAATTTACCAATGATCATTATGATGCTGACAAAAAGGGAAAAAAATAAAATATAAAAATATTATGAGTATTTATTTCTCTAAACAAAAACAAACCCAGGGAAATACAAAAAACGCAGGAATAGCTCGAGAGTCGATGTATCCCAGTTTCCACCGTGCAGTCACAACATCTGGACCTCGAGAGCGGGGTAGAGGTGATTTTGGACGATCATTAGCCGGAAGGAATCTTTTGAGGCGCATTTTCAAGTCTGTATGAAGGCCCGATGATTGCTGGCTCCTTCGCTGGAGTTGACCAATAGTTAGTTCATGTGCTGACCCTCTGAGGAAACTTCTTCTGGCCATTGGGTCTAGTTGATTCCCGAGATGAATAACCATGGAATTGATCCCCCCCCCCCCCAGGTTCAACATGGTATAAAAAATTACCTTAGGCCATCGCTGGGTATTTCTCTGACAAAAAAGGCGCAGTGAGCCTAATTCGCGCATGCTCATATAATGCATGGTAATGCTAACTTAGAGGAAGAGACCCAATAAAAGGGTTAAGGAAACTTGAGTGAAATAGTTTTTGTAATTTAGAAGACGAAAACACTTAGCTTGGTTGATAACGTAATTGGGCGCGGTGAGCTTGTCAGATCAAGATGGCTATTGCACAACTCTCTGATGACTGGTGACAAACTGACTGAGGGTATTAGGTTCACAGCAAAAAGATACCTGACTACAGGCCGTGGCGTGCTCTCCTCGACCCGTTGAAGAGAGCAACACCAGGAAAACCAAAGTCTGTGCCTGTCAGATCAGCCGCGCCCTACCCAGGGCTAAAACAATCCTAGGGCCGCCTCGGGACGAGAACCCGCGACCTTTGGTATTGTAAGGTTCTATGCTAACCACTACACGAGCGGTGACCCCGGATCAATAATAAGTTAGAGCAGATGTCAGAATAGCCGCTAGTTACAAGTCAGCCGCCTTTATAATGAAAATTACTGTATAAATGTGCATAGGTGCTGTAAGACACCGTTGTTCGCTGGACTTCACGTTTCAGTATAAATAGCTGTTCGTGGTACACCGGTACCGTAGTAAGGTCGAGGGTGGTTTCACACTGTGTAAATATTAAAGACACCTTTAGATAATTACAGGCTTTTTTTATCAGTTAGTAGAACATTGAATTTATGAGATAATCGTTAAAAGACTCATAAATTGGATTGAGTCAAAACTTTCAAGATATTGCAAGGATCTATTACCCCCTCAGCGCATTGAGAAAACATTAATAACTCAAAATAGTCGATTTTCTGAGATATGAAGTGGTTTAAAGGCTACTTAATAAAAAAACCCAATAATTATAGACATAAACGATAGGTTAAATGATAGTCAGGATTTTCAGTTTACAATGATTTTATTGTGGTAAGCCAACTTGTGGATCTTCATCAGGGCTCAAAGAAAACAAATATATGAGTATCTATGCTAGAGGGTGACAATAAATGGATACATTACAGAACTGATAATAATATAAAAAGATGATGTATACATGAATATTAAAATATTACACCATCTTTTTATATTATTATCAGTTCTGTAATGTATCCATTCATTGTCACCCTCTAGCATAGATACTCAAATATTTGTTTTCTTTTAGCCCTGAGGAAGATCCACAAGTTGTATCGAAACGTTGGCTTACCACAATAAAATCATTGCAAACTGAAAATCCTGACCATCATTTAACCTATCGTAATTGAAGAACAGTTGACTATCTCTCACCTCTGCTCTAGACATATATAATTAATAACAATACTTCCACTTACTATATATTTCATATATAGGTAAGTGAAAGTAAAAAAATAATTCTTTGATGCGCGGTCATGAGGGCTTAAGTCAAAATTTTGAATTTTTAAGGAGAGCAACAGCACAGTTCAAAACATTATGTAAAATCTAATTTTCGATATTATTTGTAATTGTTATTTTTATAAAACTAAATAGTTTGACTTAAGACCTTAATACCAACCGGCAGTTCTGAATTCCTGCTATAATATTGCGACATAATCTCCAAATGCTCAAATAGTGACTTAAGCCCTTATGACCGCGCAATCAAAGAATTATAAAGAAATAATTAAAGATTACTATTAAATAAATAAAATAAAAGTTTTATTTCCCCAGAAATAATATATATATGTCACAACAATAAGTTGGACGATGGGGAACATAACGCAACTTCCTAAGTGGGTCAAATCAACCCAGGTAGAAACTTCCCACGTGTTGGATGGACTTATTGTCAGGTGGGAGTTCGGACAGCTGGAACTTAGTTATCGATAGCCAAAGGTGCAATCAACAATTCACATATTATGTTAGTATGTTGACATATTAACAAAGAATAAACATTGCTGAAAAAACAATAAAACATTTTAAAAAAATTTAAATTAAAATTGTTTAAAACATGGCCAGAACTTCCAGTTTAACATTCAATCTTTTTTTTCTAATATTGAGGTTTGTTCCAACAAGCGTTCTCAACTATCGGACTGCGCATCCTTTCATTGGTTGGTTTTCGAAAAACAGCCAATCGATTCATCTATCACAGAAATAATGCTGACATCGTTAATTGCAGAAATATACAGTTCTTTAATTAATTTATTGTATACTAAAAAATCTAAAACCACGATTTGAGGATGCGGAAGATGAAAAGAAGATGTGATTTAAGGAGTAAGTTGAAATTACCTCTTTATCTACTTAATGTCATGTCATCTGCTTTACAAGGAATAATATAATGCTGAAGAAGAAAAGGTATTTAAAAGAAAAAAAGACCCAAGTAGGAGTGAAAGTACTGTTTCCATAATCTTGCAATCAGAAGTGGACATTATAATTAAATCATTAAAACGCTCAAAAAGTCCTGGACACGATGGAATTACAAATGAAATTCTGAAAGCTGGAGCAGAAGAATTATCAGCAGTGCTTTGTCATTTTTTCAATAATGTAATACAAAAAGAAGAAATCCCCATAGACTAGAAAACATCAAAAATTGTTTTGCTTCACAAGAAAGGAGATAGAAATAAGCTAACAAATCACAGACCAATATCATTAGGCGCCACAATATGGAAAGTCTTTACAAAAATCATCCAAACTAGATTGACAAAAACAATAGACGAACATTTACCTCTGGACCAAGCAGGCTTTAGGAAAGGCAAGTCTACAATTGATCATTTACACGCTGTAAACCAACTTATAGAAAAAAGCAAGGGATATAATTTAAACGTCTACCTTGGATTTGTTGACTTCTCCAAAGCTTTTGATAGCATATATCATAGCAGCATTACGACAGCTCTCAAGTCGATAGGTACCGAGGAAAAATATATTTCTATAATAACAGAATTATATACCGATAATAAAGCATTTATATCTAGCGACAGGAAAGGCAAGGAGATTCCAATTAAGAGAGGAGTCAGGCAAGGGGATACATTATCACCACAGATCTTCAATATAGTACTGGAACTTATTCTAAAGGAGATGGATTGGGAGAGATATGGAATCAATATCAACGGAGTTAAACTAAGCACACTTAAATACGCAGATGATGTGCTATTGATTTCAAGCAAAGAAGAGGAAATAGTGACCATGCTAAAATAGCTTATGAACACAAGTGCCCAACACGGATTATCGCTGAACCTCGCAAAGACAAAAATAATTACTAATTCGCATATTACCATAGCAAAAACGGCATAAAAGTCCCGGACCGTTTACTAGAACGAACTAAAGGTTGGAAAAACTGTCATAGCACGTGTTTCTGACTACTAAGTTCGAGTCCCATCCAAGACGTTCTACCAGGTTCTAGACCCTTCTACCTACGAACGTATATGAGGAGCGATTGACTCGAGAGTTAGTCTTTGTCTCGGTTTTGAAGCTCAAGCCTATGATTTTTTATGCGTGTTACAAAGTGATAATTTTTGTAACCTGTTCAATTAATCGTGCTATGATTATTTTTGTGGTATTGAATATTGTTAAATTTTTCTTTGAATAAAAAACAATTACCCACAGAAGTGTTATAGTATAGTACGTCAGTGTTTAAAGTGGTTTAGTTGCAATCAACACCGGAACATGAGGGGTCACCTTTGGTGTAGAGGTTAGCATAGAAAGTAACTATATTAAAGGTCGCAGGTTCGCGTCCTGAGGTGGCCCTCGGATTTTTTAATGGGATTAAAAAATCCTTGGCTATGCCGTCCCTCGGATAGGACGTAAAATGGAGGTCCTGCGCCTGTACGATGTCGGGTACTCGTTAAAGATCCATATCCTAATTATACCTGGATGGGCAAAATTTAGGACTCCCACTGTAGCATCGTCCGATTAGCCTTAGTAGCATAAAGTGACGTTAAAACAAACAAACAAACACCGGAACATGCTTGTTTTTGTTTAACGTCACTTTATGCCACTAAGGCTAATCGGACGATGGTGCAGTGGGAGTCCTAAATTTTGCCCATCCTGGTATAATTAGGATAGGGAAACTCTCTAACGGTACCTGATATCGCATAGGCTCGGGACCTCTATTTTTACGTCCTATCCGAGGGACGGAATAGCCAAGGATTTTTTACTCCTTTTAAAAAATCCTATGGCGGCTACCACGGGATGCCGAGCTGTGACCTTTAGCATTGTAGGTTGCTAGGCTATCCACTAAACCACAGCAAGACCCCGGAACATACTTTTAATGAATATACTTACTTTCAGCAGTTTAAAATAAAAATGGGTTTTCTTGACTTGGGTTTTCTTACCTTATCCCAAGACAATACCTCAATTGTGTCATATGATTAAGTACGCATTGGTAGTAGTGTCAAATGTTATTTCCATATAAGACTACACCTCTACTACACCAACATGTGCTTCGAATACATATCTAGCCAACAACAGTAGTGTACAGAAAGCTGACACATATACATTAATATGTTAAGGTTACACAAATCCGGACCCAAATGCAGGTCATCCACGACAGGCTTTCACTTTCGTAGGACCAGACCATATTGGGAAGGACGTTATTATCGTGGCTGAGGGAGCCAATGCTTCGCCCAGCATCTCACATTACACAACTCCTCAGCGGATTCCCAGGCTTATAACATAGAAGCTAAGCGAAAAATAATCTTTTACTAACGAAAGAGAAACGTTTGAAGAATGAGATTCAACGATATACTAAGGTCATGCATGTTCAAGAACAAATATGTATTTAAAATTTTAATAAGTCTTCTTCGAAGAAAATTTTCAATAATAACCTTGCTGTGGTTGAATGGACGCTAAGTTTGGTTGAATTGATTTAAAAATACGTCTGCAAACTTAAGAAAGGCGAATTCCGTGCATCGGGATCAACCAGGGGACTATAAATACCCGCTTTAAATTTCCAGTACAAATCATAAAATTAGAAAACAAACCGCAAACGCTAGTAACATTTTATATCCAACGATACACAATTCTGGTTTGTTTGTTTGTTTAAAGTCACTTTATGCCACTAAGGCCTATCCAGGTTCAATTAGGATAGGGATCTTTAACGAGTACCTGACATCTTACAGGCTCGGAACCTCATTTTTACGTCCTATCCAAGGATTTTTTACTCCTATTAAAAAATCCTAGGACCACCACTGGGCGCGAACCCGCGACCTTAAGTATTGTAGGTTGCCATGCTAACCAATACACTACAGGTGATCCCTAGGTTAATCTAAAAAAAATTTAGAACTTCGGTGTCGAAAAACATCGATGTTTTGTTTTCGACGATGCATCCCTATTAATTACTGTATACAGTAACAAAGAATTAACTTCGTACTGTGTTCTGAAAGCGCTAAAATAATAGTATGTATTTTAGTCCTTACAAAGTCAATTTCTTGATTCAATACAAGCAATATCGATGGAATTTGTAACTGTTACGTCATAAATAGAAAGAAACTGTTAAAAATTTAATTCTGTTCTTCTTCAAATAGAGAAAAAAGTCATAATGTAAATGGGTCCACGGAGGGGGCACTTTATTTATTAAATTTTGTCTCATTTTCGGTATTTACTCAAAAACGTCTGTAAAGATATTCCCATGTTTAATGGGAATGAAGTATTCCTTAATATCAGGCTAGGTTTTATCATGATAGAAATATTCTTAGGGGGCTTAAATGGGGAAGGGGCCTTTTTTGTTTTCCTATAAAGTACCTTTGTTTTTGTTCATGCGGAGAAAATAACTGTTTCTCGTTACGCCTAAAAATAAGAAATGGCTAAATATGAAATATGAAAAAAATCGAGAGAAAAAACAATAATATTCCGTCAAATCATAAAATACGTTGGGCCCATGCATGCGCAGTACGCCTGCGAAAAGGAAAGCGAATGGAAAGGATTTTTTTTTTTTTTATTTACAATAAAGTATTGTATCTTCGATTTTGTTTATAGGAAGAAATCAACTAACTCTCCTTATGCTTAAAAATAAGAAACGGACAAATAAGGAATTTGAAAACAATCGATTAACGCATTCAGGAAAAAAAAAGAAAAATTGCCTTTAATTAATTAATTCACTCAGTAAGTGAAAGTTGTGAGTGCACGCATCGCACCAGAAAATTTTTTTAACACGAATTTGGAATCGAATGTTGCCTAAAAGATTTCCAGCCTTCTGATTCGTGTTCAGCATATATCCATACATAAACATAAATAAAAACACATCTGATGAAGGGAGGGTTTTGATGCAGAACAAAGTGATCGGATGACTTACTCTGTTGTTCTTTCATTTTAATCCATTATTTAAAAATCTGGTGCGATGCGCGCAACACACAACTTTCACTTAGAAACTTACTTAGATTAGAAATTGACGTGTTGTTTTTAATTGCCATTTCTCAAAGTCACATATTTTTCCACATTCGTTTCTTATTTTTCGTTTTATTTGCTCTCTATAGAACACTAAGTTTTTTTATTACTAAATAAAAGTTCTTGCGATTTTGCGATAATTCGGCAATGCAAGCATAATACTCCAAGTCGTCGGATTTTATAATTCTCTATATAGTTGTTGAAAATTTCATTTAGTTACCATGAAACAAATAATTTCCATTAAATGACAAAACAACTTAATTATAAACAATTTTCTGTCTTTAAAGGCGTACTCCGCATGCTCAACGTGTTTTATGAGTTGACGGAATATTTTTCTGATGTATATGTTTACTTGATTTTTTTTCATATTTCATATTAAGCCCTTTCTTATTTTTAGGCGAAACGAGAGACAGGTAATTTCTCCACATAAACAAAAACAAAGGTACTTTACAGGAAAACAAAAAAGGTCCCTTCCCCATTTAAGCCTCCTCAGAACATATTAACAATGATAAACATTTCATGATATTGAAGAATACTTGATTTTCATTAAACATGACTAATTTAATCAAAATCATTAAAGCCGTTTTTGAGATAATCAGGATAATCGGGAATAAAAATTGGGAAAAAAAAGTTATGAAATAAAGATCGCAATATTTTCACTTAATATATATTTTTACTTTCACTTACCTATATATGAAATATATAGTAAGTGGAAGTATTGCGATCGTGAAAATTTTCGACTTTTCCGGTTTGACCGGTTTTCAACGGAAATACACGTTTTGGGGTCCCCTGAGTCAAAACTTTTAAGTTTTTTTCGATTTTCTCAAAAACGGCTCTAACGATTTTGATTAAACTGATTATTTGATCTATTGATATGCCCGAGATATGACTGTAAAAATTTCATCAAAATTGATCAACCTGAGGGGGGACTTTACTTAATAAATTTTGTATCATTTCCACGCGTTTTTTTTATTTACTCAATAACGGTTTTAACGATTTTGATCAAACTTGGTATTTGATGTATTTTTATGCCCGAGATATGACTGTAAAAATTTGATCAAAATTGATCAATAGGAGGGGGGACTTTACTTAATAAATGTTGTCCAATTTTTACCTTTTTGATCGATTATCTCAAAAACGGCTTTAACGATTTTTATCAAATTCGTTATGTTTAATGAAAATTAGTTGTTATTTAATATCAGGTAAGCTTTATCATTATTAAAATGTTCTGAGGGGGCTTAAATGGGGAAGGGGCTTTTTTTGTTTTTCTATAAAGTACTTTTGTTTTAGTTTATATTGGGAAATTAACTGTCTCTCATCACGCTTAAATATAAGAAACGGCTTAATATGATATATGAAGAGAATCAAGTAAACATATACAGGAGAAAAAAAGAAAAATATTCCGTCAACTCATAAAACACCTTGAGCTCACGCATGCGCCGTACGACTTTAATGACAAACCAATGCGTTACAATTAAACTGTTCTGTTCATTTGATAAGTGGCAATTAACAAAACGCATTAATTTCTAATCTAAGTAAGTTGGTAAGTGAAAGTTGTGTGTTGCGCGCACGCACCAGATTTTTCATATATAGGTAAGTGAAAGTAAAAATATATAAAAAACTTTTTCTATAACGTGATTATGTATTTAAACATTAATATCATGCACTGATATGCCATGATCCATAGCTAACGACCATAGCCATGTTCTTCACCATCAGGGCCGGTGGTGGAGCGGACAAAAACGCCACAGACAATGAGGGCAGAAGAAGCGCTCGCTAAATGAACCCGAACAACGAACGATCTACTAAACGACAGCCGTTCACACCTCGCCGTTCGTCCGTTCCGCTAAGCAGTCAGTGAAAGTCGGGATTCCTTTCCAATTATCTAGTTTTCCGCCGGAGCATACGGTCTATTTGCCACTCCAGCGAGGGATAGTTTGTTATCGGTTGTAATCTTGTTAATAGTCCACGACATGGAATGAGGTGATAAATATGGATTAGAAGATTAGATGAAGAGCGATCAGCTTAGGTATAGTAGTTAACAAAGTCAATTACAAATCACAAGGTCGCGGGTTCTTAGGCGGGTTGTCTTGGCTATGTCGTCCTTCGGAGGGGACGCAAACTGAAGAACCCTAGCCAGTGCGATGTCGATTACTCGTTAAAGATAACTATCCTAATTATACCTGGATAGGCAAAATTTAGGACTCCCATTGTAGCATCGTCCGATTAGCCTTAGTAGCATAAAGTGACGTTAAAAAAGCAAACATACAGATATGTATAAAGGGATAACAATACATGAGAAAGCATATAAGATTATTAAAAATTCTATTACACCATCGCACAGTGGTCAATAATTGCTTTTTGGCGGACATCTGATAAATTGATGGGATTTTTTTTATTACCTTCTTAATAAAATTTAAAAACCAAGGAAACAATTCCCGTTAAGATTGCTTCGGTATAAGTGTCCTTTTTGCTTACCCAAAACCAGGTTTCTTGTGTGTTAATAGATAGTTATCGTTAGTATGCAAAAAAACATGGAAGAACTCAATATTTTCCAGAATTTTCTTTTTTATTTTTTTAGTCTGAGGGTGGGCTTTCATACCACCGAGTATCCAAAAGAAAATTCAAATTGCATAGAAGTTATGGATATTTTAAAAACAACTAAAAATTCAACATTAAACTCGATTTTCTCCTTTTAGAAATAAGATATCAATATACCGATTTCACTGAAAGTTTACATTCAACGGCTAGTATATTACGTATTAGCAACATGAATTTGGTTCGCTTTTTATGGTACAAAAGCAATTTATATAGTACTTTTTTTCAATAAAAACCGTTTTTCTCGGTTTCAAAGGGGTGCTCCCCGGAGTTATCACTGGGGTAATTTCTAGTCTTACTTGTACTACGACCACATAAAAAGATCAGTTAAATTCACTTGCGCCTTTTTTAAAAAAGTATGTTTGTAGTGCAGATATGTATCTATAGTGCTAAAGATTGTCTAGAGAAAACATAACTTTATCTTAAGTAAGGCAGAAAAAGCCGATTAGCAACACAAGAGCAGAGTCATACTGATTCTTTCCTAATTCCTTTACCCTCCACTACAAAAATTCCTGAATAACTATAGGTAGAAAATTACCCCAGTGATAACTCCGGGGAGCACCCCTTTGAAACCGAGAAAAACGGTTTTTATTGAAAAAAAGTAGTATATAAATTGCTTTTGTACCATAAAAATCGTGTAAAGTTGTGTGTTTAAAATTTAAGTTATAAGTGAAATCGGTATATTGATCTTATTTCTAAAAGGAGAAATTCGAGTTTAATGTTGAATTTTCAGTTGTTTTTAAAATACCCACAACTTCTATGCAACTTGAATTTTCTTTTGGATACTCGGTGTTATGAAAGCCCACCCTCAGACTAAAAAAAGAAAAAAGAAAATTCTGAAAAATATTGAGTTCTTCCATGTTTTTTTTTGCATACTAACGATAACTATCTATTAACACTCAAGAAACCTGGTTTTGGGTAAGCAAAAAGGACACTTATTCCGAAGCGGGAATTGTTTCCTTGGTTTTTGAATTTTATTAAGAAGGTAATAAAAAAGAACCCATCAATTTATCTGTAAAATGGCAATTATTGAAAAGCAATTATTGACCACTGTGCATCGGCGGGATCTCTCAAATTAGATAACTACGTTAGGAACTTTGCAAAATAATTTTTATTTCGAGTTATTCCGCTATTTACGAAAAAATTATAAGTTTATGAATAAATAAAATTTGTTGTTGCTTGCTTAAAGTCCCTTTATGCCACTAAGGCTTATAGGACGAGGCTACAGTGGTGTCCTAAATTTTGGCTATCAAGGAGTAATTAGGATAACGATCTTTAACACGTTAGGTGCGGCATCGGTCCCCGGGGTCAGTGAAAACAGCCGATTTTCATCATGAAAATTTCCAAAAGTCCGAACACTTCAAACACTCAATTTAGTCGATTCTTAATGAGATTATTGCATTTTAGTTAGTGCAGAAAATGTTAACTACAGCTGGAATTCTGTTGTTTTTTAGAATCGGACTACGTAAATCCTGTATCGGCCTGTCCTGCGCCTATTATGTCTAATTCCAATCCTTACCAAGAGATAATGCCCTTGAGACGCTCATTTAATTCCCTTTTGATCAAATGATAACGCTTCCGTCAAAGTATTCCATCGGTCCCCGACGTCCGATATCGTCTGTGGCTCATGCTAGTAGTCGGACCCCGGGGACCGATACCGTCCAATTCAGGATACCCCTAAAATACGCCGCCGCACCTAAAGTGTTAACGAGTACCTGAAATCGCACAGGCTCGATAACTCCATTTAAGCTACCATCAGAAGGGCGGGATAGCCCCAATTCACTTAAAAAATTCTATGGCCACTCCGGGATGTTACCCCGCGGTAGTATAGGCTGCTATGCTGGCCTCAACACCACAGGTGACCGACTAAAAAAACATTTTGTAAGTACAACCCATGGTCACATTTAATTTAAACAATAAAAATATAGCTTGACTTAATAATACATGAATTCTCCTATCAGTTGTACAAAACTAAACTTCAACATGTCATATGCTCTCGTTTACCTGAGAACGGTTGATTTTTGAGTCTTGCAAATGCAAAAATTGTACAGTTACAATAAAATTCTAAAAGAAAAACGGTTAAAATTGGACTATACATCTTCCTTAAATCAATAGAACAAAAAATTTATCTTGCTGTGATCCGCCCAAGTTAATATTTTATCAGCCCCGATTATAAGGAACGAATAATATGAAATAAACCAGATGTCCCAGAGGAATACTACACGGCTATTGTACATCTGACGTTTCACGGATTAATAAAGCAAAAATGGAAAGATTTAAATTTTAAAATTTACCCAATACCTTTGCATTGCTAATGAAATTACGTTTATGTCCATAATAATTATTTGAAACGAATAAAATTGTTTATTGGACTCAGAATCCATTCGACATTATTCGTTTTTAATTTCCTCCGAGAAATGGTTGTTATAAAATCAGCGTTCCTGTAATGAATAGTTACATCACACCGGCCACTCCAATGAATACGTAATGAGTCCTGGCTCGTTTAAATATTGACTGCATCACCTGTGTAATTCTTAAACTAAATGAATACCTAGTGAAACGATTATATGTATTTACATATGGAAAATGCATAACGTGGATGAACTGCAAAAAAGTGGACACGTCAAAAAACTTTTGAAAAAGCACATTTAAAAGTTCTAATTAATAAGAGCAATCAGGAGTAAATTATTTTCCCTGTAGCTTATTTGTTTAACGTCATTTAAAGTAACTAAGGTGGGGCCGGGATGGCCGAGTTGACAAAGGCGCTTGCAATCTGTAATCAAAGCAACGTCGAGCGTGGTTAGTACTTGAATGGGTGACCGCCAGCCAATGAACGCCACGCAGTCCAAGCCTACTCACACCACCCGGGTATGTGAGGCCCGTCAGCTTACTGGATACGACTCACACCGACCAGATGTAGGAGTAATGAACCTTTCCCGTGTATCTCATCCAGAATCGTGGTATGGTTTTCCAGGATGTCAGTGACAACCCGGAGGTTTGGTACAAGGACGGTATGCTTCAAGGAAAGAAATATAGGTCCTCGGGACCTGCTGACTCTGAGCTACCACAATCCTTGGACCTAGACCAGTTTGCCACTGTCCTTGAACCCGAGAAAGCTGACGCCATCGGTTGGAAGGGCACTGCCAAAGTGGCCCCAATGGGATTGGTAATGGAGCTATGACCAGTCTGCCGCAGCACCCTGGTGACCACGGCTTGCAGCAACGTGAGGTTTGGACTAACCCCTCCAGGCTGTCTGTACTCCCGCAAGCAAAACAAATTTCTGTAAGAAGACCACACTGCGCGGCCAAAGGTCTCATTAGGCCTAATGCGCCAACCGAAAAACTATGTCCACTAAAACAGAAGAGTGAGAGTAGGTAAAGATTGAAAATTACATACTTTCTAAGGTACCAAGTTATGCCCCTGAAGTGAATCCTTGTTCTTACCTATAAATAAAAAAAAAATAATAAATTAATTAATAAAAGAAAATGTGAGAATAATATATGTATGAGATGTGGTTTTGTTGAGATGTTTTTTATAAGACTCTAACATAGATAATTCGATACCCACGACTGGCTACCTAAAATCCATTTAATATCGATTTTTAGTTAATTATCGATTTTTATTAAATCTATTGAAACTGTTAAGATAATAAATTCTTTAATGATTCGCGGCGTTTTCAAAACATGACTGTATTCAGTCCAGAGATAGAATGAATTGAATAAATGATTTTTTTTTAAACGGGCAATGAAAATGGACCTTATACAGTCTGTTTCTCGGTTGGATGCCGATTTGACTGCTCATGTGTTTTTGAATTTACACGGGACTGAAAGACATTGTAGTTCACAGGTACATAGAACAATATGTTACAATGTTGTTCGGTAAAATAACATATTATATCCATTGGTTTTTAATATTAAACTCAATGGAAATGAAATATCAGAGTATCATTACTGATATTTTGTCGTTGTGAGCCAACGTTTCGATCCAACTTGTGGATCTTCATCAGGGCACCTGAGTCCAGAGTAACACAAAGACTGGTGACGTTTGAGGTGAGAGATAGTCGACTGTAATTCTTTACGATAGGTTGAATGATTCTCAGGATTTTCAGTTAAATTTGTTTTATTTTTAAAAGCCAACGTTTCTATCCAACTTGTGGATCTTCATCAGGGCTTCTGAGTCCAAAGCAGTTAATCCAAAGACTGCCCTTGAGTCTTTGTATTACTCTGGACTCAGAAGCCCTGATGAAGATCCACAAGTTGGATCGAAACGTTGGGTTTTAAAAATAAAGTTTTAACTGACAATCATTCAAACTATCATAAATAAATTATAAGATGTATACAAGAATAAGTAGCCATCTTCTAACCATACCACGCCCGTAGTGTGGCCTTCAATCGTTAATAGACCAATTATTTTCATGATGGAAACCGAAATTTGATTTGGTGTCCCACCGGAGGAACAAGGAGCTCCACTTTGGAAGGAAAATAATCGAGTTATCCTAAAACAGGGTTAGCCGGAAACCCTTCAACCTTCGGCAGGCAAGTGTCAAATGTAGGACCGGATCGATGAGAGATATAAAATTAATAATGATAAATTCTTTATTTATTGTTCTAGGACGTGTCCCTTAAGAACAAAATTAGGTAATATACAAAGAGGGCTTTAGAGCCTTAAAGTTTAAATTAAAAAATTGAAATGAATAATTTGGGAAACTCTAGTTTAAAAAAGAAAAAAAAAATTTCTAAAAAAAAAACAAAAGAAAAATGATTCCAAAAAAATAAAGTAAGAGCTTTCACCAGTTTAAAAAATATTAATCAAGAAAAATTAAAATTTTCCTTCTTATATAATTATATTATATTTGAATGAATGAATAACTGTTTTCATTTGTGTGTACAGAACAAATGAAAAATATTATAAACTAACAAAATAGATGATACTGTATACAAATTGTTATGACTGGACTCAATAATAAAACAGAATTGAGATGATACATAAGGTAACGATGCATAAAAAATTGAAAAATATACAGAAGTAAGATATACTCGTACAATACTAAAGATAATAATAATACCGAGGTACATCGATAATACATATCGTAAAGAATAACAGTTGACTATCTCTCATCTCTATAAACATCTATTATAATTTTTAACTTCTTCAACTCCTTTTTTTTCCTTGGTCGCCACTGCCCTGACTCACATAACGGTCCAAATATCATTCGGAGAGCCTTTCTTTCAGAAATCCTTATAATTTGTTCATTTTCTTTGGTCAAAACTCACGCCTCGCTGCCCTATGTCACTATTGGCCTCCAGTATATATTGTGCAGTACATATTTATCTTGGCCTTACGTGAGAGATTTCGGGAACGGAGCAACCTTTGGAGTGCATACATACACCTACTCCCTGAAGTCATTCTCGTCTTGATTTCTTCTTTTTCTGTGACCACAGATCCTAAGTATTTAAATTTGTCGAAGTTTTGTCCACATATTTCAATCTTTTGCCCCTCACGAAGATCTGCCTTTCGCGAAGATCTCAGATATTTGGTCTTTTCTGAATTCATCTGTTAATATCTATAATTCTGTCTGTACCTTGCTTCTAAACGGGCCAACGTCCATTTCTAATATTCCCAGAAAATGCCAAATTAATTTTTTTAATTTATGAAATTTTCATTATCTTCTTACACATTTTCTTTTCTGCTAAATTAATTTGGTGATGAATTCCAGGACGTTTCCTCCTTTTACACTAAAAGTACTACTTCTAGGGAGATCGATTGTTTGCATAACTCAATTTCTCAAATTTTGGACAATTGCTCTTTAAGAGCCAAGGTACATAATTAATAATGTACACGATAAACATTTACTTGTCATCTTCAAGCACAGATATTCATATATTTATCTTATTTTTAGCCCTGATGAATATCCACATGCAGGGATCGAAACGCAGGCTTTTCAAAATTCAAACAGATGTTTGTAGAGATGAGAGATAGTCAACTGTTATTCTTTACGATATGTATTATCGATGTACCTCGGTATTATTAATATCTGTAGTATTGTATATCTTTAGTATTGTATATCTTTAGAATTGTATATCTTACTTCTGTATATTTTTCAATTTTTTATGCATCGTTACCTTATGTATCATCTCATTTCTGTGTTATTATTGAGTCCAGTCATAGCAATTTGTATACAGTATCATCTATTTTGTTAGTTTATAATATTTTATTTTCACTTAGTTGTCATGTAGCCTTTCACTTCAAAACTACTCAACCGATTTTAATGAAATTTGGCTCAATGTAGGTATATAGTTTTTGCCAAATTAATAGATAGGATAGTTTTTAACTTGATTAGTGATCAAAATAATTCTTATACAGCGAATTATTGCAAATACAGAAGGTCGTGTTTCGATTTATTAACCTGGCGTCATATGTCGATTTCATAACGTTTTTGTTTATAAGCATGCTATTGGTTATCATTATTATAATTTTGTATTGTGTTATGTGAGTGAAGTTATTGGTTCCTATATTATTATTTTCCACAGACAAATAGTAATACAAATATTTGTATTTATTGTCAATTTTCATTAAAGAATATATAAATCAAGAAAAGGTTACAATAAATTCTCAAAAGTGTAGGTAATTCCTTCCTTTTCCTTTTTTATCTATATTTCAATTAAATTACTAGCTAAGCGCTGAAACGCTTTGCTGTGGCCAACCCTGATATCAAATTTTAGTAAAGTAAATACAGTTTAATAATTTAAATTAGGCTATTATTTGAAATAATAGTCTATACATGTTGTAACAGCACCTACTGTCACAGGTGTAACCTAATAGAAACCTGACTTGGGGAGTAAGTGTTGCCAAAAAGTTGTGAAAATTAGTGGCTACACTACCGGTAACCAGACATGCAACCTCCCTGAGTGTGTTTTGATTAGGTGTGTGATACTTTGTGATTTGCTAAAGAACTGCATAATTAAGACTTTAATATTATATTTTCAGTTGATTTATTTAACAGAAGTTTCTTTATTTTCATTATTCAATAGATCAATGGCTGAGGTTACCAAAACTTACCCGGTAGAAGTGCAGTCATCTTTTTTAAAATTAGTGGAAAAATTAGAAATTTCGAGTTAGTTTATACCGATGCATCAAAAAAGGGCGATAGATTTGGCAGCGCTGTGAGTCGTAAACACAATCACCTCTTTTTTAATCAAACTAAATTGAAATATGAGATGAAAAAAATAAAAACTTTCAACTTTCCTATATTCCTAACCAAATACTTTTAAATGGTGTAATGCTCTATTCTCAATCACGTTGGATTTTGATTAGCTGAAAGGTTTTCATCTTTATTAATGAATATTGGTACGACAGTATTTGTTTAAAAATATTAGGATATAACTACTGAACCACAGCAACGCGTGGCCGGGTCTGCTAGTTAGAAATAAATTCTAAGGTCATATTGACATATATAAAAGCGGTATAGGCCTTTTGTAACATAACAGGTTTGAAGAAATATAAAAATGTGAGACGCCATTTCCCCTGCAAACGACCTAGAAAAAACAGCTGATGAAACAGGTTTCGAAGAATGCAGGATTACTCGGTTAGTACCTGACGTTACTGATGATGACCAATTAGCTTATAAGGTCGCCCCATTTAAAGAAGAACTGCGCGGCGAAGAACTGTCACGAATCGAAATGAAGAAACAGCTGAGGGGAGGGAAAAGAAAAAAGAAACAAAAATGAGCGGAAGATATCAGAGCTTAGCGATAGCAGATGATCTGTTAGGGCAGATGTGAGAGATATCCGGCACATCTTATTTAACAGATTTACATTAGCGCCAGTTTTTTTTAGCAAACAGATTCATCCGGTTCATCGTTATACCAAACGAGCGATCTCTTTATTCTTCACAACAGTAAAGTCACCCATTAGCTGCTGAACTTAATGCTCTATAGGACGGGAGCTATTTGAGGGCATTATGCAGTATTGACAAACCAACAATAATAAAATAAAGAATACAATCCTACCTTGTTATACATCGTCGCACAGTGGGAAAATTTTGTGATTTAGCGCCAAAAATGTATAACTCCTGATCAAATGACGATAATCAAATAATTCTTTTTTCTTTAATGAGCTTGGTATTTCTTTTAATAGTGAGAATAAAAAAAATATAAAAATCATCACCCGGGGTATTTCAAATTAATTTTAAACTGAATCCGATTAGCTTAACACCGTTCGATTAGCATTAGTAGCATAAAAATGGACATTAAACAAAGAAACTTCTGTATTATCTCAATTTTGTGTTATTATTGAGTCCAGATATAACAATTTGTATATAGTACCATGAATGATGAATACTGTACAAAACTGTTAATTATATAAAAGATGGTAAGCACTATACATGAATATTTAAATAAGTAGCTGGTTAGTAAGATAAAATAAAAATCTGATATTTACCTTTTGAGTCCAGAATAATACAAAGACTAAGGGTAAAATAAAGTGAGCGGTGGTGGTAGGGGGTTAGTTGGCCGACTTCAAAGTCTATTCCCCCCATTTTACCCATATTTTATATTATTAACATTTTTGTAAAGTATTCATTTATTGTCATCCTCAAGCATAGATGCTCATATAATTGTTTTCTTTTACCCCTGATCAAGATCCACTAGTTGGATCGAAACGTTGGCTGTCCAAAATAAAGAAGTTTTGACAGAAAATCCTGACAATCATTTTACCTCTTTTGATAGGTAAATACACTGTTAGAGTAAAATCCTTAAGACGGGCGGGTAGAAATGCTATTACTTCTAAGGTATTATCTGTATCAAGCGGAGTAGACTTTAATTTGTGAGCTTTCGGTGAAAATTACGAGTCTGAAAAAGAAACATATAACAATTAACTCAATTAAGCATATCTAGAAGATTTCGGGAATTCGCACCATTGCATGAACAATGTCAACCATATCCCTCCCTTAGACGGATATTACGCTTTAAAAATAAGATCTCCTATAAATTAATTATTGTTACTAAATTTTCGTTTTCCAAATTGTTGCATGATACCTACAGCCCAGTTATAATAAGTTATATGGACTCATCTTCCCGACCAGCCTCCAGATATAAAGATGCCCTGCAGTGGGCGATCCAGCCAAGACGCCCACTGGTACAGGCAGAACAGCTGTGGCAGGCAAAGATATATATTCTACAGCTACGGAACCGGCCCACCTTGACAGAACGGATACTAAGGCTTGCATAAGGCTGTCTATCTGTCTAGACCTCGCATATATCACAATGATACTATGACAAATATTATTACTATTTTATATAAATACTAGCTTTGGGGCCCGGCTTCGCTCAGGGAGTTTTGGAATAGGTGGAATGAGACAATAACTTTAAAATGTAATAGTACAGACAAATAGACCAAAATTAATCATGATTAAAACAAAATTTGTACCATCCTTAAACTTCAGTTTAGTATTAGTGGTAAGTTTCGAAACTTCAGAGTCCACCCTATATGGTTGGGGTATTAGAGATCCTATTAATGCGGTTCTCTCAATGCGTTTTCTTCCCTTTTCTTGATTAAGAAAATTATTTTGGCAGCAAATACGTCCTGGTATGTACCATTTTTTATACCATATTTTATGTTCTGATTCCATTGAAACCATTCTCATGACAGTACCGCATCCTTATCAAGTTGAGCAACTTCTTTTTCGAATTCGGTTGAAAATTTACGAACAGAACAGAACTATTATATGAACACTTTATTTTCGGTATATATTCCATTAGGTTGTATCTTTTATTCATATTATCTATATGTTATCTATTTTAGTCAGTGCTAGTTTTTATTCGCTCACTACACTAATAAGCAATTTTTCTTTTGTTGTAAATTTACTCTTATATTGTATATTGATTAAAGGCAATGTTTCGACCAAGTCTTTCCTCTTCTGTAAAACTTAATTCGCTTAGGAATCCAGTTGGTTTTGTTTATTTTTAATTTCAATTCATTGCAGAGATGACCTTATTGAAAAATAAAAAGAAAAAATAATTATTTATATATAATCTCGTGTAATTTAAAGAAAACAGCTGAAGCTAAAACCATAACAAACCGAACTAATGAAGGATAACCTTATGAATTGAGCTTAGCTAGCGCTCCTGGCTTCCAAATGTCGAACTAAATTTTTTCATTCATTAACTCGCCTGGGCTTATTAGAGGGGCTAATTACATGTAGCGAGAGGCTTAAAATTACAGCCCTTGTCCCTTCAACATTACACACTTAAAATGAAAACTTAAACCTTCTTCATCGTTATGGGCAATAGGGCAATCCGACGACACTTGATAGTACGTGTAGTCGTTTTTGTACACTTTGCTTTATAATATATATTGATTATTATCAGAAATACATATGTAATGTATTTGCTTATTTTTGGAATCTTCTCAAAGACATTAGCCCTTGAATGTACAAAAGTTGTTTGTTAGTCTAACGTCACTTATTGAGACCAAAAAAAACAAAAAAACAACTCGAAATATACCTAGGTTTACTTTTAATCACAACAATCATTCAGGCCTTATTACATTCACAACATCCCTTACACGTCTGTTTCGACAGTGGAAAAACTATCACAGTCAAACACATTTTTGAACAGTGCCCTTTTTATGTTTCCTCTTGGTCCAGATCAGGAATACCACCAAAATTATCAGATTTTTTAAATGATTATTTTATTTTTATTTATTTATATTTTACGTCATTTGCGCCTGCGCAAATTTGTTGATGCAGTTGTCATGGACTTTCTTGATTTAATTGCTCTGCTAGAGCATATCCCTCGGCCATTGTCGTTTCAATCTTCGTTGGACGGGTAACTGGGAGGAAGAAAGAAAAGAAACAAGTGGGTTCGGATGGTTGTGAGTTGAATAGTGAAATGTAGTGAATGTATAATTTTACTGTTGGAATGTCCATGTTTATTATGTTGCTAGAAATGTACCATGGAGCGTTTACAATTTTTCGAAGAATTTTTGACTGTGCTGTTTGAATTTGTTGAATTGAATTGTTTTTGTGTACCTGTTTAGCGGAACCCCAAAGTTCTGCTCCGTAGGTCCAAATAGGTTTTAGTGTGGTGTTACGTATTAGTCTTTCGTTTCTTAAGTGATGATCTGTAACCCAAGAGATGTGACAGTTGTTTATATCGTCAGGTCAGTTCTTGTCTTTTTAGTTTTGTATGTATGTTCCAAGTGAGTCTTTTGTCCAAGTATAGTCCAAGGTAACTTACATAGTTTTTAGATGGCATCGATGTATTATCAATTTTTATTGGAGGACAGGTTCCCTTCCTCAGTGAAAAAGTTATATGGACCGACTTAGCGGCATTTATTTTTATTTTCCACTTTCGAATAATCATAAAAATAAAATAAAACGCGCATTCATAAAGTTTTCTAAAAGAAAATGTTTTGTTTAAAAAAATCTAATTTTTTATGTATGTTAGCGTAGAGTATGACTGTGTCTGTGTGTATGTGTGAGTGTATGCAAAATATTCATTTAATTTTTTATTAGGTATTTATTTTTATTTTCCTTTGAGATAAACGAAAGTTGAATGCAGGCATTGATGACCTCAAGGGTTTTTCGCCCTAAAACCTTAGCAAACAACAGGTGAAAATTAGATCCACAACCACAACAAATCACATATGCACTTATAAATTTGGTCCCGTTTATATGGACAACAACCAAATACTGCAGACGGACGCAGTATTTACAGCACACATCTGAGATGTTAAAATCTATAAGATAAAAAATAAATCTGGTGCGTGCAAGCAACACACAACTTTCACTTACCAACTTACTTAGATTAGAAATTAATGCGTTTTGTTAATTGCCACTTCTCAAATGAACAGAACAGCTATAATTATAACGCATTGGTTTGTCATTAAAAGCGTACGGCGCATGCGTGAGCTCAAGGTGTTCTATGAGTTGACGGAATATTTTTCTTTTTTTCTCCTGTATATGTTTACTTGATTTTCTTCATATATCATATTTAGCCATTTCTTATTTTTAGGCGTGATGAGAGACTGTTAATTTCTCAATATAAACTAAAACAAAGGTACTTTATAGAAAAACGAAAAAGGCCCCTTCCCCATTGAAGCCCCCTCAGAACATTTTAATAATGATAAAGCTCACCTGATATTAAATAACAACTAATTGTCATTAAACATAACGAATTTGATAAAAATCGTAAAAGCCGTTTTTGAGATAATCGATCAAAAAGGTAAAAATTGGACAAAATTTATTAAGTAAAATCCCCACTCCTGTTGATCAATTTTGATGAAATTTTTACAGTCATATCTCGGGCATATAAATACATCAAATATCAAGTTTGATCAAAATCGTTAAAACCGTTTTTGAGTAAATAAAAAAAACACGTGAAAATGATACAAAATTTATTAAGTAAAGTCCCCCCTCCGGTTGATCAATTTTGATGAAATTTTCACAGTCATATCTCGGGCATATCAATAGATCAAATACTCAGTTTAATCAAAATCGTTAGAGCCGTTTTTGAGAAAATCGAAAAAAACTTAAAAAGTTATTAAATAAAGTACCCCTCCCTTTGAGCAAATTTGATGAAATTTTTGCTGTCACATCGCGGGCATATACATACTCTAAATACCCAATTTCAGGTTCGCACGGTTTATAGTTTTTGAGCTAGTCTGTTCACACACACACACACACACACACAGACAGACACACACACACAGACACACACACACACACACACACACAGACCATTTCGCGGGACTTGGTTATTTCGACTCAGGGGGTCCCAAAACGTGTATTTCCGTTGAAAACCGGAAGTCGAAATTTTTCACGATCGCAATACTTCCACTTACTATAAATGTATTTCATATATAGGTAAGTGAAAGTAAAAAAAAAAAAATCTATACAAAAAATTCAAACTTCTCCATCCAATATTTTCTAAATCTCCTAAATTAAAACTAAACACTAAAAAGGTACACATAACCCCATAAAAAATTTTCAATCCAACTTTTAAAAAATTCAAATAAAAATATAAAATCAAATAAACTACACTATAAGTTTTTTTTTTCATATAAATGTTTCTAATCTATACTCATTACCTAAATACGTAGGATGAGGTAAGATAAATTCACATTAACTCAAATTTAATTCGGGTTTATACTTAGGGAAAAGTGGGGAAATTAGTACCTAATTCTAGTAAATATTCTAGAGATGCAAAATTTTTATTAAATGTGTAAACTAGATTTACTAACGTGCTAACTTGTTTAAAATAAATAAAATAAAATAGTGAGAGTAAAGTAACGGACAAGGTAAGTACTCTGTTTATTTATAAATACTAGTTGTACATGGGGGGGGGGAGGGTGATTTATGTTCGGGGGAACATGTACTTACCCACTTTGCAGGCTATTGGAAACAAAAAAAATTAAATTAATAAATTTATCAACAAAAAAAATATTATTTTATTAAAAAAAAATCTGGTGCGTGCGCGCAACACACAACTTTCACTTACCAACTTACTTAGATTAGAAATTAATGCGTTTTGTTAATTGCCACTTCTCAAATGAACAGAACAGTTTAATTATAACGCATTGGTTTGTCATTAAAGGCGTACGGCGCATGCGTGAGCTCAAGGTGTTTTATGAGTTGACGGAATATTTTTCTTTTTTTCTCCTGTATATGTTTACTTGATTTTCTTCATATATCAAATTTAATTTTTAAGCGTGATGAGAGACAGATAATTTCCCAATATAAACTAAAACAAAGGTACTTTATAGAAAAACAAAAAAAGCCCCTTCCCCATTTAAGCCCCCTCAGAACATTTTAATAATGATAAAGCTTACCTGATATTAAATAACAACTAATTTTATTAAACATAACGAATTTGATAAAAATCGTTAAAGCCGTTTTTGAGATAATCGATCAAAAAGGTAAAAATTGGACAAAATTTATTAAGTAAAGTCCCCCCTCCTGTTGATCAATTTTGATGAAATTTTTACAGTCATATCTCGGGCATATAAATACATCAAATACCAAGTTTGATCAAAATCTTTATAACCGTTATTGAGTAAATAAAAAAAACACATGAAAATGATACAAAATTTATGAAGTAAAGTCCCCCCTCCGGTTGATCAATTTTGATGAAATTTTTACAGTCATATCTCGGGCATATCAATAGATCAAATACTCAGTTTAATCAAAAAGCCGTTTTTGAAAAAATCGAAAAAAACTTAAAAAGTTATTAAATAAAGTACCCCCTCCCTTTGAGCAAATTTTATGAAATTTTTGCTGTCACATCGCGGGCATATACATACTCTAAATACCCAATTTTAGGTTGGCACGGTTTATAGTTTTTGAGCTAGTCTGTTCACACACACACACACACACACAGACACACACACACACAGACCATTTCGCGGGACTTGGTTATTTTGACTCAGGGGACCCCTAAACGTGTATTTCCGTTGAAAACCGGAAGTCGAAATTTTTCACGATCGCAATACTTCCACATACTATATATTTCATATATAGGTAAGTGAAAGTAAAATTAATAATTCAATCACTCCTCAGTTATGATAACCTGAAATTAATTATTATAATTTTTAAATATTTTTTATAAGAAGAGAAAATATCGGCCAGGAATCGTTATAAGGAAATCCAGGCTCGAATCCCGGTGGAGGCCAATTTTTCTTTAATTATAAAAATATTTAAAAATTATAAATGTAATTATTGAAGTTATTATATTGGTTCCTCATGTTCCTGCCATTCAACGGACAACAAAAACGATGAAGGGACTAATAAAAAAATAAAA
Source organism: Aelia acuminata (assembly GCA_911387785.2). Classification (NCBI taxonomy): domain Eukaryota; kingdom Metazoa; phylum Arthropoda; class Insecta; order Hemiptera; family Pentatomidae; genus Aelia; species Aelia acuminata. The sequence goes on from OU426979.1 coordinate 180,623,903, forward strand.
TAAAATTAAGTCAAAAACATATGAAAAATATTTACCAGGGGGAAAATCAAATAATTAAGCTTAAAATAGCTTATAAGAGAAAGTAAAGTAATAAGAAGAAAAGCATTGGATGGAAATTAATAAAATCTAATCAACAATGTTAACACAATATGAGCGGGAGCGAGTATTTGTACCCGTTGCAAGGATTGCCACTTATTACGGGACAGGTATTAGTACCCGTTTAAAATAAGTAATTGTAAGAGACACAAGGGAAGAATAATGTTTTATCAAATATATGGATTAGTGTATTTTTACCAGGAACACGTTACACATAACAAACAAAGTCGTCAAAATAAAACAAAATTTGTGTGTGTTCTCTTTCAAATTTCACTTATGCTAGATTTAAGGTTTATGGTTTTTAAAGTATTCATAAGAAACTCGACCAGTATTATTGTATTTTTATAAAACAAGTGAGTCCTGCAGAATCTCAAGAATTTCTGAAATATATTTAACGGTTTCAAATAATACTTTATTAAAGTCTTCAAACGCTTATTATCTTTGTAAATATTTAAAATGGTATTTTTCAGATATATCATTTTAAATGATTACTACAATATTTATCAGATATAAAAATATAGAATTAAATGTATATAAAATATATAGTTGCAGATAAGACCCATTAACAAATTTAGCAAAAATCTAACCATTACTTTTACGTCTATCAAGTTTATTTTCACAGGCATATTCATGTCCTACATCCTAGGCTAGCCGCTCATAATGTGTTTATATATAAAATTAGGAATTAAATTGAGTTTTTATTAATATTATACGTCATTTGGGGTGCCCTGGAGGGCATCTATTAAATTTGTGGAAAATGCGAAGTTTTTCTGCGATTTGCTTGATTTAATTGCTGTGCTCGGACGCAGCCCCGTGAGGTGTGGTGAACCAGGAAAGCGGGGATTAAGCCGACTGCGGGCAGCAAGTTAGGACCTGTAAGGCCAAGTTTTGCAAATGTGCAAGATTTACTATTAGAGTTCCAAAAATCTCGGAGATCAATTTAAAAGAACATTATTGCCAGAAATGCTTCCTTAAAATTGCTATTTAGAGAAAGTAAAGATGCACGGAGAATTCATCCTCAAAGACGAATTTTCTAATTTCAACCCTATGCACTCGAGGTCTCCGGAGCGGAGCCATTTAAAATTTGTCTTCAAACTCGAGGGCTCCGCTACGGAGACAATGCAAATAATTTTCAGTTTTTAACATATAAGGACATAAACAAATCGTAAAAACTATTTATAGGATATTCCGCTTTTGGTGATAAATGACGGTCGCGGCTCGCGGTGTTTTTCATTATTTTTATAGTACTAACGTACTTTTAACCCTTTACACTCAGAGTTTTTTTTCATTCACATAACCAGCAATTTTAGGGAAAAGATAATTTTTACATGTAAGGCAATGAAATACGCATTAAAAGAAAAGTCATCGTTGTATGTAATGTATTATAAATAAAATTATTAAAAAATATATAAAATTTAAAAACATCAATGTTTTCTTTTGTAATTACGTGTTATTGAAGCTTCACAAATACATATAACCTAAATTTCATTACAATTCCTTACTTGGTTCTAAAATTTTGCTGTATAATATTACGTTTTCTGGGTGTACGTTTTCGTTGCGTCGAGTTGCCGGTAGGTAACGTCCGAAACGGTGCCGAGTCCAAAGGGTTAATTTTAATTTAACTTTTAAATAGTCAGGCTGTATCTTATAAAATTTCTCGGTCCCTAACTGCCTCAATAATTTTTCTTTCATTTTTCACTTTACCTGCGTGGCGCAGGCCGAGACAAACTGCATCAGTAAAGTTCACTCAATTCTGCATTATGGAGCCGGCTAAATTCCCCTAAAAGTTGATTCATCCTTCTTCGGACCAAATATTAACTATATAAGCAAATCAAATTTATTAAATCCTAATAACGATGAAGCTAATTATCATTGAACTTTCGCTCGGAGGCCTGAGGGAGCCGAATGAATACGAAAGGTCAGAAGGGTAAGAAGAGATTATTATGATCCCGGGGGGGAGCACCCACCACAACCCAACCGCCCTAATTGTCAACGATAAGGTCAGGAGTCAAGTAGGAAGCAAGTATCGAGGGGGGGTGGGGTTTTATATTAGTTAGGGGCACGCCAGCGGAGGATAATGAAAACATTTATTCATACCGTTATAAATATTTACCGGAGGGATTTACAGAGTAAGTACTCTCACCACCAATTTTTCTTCCCAATTTATTTAGCCATTGCCATCGCTCAAACAATGGGTTCTTTTACTATGTCCAATTTTCTTCGGCAAAGACTATATAACGATTAAGGTTCATTTGTTTAATAAACGTCACTTCTAACTCCTCTCCCATCTAACTATAATTAGGATAAGTATCTTTAAAAGTGCCTTTTCAATGTGCCTCCCACTCCTTCAAACAGGTATAATCCCCCGAACCTGCGTACGAACAGTTATAAGTCAGCAGGCCCCGGGGACCTATAATTCTTTCCCCGAAGCATAACGTATTCGCACCTTACCATCTCCGGGCTGTTACTGAGATCCTAGACATCCACACCGCCATTCTCGATAAGATGCAGTCCCCCGGTCGGTGTGAGTCGCCTCCAGTAGGCAGACGGTCCTCACATACCCGGGGGTGGGGGAAGAATTGGATTGTGTGGTTTTCTTCTGCTGGCGGTCGTTCGATAACTTTCATAACAGAGACATAACAGACTTGGAACCAGCGGCTGTTATGACTTTTGCTCTAACTTATCACGTATAAAAGCAACGTCAGAAAAATGCAAAAAGAAGGTCTAGGAGCTTGTCATAACTAACTCACTATCCCCGACACACGAAAACGGACAGATAATTTGCCTGTATGAGTTCGTGTCTTTGGCGTGTATTTAGATTAGCCGAATACTGTTCCCGACAGGCTATTTGAAGGAAAGTCCGCACAGCGTAAAGGTGACGAGTACCTGATATCTTACAGACCGTGGACCTCCGAAGGATGGCATAATCAGGAGTTTTTAACCCCTTTAAGAAATCCGGGGCTAGCATCCGGGATACGAACCCGCAACCTTGAGTTTAGTAGGCCGCTATGATAACAATTAATCAGCTAGTGAACCCACCGGTTTATATTATTTGCCACAATCCATCCTAGAGTCTTATTAGTAGATGAGTGGGTTTTTTTTTTTTTTTTTGCCTGTTTCCATCCTGGTTAGAAATTTTTGGATTTTTCTAATCAATACAATAATAATAAAACTGTTCCAATAATATTCCCAAGGTCGCGGTTTCGACCTTTCGACATTTCTACAATCGCGTATACACTTTCCCGTGAGGTGAAATAAAAAAAGAGACAAATAAAAATTCAGTCCCCCCCCCCAAAAAAACAGAAATTGCTTGTATAATAATTAAATATTTAACTAAGAGGGGTTACCTCACTATTCAAATCACTTTATAATTAGAAAAAAGTTCGTTTACTCATATGTACCTGCCGTATAATACCCGTAATATGCATGAGTCACCACCACTCTCAGAACAGGACGTTTGTTTACTTAAGTGTCCCAGCCAATATGTGTAATACCCGAAGACTGAAAGAGTCACAAATCTCACTACTCCCTTCCCATCCCACTTTGTCCTATCATTATTTCATTTTCTCGTTCAAGTCAGTTTTGTCAACTTGGCCTTAGCAGTTACATAGCTTGTTTTGGGATTCGTGATTTTATCTTACAATGAGTGATAAAACTATATTAATTACATAATTATTTATATGTAGTTATGTATGTATCATCTGTAAATAAACATTTTGCTTTGATTTGAATTGTTTTGTCGACCTTTCGAAAATTTTGCGGATTATCCGTGGAATTGGTTTATCCGAGGTGGCCATGCCACCCAATACCACGGATAATCGGGAGTCTGCTGTAAATCGTTGGCTGTGCCGTCCTTCTATGGAAAAGGAATGGAAAATAAAAGCCCCCAGCCAATGCTACCATATATTAGGTAGTTGTTAAATATCCCTATCTACATTATACCCGGATAGGCAAAATTTAGTATCATAAAGTGACGTTAAATACAACAATAAGCACTCAAAACACTTTGATAACTATTAGACTTGAGAGACATTTACTTCAGTGCTCGCTGTGGTTAGTTAAGTAACCTTAACTCTAGTGAGACGTTACTATTAAGCCGCTATAGGGATGTTCATAATAATCCTGTAAATATAAAAGTTTTGTTTAAGACCTTATCCTAATTATACCTGGATAGGTAAAATTTAGGAATCCCACTGTTGTATCGTCTGATTAAACTTTTTTTTTTTTTATTCATTGAAATTTACAACTGTATTAACATATAATACATTAAGTAAATGTGCTAAAAAAAAGAAAATAATGTCTTGAATAAGCGTGTAGAGAAGCTATCCACGAATAGTGATCAACTAGTGTCTAACTTAAAAGATCTCTAGGCCATTTTCTTTTCAGAGGCCTCGGAGGATTGTCTGCAATAGAGGTGGAAGCGAGGGTGGATTCGAGTGGGTTCTGATGAGTCTGGAGTTTATTATGAAAGGACTGGTGTCTGGATCGTGGTACATCGGCGACATGTGGAACATTAAGGTCTTTCTGGATTATTTTATTTGTTACAAAATATTTTAGACTGTAAGGATTGGATACGAGAGGAATTAGAAGGTGTTGTAATAGACGGTAACGTCGAGCGGTTTCTTGTCGTTTCAATCTTGTGTGGGGATTCCAAGTAAGATGTTTGTCGAGGTGGAGTCCTAACTTACGGATCTGTTCAACAGAGAAAAGTGGAGAATTGTTGACAGGAGGTTGAAGGTTTTCGAAGGGTAAAGGTAATTTGATGGGATTTGTTGGGGTTGATTTTGATTCTCCATTTTTTACACCAATGTTTGTTATATGAGCTTAAAGGTTTTGGGATGAAATAAATGAATCGTTATTAACTGATAGCACTCAAGTTTCATCAGTATATGTGGTAATTACAGTGTTTGGATGGGTTGGGATGTCAGCTGTGTTAACTGTGTAGAGGATGGGACCGAGTATACTACCTAGAGGAACCCCTGATTAAACTAAGTAGCATAAATAGACGATAAACAAACAAAACAAAGCTATAATCATTCAGGGAAAATATGATAGTGATATGTGAAATTGGATATTTGCCAGAACATTACCGCTCCACTTCCTCCTCACTCGCCGACTCGGAAGCCGAACGGAACACAGCTTTCTATTTGGAGATGATCCGTGAGCCCTTTAGCAATGAGGCCTATTATATTATAGACATTATAAACTGGACACGAAACATTAACCACACAGTCTGATAGAGCTGGGCACAATGACCGGAGGATATCCTACCTGCCTCTTCTGGATTATAATTAGCTACAGTTATGTCATCGATATTTATATTTACATACGATCGATGCAAAGCATCAATCGGGCCTAGAAACAAGGAAGCAAATACTTCAAAATGGTAGACTTTATAATAATAGATTATTTAAGCTGTTGAACACTCTCACTCTTGTATTTGAACGTTCTAAAAGTATTTGGGGAGGGGGGGTAGAAGTAAAGATAAAAAATTATGCAGTGAAACCCCCTTTATCCGGGTAATGATGGGTATGGAGGTCCACGGATAATAGAAAACCCCGGATAATCGAATTACTACATTTTATTGACTTAATGTGATAGAAAAGAAGGTTAATTAAAAAAAAAAATTTAGCCTTTTTCTACTCGGTTTATAATGGTTAATTTCTGTTCAAGCGTTAGAACGGTAGGTTTTCTTTTTCAAGACATTTTGTTAATTCGTATTTAAATGGAGACTAAATCACAACTGAGAATATTTTGTTTTGTAATCAAACAGGCCAGAGTAGGAGTTTCCTAAAATACGAATTGGAGTAATAGTTACCAGAAACATATCATACGATACCATCTCGCCGTGTTTTTCCATTTATTATTTTATTTCGTAATTTCTAAAAACAATAAATAAATAACTATGATGTAATCGTAAAAATATTTACGCGTTCATTTATTTAAATAAATATTATACATGCAAAATAAATAGCATAAAAATTAAATACAGCTTTAAAAAAAAAAAAAAAAATGGCTCCACGGAACCACGGTTAATAGAGGCCCGGATAATTGGGGTTCTACTCTAAATCTACAAAAAAAATATTTGGTGGGGAAGGAGTCAAGTAAAAAAATTATATATCATTAAACTACTTTATTTTATATATCGATTGATATTTATAATATCCTGATAATTCTTGCCACGCAATTTTTATTTTTATATTCGGTCAATAGCGGTTCCATTGATTTCGTTACGGGTCAATGAAATTGAAAAAAAAAAATTTGTACATCACCAAGCAACCGACCATTAAGTATTATCTCAAACAAAAAATGACGTCAGATTCGAATTCAGCATCTCAGAAGAAATTAAAAAAAGCAGGGATCACTGTGGTGTAGACGTTAGCATAGTAGCCTTCATGCAATACTTAAATGGGAGTAAAAAATTCTTGGCTATGCCTTCCCTCGGATACGATGAAAAAGGAGGTCCATCCCGAGCCTGTACGATGTCAGGTACTCGATAAAGATCACTATCCTAATTTTACCTGGATAGTCAAAATTTAGGACTCCCAGTGTAGAATCGTCAGATTAGCCTTAAGGGCATAAAGTGGCGTTAAATAAACAAACAAACGAAATTAACAAAAGTTTACTTTATAAAAATAAAAAACATTGATTTTACACACTCTTTCTTAAGTTTGCTTAAAAATCTAATCACTGTATTTTTTTCAAATTCGGTTCGAATCCGCCCAGGGAGGGTTGACTTTTATTTCGTGGAGGCCCCAAGGAATAAATCTCGAGCTTCCCACCATGGTTAGAATAGGTTGGTTACACCTATAGAGTAACCCCCCGCATGGCACGGTATGGGTAACGAACAAAAAAAAATTAAAAAAAATTCTACCTACTTAACATATAATCAATCAATTAGCACGGCTGTATTTTCCCTTAAATCTACACCCAAAAATTAAAAAAATTAAAAATGAATGGTGTAAAATCATTTTTAAATTTGAAGATATAAAACAATGCAGTGTTAAAGCACTATTTAATTTTTATTTTGTTTGATTCTCTAATTTATTTTTTCTGTTTTTTTGCAGCACCATTGTACCTAATATAGAAGTGCCAATATATTTTTATTCAAGGACATTGACAAATGGGCTCAGATCCTTGGATTTAGGCAGTTAGGTTTATGAGGATGCATAGTTATTGGCGATCACCAACATCTTGAAGAACCAAGTAAGGTACACATTGAATAAGTGCAGTCATCATCACCATTCGAATATAATGTCTATATAATACGCCTCCAGTTTGCCGACATATCTCGCAAGCACGAATAATAACAACGAATCTTGTATACAGTACCAGTCAAAATTTTAGACTCACCCTTCCAAGTTTCGTAAAATAACTAAATAACAACATTTTATTTATTTTACAACATAAAAACTCTAATCTTATCTTCAATTTATTTGTTTAACGTCACTTTATGCTACTAAGGCTAATCGGACGATGCTACAGCGGGAGTCCTAAATTTTGCCTATCCAGGTATAATTAGGATAGGGATCTTTAGCGTGTACCTAACATCGCACAGGCTCGGGACCTCCATTTTACGTTCTATCCGAGGGACGGCATAGCCAAGGATTTTTTACTCCCATTAAAAAATTCTAGGGCCACTTCGGGACGTGAACCCGCGACCTTTAGTATTGTAGGTTACTATGCTAACAACTACATCCCACAGGTGACCCCTATTTATAATTTTAATCTAAACTTAATAATATAATGTTTGAAATGTTACTTCTTGAGTTAATTATGTCGGAAGATATCCACCATATTCTACCTCTTGAGTTAGAATTATTTTATTGAACTTGAAGATTGAGAATTAAATAAAAGTGAGTCTACACTTTTGACTGGTACACATATATTGTGGATTTTCTCAGAGATCAATAATCGATAAAAGGAGGTACAAGTAAGTTTTACCAGGTGTATAAATATGAAACCGGAATTCGCCAATGATAGGAGTTAGCAGTCAATATAATCTTCTAACTAATCCGTCAGTGGTGTTATCTGCTTTTGCCTACATGTAATAAAGAGATCCAATTGATACCAACATCAGTTTCATTCTATAACCGTGTTTTTAGTGGCGTTGAACATGTCGACTTTTGTGCCAACAAATCAAGATTTGCGGACAGCATTTATTTTCCGTTTCCTTCTGAAAAAAATTGGAGCATTATCACATAGGAAGAGGAAGAAAACGCTCTGTGTCTGGTGTGATCAGATGGGTTACCTACTATGAGCTGCTGAAACCTGGGGAAACTGTTAATACGGAACCCTACCTACAACAGATGATAAGTTTGAATAAAGATTTTAGGACCCGGTGTGGCTGTGCGGTAAAGCGCCGTACTCCCATGCCGGAGCTGCGGGTTCGAGTCCCGCCCTGGGTGGGGCTTTTCTTTCGTAGACCCAGTGCCATGGCTGTTATTATGGGCAGTTTAGGGCTTCAGTGGAAGCCTGTGGTCCCAAAAAAAAAAAAAAAAAATTTGCGCCAAAAAGTCCTAAATATCAAGAAAGGACACACAAAGTGATCTCGCTCCATGACAATGCCCCATCACATTCGGCTAAACGGACCAAGGAAACGATCCAAGTGTTTGGTTGGTAAATTCTTCCGCATGCTGCTTATTCACCAGATTTGGCCCCATCCGATTACCACCTATTGCATCGATGGAACACGCACTAGCTGAGAAGCGCTTCACTTCTTATGAAAAGGTACGAAATTGGTTAAGTGATTGGTTTGACTCAGAAGAGAAAGCATAATTTTGGCGGGGAATCCACAAATTGCCTGAATGATGGGGAGAATGCATAGATAGCGAAGGACAGTATTTCGAATAAAAAAGTATATATATATATATATATATATATATATATATATATATATATATATATATATAAAACTTAAGAGTTTCCAAACAATATATCTTTTTTAATACTGTAACACTTATGTGGGTAACAAATATTTATTTAACTGAAATATACAGTTATCACAATGGTAACGAATTATTACAACTTAAACAATTGAGCAGGTTACAAAATTGATAACTTTATCACACACAATCATATGACTTGAGCAACACAGTCAAGACACAGACTTCCACTTCGACTTCGACTAACTCATTCAGTCTCTGCCTCTTATATATATCGTAAATAGTGGGGCCTAGAATCTTCTAGAACAATGTCGGCAATTCTCCGTCATTCCGGAATGATCTGGACAAAAACAGTTCGTTCCAACCGGTTGTTTTGTTCCAACATGCGGTCCGGGAGGTTACGCCATATGTTTTCTTTATTTGCTATCGATTTAACGTTACACTGCCCCCTCCTTAGAGACATTCCTCCTGGATGTCTTCCTTTCCATGCCTGCCTGCTCCCTAGGTCGTACGAAAGGTCTCTTCCTTAATCCGCTGTACCTGTTCTTCTTCGTGGTTCCTTGTATATGGCGCCAAGCGATCATTATGGACGATAATGGGCTTTCCTTTGGGGTACTTGAACACCCTGTAGACCAGGTCGTTGATGTTCTTCTTAATCACGTATGGTCCCCGCCTTCCATGTGGGTTGTAGAGCCAAGCAAGTTCTCCTTCTTCGTATCCACCCTGATTGGCCCTGCTCCCGCTTTGTCTCCTCATCCGGTCTCTGGCGACGTGTCTCTTATTGACAGCGATAGGGTGATTTAGATTCTCTTCTCGAGGCAATGACGGATCGACGCCTTCAATCGCCCTGTCCTTCTGCCTGTATTTTAGCTCGCTCTTCGTAGTCGCCTGCCGAACAAACGAGGTAATCGACGCTGAAGTCTCAACCTTAGTGCCTTTTCGAAGAATACTTGAGCGAATATCCCTCGAAGGAAGTTTTACACTCTGTTCCACGGTGGTTACCACACCGGCTGGTCCCGGACTCCGTAAGGGCAGATCCTCTCAACTGATCTTGACACTCCTCCGTTCCAGGTCGAGCTGAAAGCCATACGCGTTCATAAGGTCCATCCCGAGGATTACATCTTCTTCAATGTCAGCCACTAGGACCGAGTGTGAGACACGGCTTGAGCCTAACTGTAACATTACCTCGGTTTCCCCGAATATCTTGGCTTCTTCTCCGGTCGCAGTCCTCAGCTGCCATCTGGTGGGCGTCAGTCTTTTCTTGCCAGCCACTCTTGAAGAGACTATAGTCGTCGTAGCTCCAGTGTCAATCAGCATCGTGTACCTCTTGCCGTTGACGCTGCCATCCACATATGCGCAGTCGTCTCGGTGTCCCATGGAGGTTACCATTATTGGGGAAGCACCTTGGTGACTGCCCCAAGAACCTTTTATCCTCAGAGTATTGGCGTGTCCTATTTTTCCTGTGTCAGGAGCGACCTTTCCTTTGCAGGATCTCCGAACGTGTCCGAGCTCCCCACAGCTCCAGCACCGTACGAGTCTCCTTTTACGGGTTTGTAGGATTTTTAAAACCTCTAAAATAAGATTCTCAAAGTCTGCAGTTATTGCCAGCTCCCCGCAGTTCCTACACCGGAAGGGTCTCCTCTGCGAGTCTAACACCTTCGCAACCCCTGAGAGAGCACCTTCTAGGTCTCTGTGGTTCACCTTGTCTCGGTCGGTAGTACGCCTGTTCTGGATACATCCATAGCTACGAGAAGCCTCGGTAGCAGCCTCGAACTCCAATGCTATGGTTAGTGCATCCACCAGCAATTTAGGGCGAGCAAGCCGCACCGCTCTCTGGAGCTCCAAGTCTCGCAAGCCGTCGACGAAAGCTTGAACGGCTAAGCACTCCAACAAACTTTCTGGGGCCGTTGGATAAGCCAGTCTCACCATCCTGGCAACGTCCGCCTCAAACTCCTGGATCGTCTCTGCTGCCTTCTGTTTCCTGTTTTTCAGCTGGGACTGGTATACCTGTTCGAGGTGGGCGTGGCCAAACCGCATCTCCAGCCGGCTTACCAATAGGTCGAAATCATAAGGGTCATTAGCGTTGAGGGTCTGGAGGACATCTAGAGCGTCGCCTCTAAGTGCCACCGTAAGGGCAACTGCCTTATCTCTAGGCGACCACCCATTAGCACTAGCCGCAGCGTTAAACTGTTTCAGGTAATTCGACCAAGACGATTTACCATCAAAAGTTGGTGGTTTTATCTTGGCTCGGCTCTCCATAACTGCGGGTTCACGTGCTTCTTCGTCTAATAATGGTGTGCAGAGCTGCTCCCTGACAACCGCCTGGGCCCCTTTTTCCAAGGCCCTTTTTAATCTCTCAACCTCCTCTTCGAACGCAGCAGTCCTCGCTTCTTGTTGTGCAAGCCTTTCATTCATTTCAACTGACAAGTTACTTAATTTTTCATTCATTTCGCCCGAGAGGTTGGCCAACCTATCATTTACCTCAGCAGACTGGCTGGCCAACTTGTCATTAAGCGCATTAACGTCACTAGACAAGCTGGTAAACTTGCCATTAATCTCAGCCGATTGGCTATTCAGTTTATCATTTATTTCACCAGCCAAGTTGGTCAGCCTATCATTTAGCTTAGCAGACTGGCATGATAATTTTTCATTTAATTCAGCCGAAAAATTAGAATTTAGGCTGGATAACTTATCATTAAGTTCAACCGATTGACTTGTTAATTTATCATCTAATTTAACAAACATAGCCTTCATAGAGCTATCCTCAAACTCTACTGTTTCAGGATCTACTCCTTGACTCAAGTAATAATCACGTAACCGAGCCAATAAGATCGTCTTCGTACCTGTAGTGTCCAAGTCTAGCTCTTCTAATTCTCTCCGCAGCTCCGTGACTTTAAGTTCTCCAATTCGTTTACCTGGCATTTTTTTTTTTTTTTTTTTTTTTTTTTTTTTTTTTTTTTTTTTTTTTTTTTTAACCCCACACCTGACACCAGTTGTAACACTTATGTGGGTAACAAATATTTATTTAACTGAAATATACAGTTATCACAATGGTAACGAATTATTACAACTTAAACAATTGAGCAGGTTACAAAATTGATAACTTTATCACACACAATCATATGACTTGAGCAACACAGTCAAGACACAGACTTCCACTTCGACTTCGACTAACTCATTCAGTCTCTGCCCCTTATATATATCGTAAATAGTGGGGCCTAGAATCTTCTAGAACAATGTCGGCAATTCTCCGTCATTCCGGAATGATCTGGACAAAAACAGTTCGTTCCAACCGGTTGTTTTGTTCCAACATGCGGTCCGGGAGGTTACGCCATATGTTTTCTTTATTTGCTATCGATTTAACGTTACATAGATAGCGATTCACCAGATTTGGCCCCATCCGATTACCACCTATTGCATCGATGGAACACGCACTAGCTGAGAAGCGCTTCACTTCTTATGAAAAGGTACGAAATTGGTTAAGTGATTGGTTTGACTCAGAAGAGAAAGCATAATTTTGGCGGGGAATCCACAAATTGCCTGAATAATGGGGAGAATGCATAGATAGCGAAGGACAGTATTTCGAATAAAAAAGTATATATATATATATATATATATATATATATATATATATATAAAACTTAAGAGTTTCCAAACAATATATCTTTTTTAATACTTTTATATTTTATATTAACTCTTGTTCTTAAAATACCTACTCTTTGTCTTTTCGACTTCTATTCCTGAGCCCACTGCGGATCCGAATGGAACAATACCCCTCAAAACGGGCTTTGACGAGATCCTCAAACAAAAGCAACGCGGTAAAAAGAAAAAGAAATATAAAAGAAGAGCGGTGATGAAATGCCGGTTCAAACTTGAAGACAACGACCGGTAACCTTAAAACCTTTCTACTCCATAAAAAAGGAACGAAATCTTTTCGAAGATTTAATTTCCACTCAGCAGCCACGGTCTCTTCTAAAAAGAAATATTTCAAAATAATTGTATTTTACTGTGTGTACTCGAAAGTATCTAATGTGATCAAGCTCGCTCCAATTCCACAGCATAAACTTATCAACACCGAAAATTAAACACTAACCTTTTACTACACTTTCACATAAGCTTTCAAAATAGGCCATACCCGGAAGCCGCTCTTCAAAAGTTGTACAAAGAAAATTAAGACTATATCCTATAATACCTACTAATTTAGAATATATTATTTTTATGAAATAAATGGCCCATTAATTTATATAAAAGCTTCCTCTTTCTTTTCCACCCATCATTCCTACCTTTATTTATTCAGGTAAATACTTTTAAAAACATTACTCAATTAGGTTAAAAGTACTGGAAATCATTAATTTAAAAAGAAAAAATCTTAAAGAAACCCCTAATATATTATAATGTCACGGTCTCTTCTAAAAAGAAATATTTCAAAATAATTGTATTTTACTGTGTGTACTCAAAAGTATCTAATGTGATCAAGCTCGCTCCAATTCCACAGCATAAACTTATCAACACCGAAAATTAAACACCCAGTACGTAAGTAGAATATTATATATAAAAATCTGGTGCTTGCGCGCAACACACAACTTTCACTTACCAACTTACTTAGATTAGAAATTAATGCGTTTTGTTATTTGTCACTTCTCAAAATTACACATTTTTCCACATTCATTTCTTATTTTTGTTTTCCTTTGCTCAAAAAAAATAACTAATTTCTTTTATTATTAAATAAAAGTTTTTACTTGTGATAATTCGGCTATGCAAGCATAATACTCCAAGTCGTCTGATTTTATAATTCTCTATGTACTTGTTGAATATTTCATTTAGTTCCGATGAAACAAATAATTTTCAATAAATGAACAGAGCATCTTTAATTATAACGCATTGGTTTGTCATTAAAAGCGTACGGCGCATGCGTCAGCCTAAGGTGTTTTATGAGTTGACGAATTTTTTTTATTTTTTTCTCTTGTATATGTTTACTTGATTTTCTTCATATGTCATATTTAGCCATTTCTTATTTTTGGGCGCGATGAGAGACAGTTAATTTCTCAATATAAACTAAAACAAAGGTACTTTATGGGAAAACAAAAAAGGCCCCTTCCCTATTTAAGCCCCCTCAGAAAATTTTAATACTGATAAAACTTACCTGATATTATTTAACACCTAATTTTCATTAAACATGACGAATTTGATCAAAATGATTAAAGCCGTTTTTGAGATAATCGAAAAAAAGGTAAAAATTGGAAAAACGGTAAGAAATAAAGTGCCCCCTCCGTTAAACCAATTTTGATGAAATGTTGGCTGTCACATCTTTGGCATATACATACGTCAAATACCCAGTTTGATCAAAATCTTTAAAGCCGTTTTTGAGTAAATAAAAAAAACACATAAAAATGATACAAAATTTATTAAGTAAAGTCCCCCTTCCGGTTGATCAATTTTGATGAAATTTTTACAGTCATATCTAGGGCATATTAATACATCAAATACTTAGTTTAATCAAAATCGTTAGAGCCGTTTTTGAGAAAATCGAAAAAAACCTAAAAAGTTATTAAATAAAGTACCCCCACCCTTTGACCAACTTTGATGAAATTTTTGCTGTCACATCGCGGGCATATATATACACTAAATACCCAATTTCAGGTTCGCACGGTTAATAGTTTATGAGCTAGTCTGTTCACATACACACACACAGACCATTTCGCGGGACTTGGTTATTTCGACTCAGGGGACCCCAAAACGTGTATTTCCGTTGAAAACCGGAAGTCGAAATTTTTCACGATCGCAATACTTCCACTTACTATATGGTATATTTCATATAGGTAAGTGAAAGTAAAAATGTAGTGCTTGCGCGCAACACACAACTTTCACTTACCAACTTACTTAGATTAGAAATTAATGCGTTTTGTTATTTGTCACTTCTCAAAATTACACATTTTTCCACATTCATTTCTTATTTTTGTTTTCATTGCTCTATGAAAAACTCACTTTTTTTTATTATTAAATAAAACTTTATCCTTGTGATACTTCAGCAATGCAGGCATAACACTCCAAGTCGTTTTATAACGTCGTACAATTCTCTATTCTTTTTTTTTTCTTTTTTAAATTTTACATTTTATACAAAACACTAATTCTGGCAAGGATATGCCGTGTGCCAGGGAATCAATCAGCTTTATGGCCAAAAATAGTAATTACAATAATCTTTTCCTTTATTTTATTTTATTTTTTTTTTTATTTTTTTTTTATTGTTTTGGTGTATCAAATTAAAATAGCAAACCTTTGATTTTAATAAATTATAAACAAGTACCAACAAATAAAATTACCTTTTATATAACATACAAAATTTTCACATAAAAAAAGCCAAAATTTTAATAATCATAATGTAATTAACATTACTGAGTATACTAAAACCATAATAAACTCAATATTAGTCATTATAATCAAATTCGTTTATCAGAAATTGTCTATAAATTAAAGATTCCTTTATATAGAAAAATAACGCCCTCCAGCATTTTCCATTTAAAGTTTCTATAACCTCTTCTTCTGTTAAGATACTTTTTCCTAAATACTTTTTTCTGAATGAGTTTAGAATCGGACATCTGCCAATAAAATGAAACATGGTTTCTTCCTCCTTACTATTGCCTCGTATACTATATCTTCCAGCCATGGTTTGCAGTTTAAGTTGAAAAGCTCCCCTCTAGCCTTGAACACCGACTGAATTAGTTCTATGGAGTTATCATCGTTTACATAATTAACGTTTAAATCAAGTGTTTTATACATTAGATGATACTCTGCCCCCATCGTAGATATCACTAATTCCTGCCTAAAATTACTTCTTGCTTCATTTATAACCGTATTCATTTGTCTTTCCCATCTTTCTATCGATTTAAAATCCTTGTTCACACTTCACAGCCTAGAAGATCCGCTAATTTTACCCATTCTGTATGTCTGTTGTTGAAAACTTCATTTAGTTACCATGAAACGAATAATTTCCTTTAAATGAACAGAACGGCTTTAATTATGAACAATGGTCTATCTAGACATAATTCATTAAATAAAGTGCCCCCTCCGTTCGACCAATTTTGATGAAATTTTTAAAGTCATATCTCGGGCATATTAGTACATTAAATACTCAATTTAATCAAAATCGTTAGAGCCGTTTTTGAGAAAATCGATAAAAACGTAACAAGTTATTAAATAGAGTACCCCCTCTCTTAGAGCAATTTTGATGAAATTTTTGCTGTCACATCGCGGGCATATACATTTTGAGCTAGTCTGTTCACACACAAACACACGCCACAGACACAGGCCATTTCGCGGGACTTGGTTATTTGGTCTTAAGGGACCCCAAAACGTGGTTTTTCACGACCGCAATACTTTCCCTCATTATATATTTCATATATAGGTAAGTGAAAGTAAAAATCCCAGATAATTTCGAAGATAAGTATAATATTCGGTATAATTTTAACAGGAAAATAGAAAATTCCTGACCGGATTGCTTTGCTATGATGTTATCAATCAAACAAAGAAAACAGACGGTTATCATAAGAAGGGATGTGGAAAATGCAAGAGACGACGTTTTGCAGAGTGGTTGATCTATTTGCCATGAGTAAACTTTAGAAGGATGAAATCTGAGAAGGGAGAGAGAGATAGGAACACAGTGAAGTGGCTTTTCTTTTCCTACAGCTTATTTCGTCAGAATTTTCTTGAGTAAACTTCCTTTTATTATATTTCTTCTTCTTCTTCTTACCAAGAAATAAAGTATCCCTGCGATGTTATTATTAATAAAATTCTTTTATTTATTTTCTCATATAATATTGTGCTCATTTTTATGAGTCGATGAATATAAAACTTTATTTACTTATTTTCTAATTAAGTTTAGAGTATATCAACTTACATTAATCTACAGAATTAATGTTAAGGCTTTTTAATTTTTTTCGTAGTTTTGCAAGTGCACCCCGAAAAATATTCATATAATAAAATTAAAACCATCTTCTATTTTTTCGTGCTACAAAAATATCTCTTGGTTCTGAAGAGATTTCATCACGAGCGAGGAACAACAGTATGTATACTTGTTACCTAGCAATAAATGTTGAATAGCTACATAGCATACAACTTCATTGCGTTCATAAATTATAATATGGATACCGAAAATCTATTTAATAAAAAATATATAGGATTTATTAATACGTTTCAGAATGATCATAGAAAATTCTTAAATCTTAAATATGTCAATGAAATATAATAATAAATCTCGACCTACCCACTATGGTTAGAATAGATTGGTTTATGCAACACTAGAGTTAACCCCCCGTATGCCATACATGGCCAGGTAGTGATACCGAAAAAAAAGAAAAAAATACTGACGCATAAATTGACAAGCTTTAAGAGACTATAAATACCTTTGAAATACATCCTTGGAGGATGAATTAAATGCCTCAACAGTTGTTTTTTAGGACTTTTCATTTCAACTTTCAGCCTCTCAGATTTCTATTTATCCTATCTAAGAAAAAAATTGAGCCGTCCCCCCCCCCAATAA
This sequence comes from Aelia acuminata, assembly GCA_911387785.2. Taxonomy (NCBI): domain Eukaryota; kingdom Metazoa; phylum Arthropoda; class Insecta; order Hemiptera; family Pentatomidae; genus Aelia; species Aelia acuminata. Next base: position 180,641,420 of record OU426979.1, read on the forward strand.
TTTGGTGCTGATGACGCCCATGACTTCGGGGGTTTATTTTTCTCTAAAGAGAAAGCTGGGGTCTAATAAAGCTGATCAAACTCCTTTTTAAATGAAAAGGACACGATGGGAGTAAGCTTACACCGTTTTGCATCAAAATCCTCCCGTCAACAAAAATGTTGTTTTATTATGTTTTGAAGTGTGCTGAACACGAATCCGAAGTCAGAAAATCAGGCACCATTTTTATAATTTTTATAACCCTAACATAACATATAGTTAAAAACTATTTAATTTAGAAAATTCTATACAAAATGAAAAAAATGGGAGAGAATAAGCTTAAAGAGCAACAAAGTACAAAGACATTGTCCAAGAATTACATTTATCACATAAGACCATGGGTTGCAACATGATATTAAAAATTCTTTTTTAATCCCATTTGGATTTCTTTCCTCCCAATTTGGGAGCAGTTTCAGATGAACACGGAGAACGATTTCATCAAGAGATAGCCCAAAACACAGAGCATTAAAAATTTCCTTAGTAGCTAAGGATTAATACTACTAACTAAATAGTAGCTTGTTACCATAATATGGGATTTTGCATTTCCAGTGTTTAATATTTCCCTTTAGACAAATGTCACATAGATTTCTCAACAATTATTTATTATGTCAGATTTTCCATGTTGGATGAGGGCTATATTTAGACAGGTGTGGGCAGGTAGGTCATTGGTTGGGGCGGTATCCAGGTGGTAACAGCGCACCAATCAGCTTGCCTGGGGGTCGAGGGCCAACTGTCATTGGCTGAGTGGTCTCGAAGCATAGCTGAGTTTTTTTTATTGTTTGTTAATGCTACTAAGGGTAATCGAAAGATGCTGCGGGGTGGGTGGGTTCTAAATTTTGACTATCGATGTATAATTAGGATAGGGATCTTTAACGTGCACCTGACATCGTACAGGGTCGGGAACTCCATTTTAGTCCTATCCTATTGCCCTACGTTATAGATACAGATAGATACTTATACAGTAGGGTTCCGATTATCAGAGTCGATGGGGACCAAGGTTACATCGGTTAATCGGAACCATACCAACACCACTGAAACAATGGTTATTTTTAAATAAAAACTACGAACATATATTCTTAAAAACATAATAAATATTTAATAATAATGCATAATAATAGAAATTATGAAACTATTTTTTTAAAAAGAAATCATTTATTGTAGTTTGTTTAAATGAACTCGTAAGGTGTAAGGTGCCTTTACACTCTAGGAACTTTAACCTTCGAACAGCCTTCACGTGGGCTGTTCGGGTATTGTAGGTACTTCATCTGTTCGCCTGTGTTTGGTGGTAGCGGTAGTGTGTACCTTTCGTTTGGCTTTTTCCCAAGAGACAGGAGTTGTTTGTGATACTAGTGCGCCGTTGTATTTCTTCGCCGTCTCCTATTTCTTTATTTTTGAGATAATATAAAATATATTGACAATGGAGATTATTTCTTCATCATAAGCTAGCGTTGGGAGTGTCAGCGATATTGGTATGTTAATCGAACCAACGTTAATTATAAATGGCTGTTCGTGCAACGTCGGTACGAAAGGTTCGGTGGAGAACCTGTTCGAATGTGAGATTCGTAGAGTGTAAAGGCACCTATAATATACGTACACATACCCCCACCTCCCTCAGACTTGGTACCTCTGTTTATCGGGACCTCGGTTAATCGGAACCCTACTGTATATAGATACTGATATAGATACCGATATAGATACCGATATAGATACGCAATAATAATAGAGGAACGAATAGAGAGGGACGAAGATACTTGTTGAGCTCCGCCCAGCGGCTATCGACCGATGTGCCACGCCTTCCCATCATCGCCTCCTGCCTCTCTCTGTCTACTTCCTCTTCTCCACTTCCGGGTTCGGATACAGTTTACTACCTGTCCTCGACCAGGACATCCAACCTCTTGATCGACTTAAGAAGATCACTATCCATCCCGTCCAGGAAGAAACGCATCGGTCACTGTTTCTGGATTGAACAAGAAAACTTCAAGAGAGCCCTTTTTGTTTAATTCTTTGTTAAACACCACTTTATGCCACTAAGGCTAATCGGACGATGCTACAGTCGGAATACTAAATTTTGCCTATCCAGGTATAATTAGGATAGGGATCTTTGAGTACCTGAATTGCTGGGAACCTTCATTTTACGTCCCATCTGAGGGACGGCATAGCCATAGGCATTTTTTGACTCCCTTAACACATTCAACGCCGGTCACAGCCCTGAGCTGTACCGGGGGTCGAGCCCAGGTGGCCGATTACAGCCCAGGGCTGTAATCAGGTATATTTTACCTTTTCCACTTAAAAGCGATGGCCAGGTAGGAAAGAGTTTACTTTAGTTAGTCAGCCACTTGCACTGGTCCCTGATAGTCATTTCGGCGTTTTTGGTTTCCGGATAGCTGCATTATAGCCGGAGTTGTGAATTTTTAAAGTTTTCCATGAATTTTTGTTAATTTAAGTGGTTTATTTTTAATTTTAATTTAATGTAATTGAAAATGGGACCTAAGAAGAGGAATTCCAGTGGACAGCCATCTAAAAGAAGTATTTTATAATTAATTTTTTTTTTTTTAACTATTCCATTTTTTCATTTTGCCTATTATATCTAATTTTAAAGGTATTCTCACTACTTATATTATATTTTATCATTATATTACATTATCCAGTATATATTTTTTATTGTATAGTATATATTATTTTTTTTTAATATTGTATATATATATTAGTTATTAATTTTTTTTCGTTATGTATATATAAATTTGAGTGATTTCTTGTCACAAAAAAATTATAAATAATGTAATTATAGTTAGTTTAAAATAATTAGGTGTAAGAATGCAATTTCTCTATGTATTATAATTGTAATCCCTTATTATTATTTGTATTATTTATTTTTATTTGTTGTATATTATTATTTTTATTTTTTATAGTTTTTTATTATACATGATGTTTTTTAAAAATAAAATTTATAAAGAAAAAAATAATGATGTGTTACAGTAATTTGATGATGATTTTTTTAAATGAAAATTCCCATACCCACAATTAGTTTAACTTTCAAAGGAACTAGTCTTCACTTTTTTATTTATTTTTTTTATTTTTTTTTATTTTATTTTTTTTTATAACAGTAATATGAAACATAAAAAAAAAATAATAACGAAATGAAAGCTAACAGCCCTTTAAACTGGTGCGTTGCGGGTTAACAAACTCGTTGGCGACTCTGGTGGCCGCTCAATGATGTCCCAAAACCCTCTGGCCACCTGGTTCAGCTAGAGAATATGGCGTTGAATGTGTTAAAAAAATCCTAGGACCACAGCGGGACGCGAACCCGCGACCTTTAGTATTTCAGGTTGCTATGCTAACCACTACACCCCCCGAAGGTAATTAACAAGTAGAATATACATACAGTAAGTCTGGGTCACTTCTAAACCATATTAAAAAACTAACAAAAAAAAAAACACCAGATTCTAGTTTAAAATAACTTAAGGCTTAACAGTATAACTACTACTAAGGATATTGAATCCCCTTCCTCCCTCGTGATGACAGAGCTCACCTAATTTAACCCTCAACACACCTGACAGGACCCAAGCGATTGCTCTCCTCGATCCCAAGATCTAATTTTAGCAGTCGGTTGGAAGACACCGCTAACAGAGTGGCTAATATCATCAAGCAGGGTACGTTTATAACAGTTGTAGTTAGCGATGTAAAACTATCGATATTTTCCGCTATCGGTAGTTTCGATAGTATCGGACATAAAACTAATAATAATATAATATAATAATAATATTTTGTATTAATTTTTATCTATTTTTGTGGGTAGCCACCTTGTTTTAAATTTTTTTTTTCGAAGAGAAAAGATTAGGCTCCGCCGGTAGACCACCCGGGTCTTCCGCGTGAGCAGCGCGGTATGCTAACCACTGCACCACAGAGCTCGCTTCCAAGCGGAGCCAATCAATATCATATACAATACAATAAATAATACAATACCGCGCAAGTCACGCGGAAGACCCGGGTTCGACTCCCGGCGGATCCTAATCTTTTCTCTTCAAAAAATGAATCATTTAAAACTAGGTGTTTACCCACAAAATAGATTAAATTAATATAAAATAATTTAAAAATTGACAATCGAGATCGAGGGAGAAGTATTAGTGAAGAGGAAGGATTGGCTCCGCTTGGAAGCGAGCTTTGTGGTGCAATGGTTAGCATACCGCGCATGTCACGCGGAAGACCCGGGTTCGACTCCCGAGTCCCTAATCTTATCTCTTCAAAAAATAGATTATTTATAATAATAATAATACTATCGATAGTCTGAGGTGATGCCGGGAAGGAGGGGGGGGTAGGATAATAGAATTCATTTGCACTTTTTTTTAAGTAAGCAGGATTCCTAGTTGTCGAGTAGTAGTTGATTTGACATGACAACATTCGGAACTCAATCCTAGAATGTTTTTTTTTTTGAAAAAAAGTTGTTTGTGACTTTTTTCTAGACATACCTTGGAACATAAATTCTTCAAAAAAATATTCTCAGGTAGTTGTGATTTATAGCGGTCGAAAATATTTTGTTACAAAAACTGTGATTTTTTTCTATGCCATTAACCAAATAAATTTCAAGTCAAGGGACTGGCAGGCAATCAGTTGCGTTTGTATATGAAGAGTCCACGGAAGAAAGGGGGGGATGTCATTTGAAGTGCTTTCCGAGAAAATCGAGTTTTTAGGTTTGGATCTTTAATTTAACTTACGTATCTTTTATCATTTTTCTTCTATTTTTTTATATGTCCTTTTCCTTTTTGTTTTGCGTGTCAAAATAATAAATTTGGCCGAAACAGAAATATCACGCTCTAAAAAAAAATGTTTTAGTAAAAAAAAAACAATTTAAACATAACAGAAAGGGGGATAGTCATGGACGCTTCCCCTTTCTTCCCTGTTTTATTGATGAAATGGTGATATTAATACACAATCCATATTACTTCTAACATGACTCTCCCCCATTCTAGGTTTTTCCGCGTGGACATTCCCCCTTTCTTCCGAGTACGTGGTTCTTTCCATCGCTTGTAATCAACCGACTGTCATTTTTTCTGACTATTTCTTTTCACCAACATATTCTACTCATCTAGACGAACAATTATATGTAAATAACTAAAATTCGGAAAAAAATTACTCTCCCCCTTTCTTCCGTGGACTCTTCATATTAATAAATCAAGTTGTAAGGCATGTAGGATAAAACCATTCAATTTTTCAGTCTTATATTTTATACGTAAAGTTAATATTTTTTTTTTTTTTTATAGAGTAGATAAGCATTTTTTGTTAGAAAAATTATTAAAATTACATTGTTAAATATTTATTATTTACTAGCTGTATATACCGGTTTCACCTGGAGGATTTCATTTTTTATATCTATAAAAGCTATAAAGTGAGACTTTTATAGACTCAAACGGTCGATTTCGTAAAATCCGATGTAGAAACGACATCAAAAAAATTTTTATAACAATAAAGAGTATACCCAGAGACTTTAAAACTATCGAAAGTTTTACATCAATACTACTAATAAAGAATAGTCTCTCTACAATCCGAGCCCCAAAGTTTAAGTTGACATGACAAGAGTGGAGATATATGGAAATGAAAATGGTTACAGTTCATACAGAAAATGGCAAGTAAGTTTATGACGACCCCTCCCACAACTCTTTTGATATTTAATTTGATTGGTTTCAATGCTTGATGAATCGAATCTGAAAACCGACCAAAAAAATATAGAATGAAACGTTCGTGGAATGAACGTAAGTTGGTGAACGTAAATGAACAGTAGGTTATCAAACAATAATTGCTCATTCGTTGAAAACACAAATTAAACTTACTCATTCAAAAATACATAGTTACCTATGAGCATATTTGGTACAAAGCGCCATTTCCATTGCATACGCACCTGAAACAAAAACAAAAAATATTAATTCAATTATTTTTCTGTTATGATAACAAGAAATGTTATGTCGAGTGTATGACTTTAAACTTTACAGGTTGATTTTTACTAAATCTGAATAAGGCCCATGCATTATTTCGTGCTGTTCGTACTCGAACAGTTACTTAATCTGTTCGCCTGTATTGGCTAAGATAAGCTTCTAGACTTTCTTTTAGCATTTTTATGGAGTTGCTTTTATCCATAATAAGTTAGAGAAAAAGTCTGAACATCCACTAGTTCCATGGTATTTATGAAAATGGTTGTATTATTGAGCATAAGTATTACTCTCAGAATCATTGTTCGCTCGACTTCACATTTAAATGTAAATAGCTTTTCGCAGTACACCGAGTCGGTGCATTATCTGTTCGAGGTTGCGATTCGCACGGTTAACAAACCTTTAAAGGTGCCTTTGAACTCTACGAACCTCACCCTCGAACCTTGCCGTACCGACGTTAAGCGAACAGCCGTTTATACTTAACGTGACGTTAAGCGAACAAATATGGCTGACGCACCCAACGCTAGCTTATGATGAAGAAAAAATCTCCATTATCAATATATTTTATATTATCTGAAAAATAAAAAAAGTAAGAGACGAATTACAATGGCGCCCTAATATCACAAACAACTCCTGTCACTTGGGAAAAACCCAAATCAAAAGTGACACTAGCGCTACCCCCGAACCCAGGCAAACAGATGAATTACCTAGAATAACCGAACAGTTGACGTGAAGGCTGTTCAAGGATGGTGTTAAAAAGGTAAAGTTCGTAGAGTGTAAAGAGCTTAAGGATCACTATCCTAATTATATCTGGTTAGGCAAAGAATCCCACTAAGGATTCGTCCGATTAACCACAGTAGCATGAAAGCAGAGTTGGGCAAAAAGAACTTGTAATTTGTACTTTTAACTACAAATTACAAAACTACTGACACAGTAGTTGGGAAGTTGTTGAAACTACAACTACTTTTATAATTTGTAGTTGATGGACCACAACTACAACTACTGTAGTTTCAAAAAAGTAGTTGCATTTTTACAACTACAACTAGTAGTTGCAACTGTAATTATGGGCCTGAAACTACAACTACTTTTATTGATAACGAGTAATTATCTACTACTATCTACCAGGTCATTCAAAAAGTCCTGTCGTTTTTTTGGGGGAAATTATAAATAAATAAATATTTTCAAATAATCACCTTTGTTCATCAAAATATCCACCGTTACAGTCGGTAACCTTCTCCCAACGAGATGGTAAAGCCTAAATTCCTACCTTAAAAAACTGTTGATTTTTACTGCAAAAATAAGTGGTCAGTTCGTGAATTAGGTTGTTACGGTCTTGAAAACATTTCTGTCTCAGATTGTTGTCGAGATCTCTGAATAGGTGATAATCAGTGGGTGACAGATCAGGGGAATATGGTGGGTGAGGCAAAACTTTCCAGCCTATTTCTGTCAATTTTTCCCAGGTCAATTTGGCGGTGTGTGGTCGAGCGTTGTCTTGAAGAAGCAAAGGTCTTCTTCTGTTGACTAAGCCGGGATCAAAAGTCTTAAGCTTGGATTGGCAATGGTCCAGTATATTGCAGTATACTTCTGCAGTGATGGTTTGCCCTTGATTCAGAATCTCAAAATGCACTATACCTTTGGCTGTCCAGAAAACAATGAGTAAAACTTTCTTTGGATGGAGATCTGGTTTTGGAAATTGTTTAGGTTTCTCATCTGCCGACAACCACTGATATGATCGTCTGAAGTTGTTGTACAACACCCATTTCTCATCACAGGTGATGATTCGATTCAAAAAGGGTTCGACTTTCAAGCGGGAAGTTAACGAAGATGCAGTTGTCAAGCGAACAAGCATATTGGCATCTGAAAGCTTATGAGGAATCCATTTATCCAGTTTTTTCACTTTTCCCAGTTCTTTAAGGTAATTCCAGGCAGTGGTGGGTGAGATATTAAGTTGAGAGGCTATCTCTGAACAACTTTGACGCGGATCCAATTCTACTACTCTTCGAACGTCCTCCTTATCAACTACAGTCGTCTTCTAGTGTCTCGTCGCCTCCACGAAATTTTGAAAACCAAAATTGTGCCTTCCGCTCAGACAGCACATCTTCCCCAAACACGGAGCATATTTTTCTAGCAGTTTCGGCAGCTTTTGAGCCAAGTTTAAACTCAAAGAGCAAAATCGACCGAATTTGAGTTTCAACTGGAATCATTTTAACTAGACAGTTGGATGATGACTGCATTAAAATAATCCTCCTTAGCCTCCTATTTATAAAGTATAAACATTTGTGTTTACATGGATAAAAGTTGTATTGAACGGAATTAATTAGCAAACACTCTAGAATCAAAATAAACAACGAACAAACGAAAAACGACAGGACTTTTTGAATGACCTGGTAGTATTATCGATAAGGAGTATATCATATGCAATTCAGCTAATATATAAAACATGGGATTGATCGAGAACCTAAGGTTAAAAAAAATAATTAACTGCCGGAAATCATGGAAAAAATTAAAGGAAAAAGTAATGTACTATTTTTAAAACAGATTATCAACCATAATGGAGCCCATTTATCTACGGAGTATTCATCTAAACACAAAATAAAAATAGCAAAAACATGTGATTTAATTAGACGTTGCTTAGCAAATGTAGTTGCCGCTCTAAAACTACATTTACAACTACTTGTTGTATTTGCCATTCCCAACTACTTTTTCCCAACTAATGTAGTTGCAGTATTAAATTACAACTACATAACTGGTAGTTGAAAAATAGTAGTTGCGCGCTTCCAACTACAAACTACGTGTAGTTGTCTGTGTAGTTAATTACAAATGTACTGCCCAACTCTGCATGAAAGTGACGTTATATAAATACACCATTAAACAAACATGTCTTTTGAACAAATCATTTTCGCAATTTCAGCACTTAGCATAGTAAGCCGGTTTGGCTAGGTTCAGGTGATGATCCGTGTTCCATTCTCATGGATTCCTATCACTTTGGCTGTATCTGCAGCACTTGCCTATTTTCCCTCCTAGGTACAAAGAATCCAGCCATTGTGAAAAGGGTATGCCCATGCATATGCATATGTACATTAAAACAGTGAATAAAACGCACATTATGGAGTAATTCCATCAACAGGCAGCCAGCAGAGAGAAACTAGCAAGCAACTAGTGAAGCAAGTCAACCAATGAAGAAAATCAAGCCAAAGATTTATTTCACCACGGCTAATATTGCAATAATAATATATTCAACCATTATAATCTTCTCCATATAATTTCTTTTATTTTATTTTCACCAAATCAGATAATACAGTCCACTCTTCCAGAAATTCAATTCTTATAATCTCAAAAATATTCAATCCGTTCAATGTTAAGGTTCGCATAGTGTAAAGGCTCTTAAGTATTTTTTTATTTATATCATCGATACAGAAAAAAAAAAAAAAGCTCGATAAACCAAATGATATACTAAAAAGAGAAATAAGATATATCGTCTTTTATATTCCTTTAGATCGGGTCGAATCCCATTCCAGATCGGGAGAGGTCAATGGAAGAACTCTAGCAGACAGGTCATGTCCTCTCTAAGGTAATCCTAGACGACTTGAGAGGGGGGGGAGGGGACTGACCTGGATTCAAAATTGGAAAGATACCCCCCCCCTCAATTGGGGGAAGGGTTAGTACCGGGAGATGAAAGGAAATAGATGTAAAGTGAGAGGGGGAAGGGGGGAAAAGGCTACTTTTTCATCTTCCCTGAAGAAAACTTTAATCAACAACTTGTTTATTAGAGTGCCCTAGACGGAATAAAATAACAACTCTCGAATATAACAAAAAATCAAAAGACTAACATATCAGTATATATAAAGAAAACTAAATAATAAAAATATTATTTGAAAGTGTTGAATCAACTGACACTGGAATAAATTTACAATCTGAAATGTTATATAACAAATAATAGAGCAACCTACAATACTAAAGGTTGCGGGTACGATTCCAGCGGTGGCCCTAGGATTTTTTAATGGGAGTAAAAAATCCTTAGCTATGCCGTCCATCGGATAGGACGTAAATGGAGGTCCCGAGCCTGTACGATGTCAGGTACTCGTTTAAAGATCCCTATCCTAATTATACCTGGATAGGCAAAATTTAGGACTCCCACTGTAGCATCGTCCGATTAGCCTTAGTAGCATAAAAATGGACGTTAAACAAACAAACAACAAATAATAGAAATTGAAATATAAAATTACATTCTAATGTGATTTTTCTAGTCAATCTTATGTTCTGATAAAATCATAAATACCTAATCTAACACTAGATGGCAGAAAAATGATATTAATGAAGTATATTTGTGGACGAGGTCCACGATTAAGCGTGAAAATTACCTGAATAGTCTTTTTATTATTCATGTTTATTTTCCATCTAACAGCCCAATCTGCAATATCATCCAGATGATTTTGATGAGTATTAAAGACGCGAATAGGGATTTTATCTGAATAACGCATAGCTATATAGTGGCCAGTAAGTAGAATGGTATTCTGAGTAAATCTGACATGCATATGTTAAATAATATACTAAGAATAAATTAAATAATAATATATAGGACGAAATGAAAACCGCCAAACTGCATCAGTAAAATTATCAGAAAGTATTATTCTCTGTGTACTCAATATTCAAAGAGAGATTTGATAGTACATAAATACTTCACATGCATGATTACTTAAATACTGATATAAATTTGTAGTAAAAAGAACTGGAAAAAATTCAATTCAATAGTCATTTTAATACATTTTAGAGTTTAGAGATTGTCATTTTCTAATGTCCGTCAACATTTACAAATCAGGATTCCCGACCAGGGTTTACCCGGACCCATAAACCCGATTTTTTCATCAATTTTACAAACACGAAACCCTAGTACTGTAATATCTCATTATTGATAAGATATATTAAGTTGGTGTAATGGCCGTACCACTGGCCACTATTTGAGTATTTTTGACGATGTGCACTAAATGAACTTTACCCTCGAACACTGTTCGGATATACCAGGTACTTCTTCTGTTCGCCATTGTGTTCGGTGGTAGCGCTAGTGTCACTTTTTATTTGTTTTTTTTCCCCAAGTGACAGGAGTTTTTTGTGATAATAGTGCGCCGTTTGTAATTCTTCTCCTAATTTTTTTATTTCTCAGATAAAATACCATGTCTTACGATTGGTCTAACGATATTTATTCGCTCAACATCACGTTGAGTGTATAGGTGCCTTTACACCTTACGAACCTCACCTTCGAACAAGTTCTCCTTCGAACCTTGCCGTACCGACGTGAAGCGAACAGCCATTTATACTTCACGTGACGTTAAGCGAACCAATATGGCTGCCGCATCCCAAGCTAGCTTATGATAAATAAAAAATCTCCTTTATCAATATATTTTATACTAGCTGTGGGGCCCGGCTTCGCTCAGCGAGTTGTGGAATAGGTGGAATGAAACAATAACTTTAAAATGTAATAGTACAGAAAAATAGACCAAAATTAATCACGATTAAAACAAAATTTGTACCATCCTGAAACTTCAGTTTAGTATTAGTGGTAAGTTTCGAAACCTCAGAGTCCGCCCATATATGGTTTGGGTGTAAGAGACCCTATTAATGCGGTTCTCTCAATGCGTTTTCTTCCCTTTTCTTGGTTAAGAAAAATTATTTTGGCAGCAAATATGTCCTGGTATGTACCATTTTTTATGGTTTTTATGTTCTGATTCCATTGAGACCATTCTCAAGACGATACCGCATCCTTATCAAGTTGAGTAACTTCTGCTTTTTCGAATTCGGTTGAAAATTTAAGAACAGAACAGAAATATTATATGAACACTTTATTTTCGATATACATATATTCCATTAGGTTATATCTTTTATTCATATTATCTATTTTATTCAGTGTTAGTTTTTATTCGCTCACTACACTAATAAGCAATTTTTCTTTTGTTGTAAATTTACTCTTATATTGTATATTGATTAAAGGCAATGTTCGACCAATTCTTTCCTCTTCTGTAAAACTTAAGTCGCTTAGGAATCCAGTTGGTTTTGTTTATTTTTAATCAATTCATTGCAAAGATGTAATGACCTTATTGAAAAATAAAAAGGAAAAAATAATTATTCATACATCATCTCTAGTAATTTGAAGAACACAGCTGAAGCTAAAACCATAACAAACTGAACTAATGAACGAGCTTAGCTAGCGCTCCTGGCTTCCAAATGTCGAACTAAATTTTTTCATTCATTAACTCGCCTAGGCTTATTAGAGGGGCTAATTACATGTAGCGAGAGGCTTAAAATTACAGCCCTTGTCCCTTCAACATCACACATTTAAAATGAAAACTGAAACCTTCTTCATCGTTAGGGGCAATAGGGCAATATGACGACATAACATTCTTGATAGTACGTGTAGTCGTTTTTGAGCCTTTTCGGCACGCACATTGTACACTTTGCTTTATAATATATATTGATTATCTGTAAAATAAAAAAATAGGAGACGAATTACAACGGATCAAAAATTACACTAGTATCACAAACAACTCCTGTCACTTAGAAAAACCCAAATCAAAAGTGACACTAGCGCTACCCCCGAACCCAGGCGAACAGATGAAGTACCTAGAACAGCCGAACAGTCGACGTGAAGGCTTCACGAAGGTTGTTCGAAGGTAAAGTTCGTAAGGTGTAAAGGCACCTTATGCCATTTATAAATGGCTGTTCGTGGAACGCCGGTTCGGGGGAGAACCATTTCTGTTTTTTCCCGAAAAGTAAGGAGATTCGACTACACCACTCATTCACTGGGATGAAAGATATACACTCACAATGATGCTAATTTCAAGTCAAGTTTTTTCCTGTTGTTTCCGATTTGATAGGGAAAATAAGAAACATTGACGTCAAAGAATAGTATTTGAAAATCCCCAATGAGGAAAAGTACCTATGTTAATGCATGAATTTCTGAAACCACATCCTCTAACTAAAATAGGTACATAATACCTGAAAATATACCTAAATGGACAATAAAATTCCTGGATATACTGCGTCTCAAATAGATCTTTATTATTATTAATATTTTTTTTTTAAGTTGATGAAGGTACGGGGGGTGAGTGCAGTGAGCTAACTAGTTGGCCCAGCTGACACCAAACTGCTGTGGGATTAATTACTTAATAATAAGTTTCCCAGCAGCAGCTCGTACCTCTAGCAACAAGGATATGGCCCGTTGGGGATGGAACCATGGCAGCATTAAATTATTTTATTATATTCAAATAATATTCTACAAAGTTTTATATACCTAGGCGAGATAATGTGTAGTAACGGGAGGGATAGGGTATCCGCAATAGAAGAAAGAATAGCCAAACTGGAAAGACTAAACTTCGCTACTAGAAATGTCTATAACAAGAAAACTTTGTCCTCAAATGGACAGAGGAAGAGGGAAGGGAACAGCCCAGGAAGATGAGAGAGTATTGGAGCAAGAGGAAGGCAGAGGGTGTGAAGAAACGGAAATGATATTCGCGTGGTCCTTGCAGGCCGTTTCGTAAAAAAAATAAACTAAAAATAAAAAGAAAATAATATTAGATGCAAAACATGGAGGAAAAATATTAATGGGTCCAAGAGCCTCACTCTACATACACCTAGGGTTAATTAGTTTTGACAGTAATAAGGATGGAAAATGTAATAATGTCATGTTATTGAATATGTTAAATATCATAACTGCAAAAATAAGAAATAAGAAGAATAATTGTAGAGGTGAGAGATAGTCAACTGTTAATCTTCACGATAGGTTAAATGATAATCAGGATTTTCAGTTCGAAAAAAAAACAATTATTTTCGAAAGCCAACGTTTCGATCCAATTTGTGGATCTTCATCAGGGCTAAAAGAAAACAAATACTTGAGTATCTATGCTAGAGGATGACAGTAAATGAATATTTTACAGAACTGACAATAAAATATAAAAGATGGTAAGCATTATACATGAATATATAAATAAGTAAATAAGTAGGTTTATGAATGTAATTCAACATGAAAAGACAGCTGTAAGCAGCTGCTGGTAATCAACAAGCAGGAACCGAAACTAGCGTGGAGCGGGCCCGACCAACATATCTATTCTTTCATGCTCATTATTTATTTATATAAATTAAAACAAAGGCTATAAAAAATGACGAAATAATAATAATATTAATGTTCATAGTAATAATAAGCATATTATTGATGATAATATCCTTTATAATATTTATAACATTTTATTACAAGTACTTCCCAAAATTAGCTCCTTAAAAATGGTTCCAGTTGTATTGGGATGAATCTATTATTATATAATATCTTTATATATAAAAATCTCGTGTCCCGATCTTGTCGGAGGTGAAATCAGAAACTACTCAACCGATTGTGATGAAATTTGGCTCAATGTGAATAGTTTTGTCCAGCTTAAAAGATAGGATAGTTTTTATCTTGATCATTGACCACAATATTTCTTTTATTGCGAATTATTGCAAATACAGTAGGTCGTATTTCGATTATTAACATGGCGTCATATGTTGCTTTCATAATCTTTTTGTTGTTTGTCTGGGGTAAAATCAGAAACTACTCAACCGATTTTTATAAACTTTTGCTCATTGTCTGTAGTTTTGTCCAACTTAAAAGATACGATAGTTTTTTTATCTCGATTATTAGCTTCAATATTACTTTTACTGCAAATTAAATGCTTATTAAAATACAGTAGTGATGGGAAGAAAAACGCCAAACTGTTTGAAAAAACTGGTTTTTATAAAAAACGGAAAAAACTGTTTTCCTGAACCAGCCCAAAAAGTTGGAATTTAGAACTTCCTTCTCTTCCCGTTCTCATCCTTAACTACTCAAACGTTTGTAACTCGTTACAGAACGACTGAAATTGAAAGGAACAATAGTTTTCTTCACCACTAGCGCTCCGTTGTTTGATTTTCCGTTAGGTTTTCTGTGGATTCTTTTTCTATTTCTATTTTTTTCATTTAAAATTTAAAGTGACACTTTTAATTTCATTTTTTATAATGTCATTTTATTCAAGTGCTAATTAAAACATATTTCCAAACTGTTGTGTATGGATGAGAATACATTACAATAACAGGAAGTTGTTATAATTGTTCATTACCGTGAAAAAAAAAGTAAAAAAATGTAAATATGGGTCATTCTCAGGTAAGAGGGCACTTTTGTGTCCCAGGCCGTATATAGCGATTTAGAAAAACTTAGGACTCTAAGACATCAATTTTGTAAATCCAGGCGAGTTGTAAAGGTAGACACCATTCAACTTTATTTTAATTGTATAACACACGTATCTTAAAAACACCAGAAAAAGGTCGAAATTCATTCCCCTGTCATGTACCGAGTTCTGATTCTGCTCAAAGTAAGAGTTCTGTGTCCGTATACTAGATCAATTTTTACTTTTTTTTCTGTTCAATTTGTTCAAAATAGTGTAAAATTTCATAAAAGCAGTCGAATCCTTGATGATAAAGGATTAGAATTGAAAAAAAACTAATTTTTATGTTGTCCCACAGGTTTTCTTTCATTCCCCTGTCAATTTTTAAAATTAAATTGTCACCACACTATTCAGGCGGGAAATTAGTAAAAAATATATAGTCAGCAGGAAGGGGTCTTTCCCTAAGCAACCCCAACTGTTAACTTAAGCTCAGTACAAATCCAAGCTCTCCAGAAGCAAATAAGTTCTCAAACTTGAGAGGTTACGTGTAATAGTCTTCATTCCCCTGTCCTCTATAGTTTTGGTCAGGCAAGTTTTTTCTTTTCTAATTTTTGAGAGATAAAAGATTTTGTAGCACAGATTTCGTTTTTCAAATAGCATTATGATATCTTTTTTTTCCTTTCAACGGTTATCAAATAAGCCTTAAGAATTCATTCCCCTGTCGTTCATTCCCCTGTCTTACTGTAAATAAAATGCTGCAGGGAAATGAAGATAGCGACGTGGATTGAAGCTTTCTTTTGGTGCTCAACTTTTTCAAAGCATCATCAGTCCTTAATAATGAGAAATTTAAAAACAAAAAAAAAAAATAAAAAATATTCAACGTGAATTGGTGTCCTTCCACGTCGACTCCTTGCTTCTTATAGGCTAAGGAATAGTATTACACCGAAAAAAAAGTTTATTTGTAACCATAAAATTTAAAATAAAAACGCCGTAAAAAGTGCCCACTTTGGTGAGAATGACCCATATCAAAGAAGTTTATTTTTCGTAATTTTTCAAGAATTCATAATATTTTAACATTTTTCTCGATAAAGACCTGTAAAAATTATTTTAAGTTTGAGATTTTTTTTAAATTTTGTTGCTTCAATAATTAGTGGCATTTTCTCATTTTATTCTCACATTTTTATTTTTTTCTAATTTTTAATTAATACTATTATTACTCGTTTCCAATAAAACAACACAACAAAAAACAAACACCTGATAGAAACATTACTCTGGAGGTTTTCTGTTTTCCCCAACCTGTTTTTTTCAAACCGTTTTTTCCAACAGTTGTTTTTTTTCAACGAAGAGTTCGTTGGCGTTTTGTAAAAACAACCGAAACGCCCATCTCTAAAATACAGTTTGATTTTTTGTAACTTCTATAAATTTCCAACAGATGGCGGTGTAATTTTATCCAAGAAATCTAACATACTTTAACTAAAAAAGCCCCTGCCTTGGGAAACCTGCGGCACAGAAACTGCTCTCCAATGTGCTCGGTCTACTGTGCAACGCAGATTTTTTTGTCATGCCGCCTGCCTGCTCTGCTCCGCGTGACACTGTTCAATGTACGCCTTGCGATAATCCCCGCTTCCCTGGGTCAACTCACTTCACCTCACATCACGTCGCGGCCCCAACTTACGCCCGGCCTTAAAGTATTGAGAGAGGCTTAACAATCGATTCTCTTGGACACAAGGATCGACCGTAATTTTTTTTTTTTTTTTTGGATCGCCTGTAACCCTTAAAAAAAGTAAATAATTTAGATTTAGAGATGTAATTCAGTAAGCTATAGAAGATTAAATCCTGGCGTACAGCCCTGAACAGAAAGACGCGTGGCTGATGAACAACAGGTGTGGTTTACCATTCGACTGTGACTACAACTGCCTTTTCTGCTTCACCTACCGCCGATACAAAGTAACGATTATAAATAAGAACCATTCTATAAAATAAAAATAAAAATTACCTATAACATATTATTATAAAAACTTTTTTTTTTTTTGTTCAGAACCTACCTGGCCTTGTGTGGCCTAAGGGAGGTTACTGTACAGGTGTAACCAACCAATAGTATAATAAATAATAAATATAAAGGTATAGTATAACCTATATTATAATAAAAACTGTAAAGGCAATGCTATTCTTTATTAACCCTTTGCACTCGAGGTCTCCGGAGCGAAGCCATTTAAAATTTGTCTTCAAACTCGAGGGCTCCTCTACGAAGACATTCCAAATAATTTTCAGTTTTTAACATATAAGATCATAAACAAATCGAAATACTATTTATAGGATATTTCGCTTTTGGTGATAAATGACGATCGCGGCTCGCGGTGTTTTTCATTATTTTTATAGTACGTTAATCTTTTAACATCGGCTATATTTTGTGGTTTTAATTCATCTTTTATTTCCTCAATTGTACAATAATTTAGTTCGGGGCACTAAATAATCCCTTTACTTTGACTTAAGTTTCCCATGTGCTTCTACTTAACCAGAGTTATTAAGCAGATTTTCACATTTCAGGAGCTTTTCTTATTGGATATCTGAGGAAAACTTCAACTAAAAGGGTCCCATCTCGTAATTTTTTAAATTGTTTTTACTACTCCAATTAGATTCTTATGCTTTTATATATAATAATGATAATAATAATAATAAAACTATAAAAAAATAATTTTGAAATTAATATAAAATTATAAAAAAAAAAAAAAAATTCGAAAAAATTATTACTTTCGCTTACTTATATATGAAATATATAGTAAGTAGAAGTATTGCGATCGTGAAAATTTTTTTTTTCTTTTGTAACCATGTGTTCTTGAAGCTTCACAAATGCACATAACCTAAAGTTCATTACAATTCCTTACTTGGTTCTACAATTTTACTATATAATATTACGTTTTCAGGGTGTACGTTTTCGCGAATAAGTTGCGTCGACTTTCCGGTAAGTAACGTCCGAAACGGTGCCGAGTGGAAAGTGTTAAAAATTAGTAAAAAATGATTGTTAATAGCAGGTATAAAAAAATTGTTTATATAGGCCCTATGTCCACGTTTTTTACGGTTAGTGGTAGTTATAGCGATTTCAAGACAACAGAAAAAAAATGCGATTCATTCTTATTTTTTTGTGGCTAGAGGACATTAAAATTAATATTTTTTTTTTTGGTGTATATTCTAATTCTAATTTAGTTTTTCAAATTTTCTTATTGTAATTAGATGTACAGCCTTGCCCAAAAGTATTGGGCACCTACATATTTTTTTCTTCAGGGTGTACGTTTTCGCGATTGTCGGTAGGTAACGTCCGAAACGGTGCCGAGTGCAAAGGTTTAATAATACCATCATTTGGCGCGTTTGATAAGAATAATAATTATCGCCGGTTAATAATCGTCCCAAAATTGATAACAAATTTGTGTAAAAAGGTCCATTTGTAATAATACCGGAAAAGTGAAATAGAAACCAAATATTTATAACCGTGTGAAAAGGCATTTATATCAATACTCTTGATTGAAGCTGATCGTATTATTTCATTCTGCTAGAAAGATAAAATTAAAAATATTTATATATATATTATTTCGTTTTATTATTTACAAAAGTAAAGAAAATGTAAACTAGACGAGAGATAAAATACTGAATTGTGTATTGAATCATCATCATATAACCAATCAGCAATGATAAAACAAACCCATTTAGTTAGGAAGAGTTACTTCAGGGTTCATTGTTCTTATAAAGTGTTTGTTGCCATTCAAAACTTGTTTTTCAATTAATTCAAGGCTCAAACCTAACATGGTTATATTGATATAAACAAATATTGTATTCTCAGGGAAAGAATAAGACTTAATATATACAATAGCAATATTCCCATCCTAAGAATAGGATAACTGATTCGTCTATAATTTAACCCATATATCGAAGACATCAAAACTAAATTTAACAAAGCGCTTCATTAGTAGAAGAATACAATAGTTTATTTTTGGTTTAATTTGGAGAGCGTTTATAGTCTACAAATAATAATTTTAATAACTAATAGAGCACTAATAACGCATAATAATGTATTTTTTTATATAAATCAATATTTTCAGTTTATTTATTGTTATCTTAGGCTGAACTGTAGCTGAAGGACCGACCTAATTCAAAATCGAGTGTAATATATAAGACTAAAATTTAGTTTTTCCTATGTAAAAAACGTTTTTATTTTAATAAATACATATTATTATAAAAAATGCCTCAAATTTCGGCAATTTATAATAGATGAATAATGAATAGGTCAAAAAATTATATAGCATATAAATGAATATTTTAATAATGAAGGCAAAGAGCAGTTTGATTTATTTTTTATTTTCCTTCGAATTTCCGTTCGTAATTTTTTCGTCTCCGTCTGTAAATTAAAAAAAAAAATAAATAAATAAAACAATATATATAGATATATATTATTGTTCGTTTCTGTACATAAATATGCATAATATTGTTGTGTTTCTTTACAATAGTTAAGATGAAGTTGTGTTGCAGGTTATTTATTATTAGATCTTTTATTTTTTGTGAGTTATAATATATCCATTGTATCAAGAACTTTTTTTTTTTTTTATACACTATGACATTGGAACAAATCTAGCCAATTTAAAATATATGTAATATGGGTCTATTATTATTATGTATTGCTAGAGGCTATTTATAATGGTGTACATACTGTATCTACGTATGATATTTTCAATCATGCATAAATATGTCTGAATGAATCTATGTGTAAGTGTACCTATATGTATATATATTTTTCACCATACTGCATCAAAAACATGTGCTTTCAATACTCGGTTTTAGTCCGTAAAGTTTTCGGAGAGAGTCCCTAACTTTTCAGGCCCAGGCCTGAAAAAACTTTTTGGTGCGGTAACCTTACCTGCTACTAATATAAATTAATAAACATGTGTTTGAAGAAGGCTACTTGTAGCTAAACTTCATGTCAGAACTTGAAAATAATTCCTTTAATCAAAAGTTATCGGTACTCCAAAAGGCAAGGCCAAAAGGTTTTAATATAATGAACAATCAGAATTGTACTAAAAATATTAATGTAAATAAATAAGTATTTTTTTCTATTATAGGTTTATAGATGTTTAAAAAAAAAAAAGAAAAAAAAATTGGTGTCAATTTAATTTCTTATATTGTATCTGTAAATTATTAATGTATTATAAAAGTGTTTTTAAATAATTTATTTTTTGAAGAGAAAAGATTTGGCTCCGCCGGGAGTCGAACCCGGGTCACATGCGAGGATGCTAACCGCTACACCACAGAGCTCGGCTCAAGGCAGAGCAAATCCTTCCTCTTCACTGATACCGGCGGAGCCAAATCTTTTCTCTTCAAAAAATAAATTATTTAAAACTAATTTAAAATTGGTGGTCAGCCACAATTTAAGATTGGATTAATTAAGAAAAGTGTTTTTATGTACTCAAGTATGTCTTCGGTGCTTGGTCCAATTTCCGCGCTTGGTTAAACATCGCGCGTTAAACTCGACCGCGCACCGAAACCAACCAATTTTGGTACTAGTAATGAAAATAACTATATTATATTACAAATTTTCAGTAATTCAATTAATGTATAGCCAACTCTATTTGTGGGGGGGGAAACTCCCCTCCAATAGAGTTTTTCCAATGCCTCCCTCCGTTCTATCCAATTGCAAATAAACCTAATTCTATTCTATTATTATTATTATTAAGTCTGAGAAAAGTTACATTTTGTAAATGGTTTTATCAAGAGGACGGAAATAAACTGTAGGACAATAGCTGGTATAGATAAGAGAATATGTTACAAAATAGATGTTTGCTTGAATGTTTTATTACGAGGGAGTGAGAGAGAGAAGCATAAACCCCTCAAGACTCGTGACTTGACCCACTTTGGCCCTCAGCAGACAGCCTTCCTTGTAAAACTAACTCCAATAAACCTGGAGTGGTCTACTTTCCAAGGCTCGTATATTTGTCAGCAGCATCAAATAAATTATCCCAGGTGACTCGTATAAAATATTTAAAAAGAGGAAGCTCCTGCTCGCTATCAATCCTACCTAATTTTTTTTTTTTGTCTTCATATCTTAATTTGCGCTTATCAACAAACTTTGACAATTAGCAAATGTGCGCTATGCTAATTAAATGAGGGCATTTTAGGCATGGGGAAGGATGGCACTCAGCATTAACTCTTGTCTGGCTTCAGTTAATCTGGTCTGTTGAAGAAGATCTCTCATCCAGCTCCTTTTCAATCCTCTATTTATAGGAATATCAGTTGTTGCCATGTCTCTTATCAGTGGATTAAAATGACCGTGAAAGTAGGTATCTTTACGTGTTGGTCTACTAAATCTAAATTTGGTAGATAAGTATTTAGTGTTTTGTTAGTCACGTACTATGGTGCTTTTACTATTAGTATTAAAAGGTCCTGAAGTCTTTGTAAGCGGATCTATTTGGCTCAACCTTATATTTGTGAAGAGTATGCCCATATAGATTTTAGCAAGTATTTTTGAATGAGTAAGTTTAAGTGGTGTTTTCGACGAATGAGCAGTTATTGTTTGATAACCAATTGACTGCTCATATCATTCTACAATCTTTTTATTCTATATTGGTTTGGTCGGTTTTCACATTCGATTCATCGTGCATTGAAACCAATCAAATTAAGTATCAGAAGAGTTGTGGAAGGGGGTGTCATCAACGTATTTTAAGTGCTTCTAAAATGATTAAATGTTTCGATTAATTAACTAAAGAATAGAGAACAATTGTTCAACATACATTTTTAATAATGATAAATGTTAATTTTTTTTTTTTTTTTGGCTTCATAATTTTTTTTTATTTTTTTTTTATTCGGTACCCTTTCCTGGCCATATGTGGCATACGGGGGGTTACTCTACAGGTGTAACCAACCTATCCTAACCATGGTGGGTAGGTCGAGATTTTATTCCGTGGGGCCTCCACGAAATAAAAGTCAACCATCCCAGGGCGGATTCGAACCGCCACAGTTCGGCTCGAGCGTGTTAAAGCGGGCCGCGCTCCAACACGCTCGGCTATCCCCGGCCCTGTCAACTGTCTTGTGCCTGTCAACAAACCTCGACAATCAGCAACTGTGAGCTGTGCTAATTTAAGTTAGGGCACGTTAGGCATGGGGAAGGATGGCACCCAGCGGTACCTCTTGTCTGCCTTGTTTCAGGTAATCTGGATTTTTAACGAAGGAGATCTCTCAACAAGCGCCTTTTTAATCTCCTAGGTAAGGGCATATCAGCTGTTGCCATGCCTCAAATTAGTTGGTCTGATTAACCGTGTAAGTGTGTATGGAAATGTTAAAAAGTGTCTTTATATGTTGGTCTACTGTTTGCATTTGTAAGTCAGTGTGTAGGGTCTTGTTGGTCACATACCATGGGGCTTTTACTGTAGTAATGAGTCTTAATATTTTTAATTGAAAGGTCTGAATTCTTTGTAAGTGGGTCTTTTTGGCAGTACCTTTTGTCTGCGAGGAGTATGTCCATATAAATTTTAGCATATAAATTATATTAGCATTACATATAGAATGTTTATAAATACTATATAAATATATAGCATATATTAGCATATAAATATCCATATAAATTTTAGCATAACATATATATAATTTTTGTCTCAGTCCTAGTTTTTAAGTTTAAGAAATAAGTGAGCAAAGTAGGTTGAGTCGTTTGTTAAGTGTCTTTCGTTTCAGCTTCACATGCGAGTCCTACATGTAATCCTTGTGTCAAAGATAATGCACGGTTTCAGTTTGAGAATTTGGAATTATGTATAAATTGGAGGGTTTTCAGAAGAGTAAACGTTATGTGTTTTGATTTGTCATAATTTAAACCAATCGTTTACTTTATGTTGTTGTAAGGTTAGTGATGGATGTAAAGAATCCTTGTATTCAATGAGAATTGATGTATCCCCTGCATAAGTAGTGATCTGTGTATCACTGTTTACGGGTATGTCGTGATTGTATATCATATAGAGAAGAGGAGCCAATATTGAACCTTGAGGTATTCCTAGGAGAATTAATAAAATTTCTGCTACCTGCCGAACGGAGGAAAATCTGTCGAAAAATTTTCTTTTCAGTTAAAATTTTTTAAAAAATATGAATAAAAGAATACATTTAAATTTTAAAAACTAAATAATATAAGTTGCTCGTTCAAATATTTACTATATTTGTTTTTTTATCTACCCATTTCATTACATTAATTAAATCAACATATATATATATTTATTTATTTTTAAATAGATGACATAGCTTTACCTTGGTCTGCATAACAGTTTAATATAAATCGACTTAAAGATAGGCGACATGAAAGAGCCCGAATCGATATCCATTGCTCATTCAACACCGTCCACAAACCAGAAGCAGCTGAAGTTGCAAAGCCTACTTAATAATACATCGTCGGCGTCAGTAGTACTACGCCTTTGCTTCGAGTTTTGTTTATATACATCTACAGTTCATTCAAATATATGGATCTCACTTTTACCGATTTTAAATTTTCAAAATATTTATTCTTATTCTGTTTATCCAGTTTTAGCGCTTGATTTCTTGTACTTTTAAATTTTAATTCCGCCTAACTAATAATGTCTTAAGTATCAAATTGCCTTGCAATGAATTATAAACAGTAGTTTACCGGGTGTATTCATTTTTACCGAAGATTATAACACTAATATTGATACTAATACAAGGTATTTCGGATAAGTGCAGAAAAAAAAATTAATTCAGTTTTTTTTTATTTGCTCCAAGACTCATTTTGCCAAACAATTACATAATAATCACACGTAGGCAGGGGCGGATCCAGCACGATATTTGGGGGAGGGGGGGGTTCACGACCCCCTCTCTCTTATATGGTAATCACGAGGCTGACAGCACCATTTTTGTATGAGATTATTACCTTGTATTAAGAAGGGCAGCGATCAAAGCAACCAAAAGTGTTATGTTTTTGGCATAATAACTACCTAATTGCATTATTCGTTAAAAATACAAAAAAAAAATTGAAAAGTCAAAATATTTGAGGGAGGGGGGTCATGATCTCGTGACCCCCCCCCCTGGGTCGGCCCTAGCAACTGTAGTTGACATTATTAGCTAGTAAGACAGGTAACAATAAAACACCAAAAACTACAATAAAGGTAATAATATGAGATGGAAATGGTTGAGGGGCGGTCAAATGAAAACACTAAATTCGTTTCCCGGCCGTGGTCGAATCTTTTATCTTCTAATAAAATAGTTTAAAAATTATAAATTAATTATCTAACGATAACTAATTACTACATAATAATTTCTAAAAAGCAATGGGATTGATTTCCATCCATACCAACACCAGTAGTGTACACTACAACCCACAAGTACCCCTGCCTGCTCGAGAACCTCTATACAAACGTTCGCCACACTAACAAATTTCATTGCCGATAATCTATTTAGGACGGTAATAGGTTGGCGCCTAACCGAAAAATAGAATAGGAAGTGAGCGGAAGGCACAACGCGATGACAACAGGAAACATCATTGAGCGATAATATCCGGGATGGAGGCACAATCTCGTTGCTATCCGAAATATCGATACAACTCTCCATCAATAGTCGATAAACAGGGCTACATATTGTTTGTTTGTTTAACGTCCATTTATGCTACTAAGGCTAATCGGACGATGCTACAGTGGTATTCCTACATTTTGCCAATCTAGGTATAATTACGATAGGGATCTTCAACAAGTACCTGACATCGTACAGGCTCGGGACCTCCATTTTAAGTCCTATCCGAGGGACAGCAAAGGATTTTTTTCTCCCTTTAAACCGCGGGACGTGAACTCGCGACCTTTAGGATTGTAGGTTGCCATGCCAACCACTACATCACAGGTGACCCCAGAGGGCTATATATAAAAGGCTTACATGAAGAATACTGAATAGTTTAATATTTCTATGATAATAATAATGAAGGTTTAACGAAGGTTCGATGCCGACACCACAATTCGCTCCCTGCGCACCTCCATCCAAACCCAACTTCGACAGATCTGCCTTAATGCAATCCTCCCACCTCCGTCTCGGCCTACCCCTCGGAATTTATCCATTCGGCACGGCGCTTATAACGAGACTGACGCTGCTACAGAAGAAGTGCGCTTGCGCCAAACGCCAGCAACCAACAGCTGTTATCGTGAATCCTTCTCTTTCGAATGTAGTGCTTCTCGCTTCTGTAAACAAATCAGTACAGCCGTAGCCTTCGTTCGCATTAGAGTTGTTTTTTTGTTTCGCCGGAAAAATGTTAAGTGTAACATAGAGCAACGACTTGTTGTGAAATTTCATGTGAAACTTGGAAAAACCGCTAGTGAAACTTATAATTTATTGAAAGAAGTGTATGGCAATGAATGTTTATCACGTGCACGTGTTTTTGAGAGGTTTAAGCGGTTTCAAGATGGCCGAGAAGACGTTCAAGATGATTCACGCCCGGGTCGCCCTTCCACGTCGAAAACGGATGACAATATCGAAAAATCAGTAATCTGATTCGATCTGACCGTCGGTTAAGTATTCGTGCGATTGCTGAAACTGTACGAATTGATATGGCCTGAATTGTGGAAGGACAAGTCATGGGTTATCCACCAAGACAATGCGCCGGCTCATTCTGCATTGTCTGTTAAGAGGTTTCTAGCCAAATTCAGCATCCCAGTGTTAGACCATCCGCCTTATTCGCCGGATCTTGCGCCGTGCGACTTCTATCTGTTTCCTAAGGTGAAATCTGCATTAAAAGGAACAAGATTTGAGTCTGTTGAAGCTGTGAAAGAGATAGCGGCTCGCGTCCTGAAGGAGCTGACAGAAAAAGACTTCCAGCACTGTTTCGAACAATGGAAGATTCGCATGGAGCGTTTAGGGATAGAGGAGGGGTGTATATTGAAGGTGATAATAAGTAAAAATGTATGAAATAAAAATAAAATGTTTTACAGCGTCAGTCTCGTTATTAAATAGCCACACCTCGTACATCTTTTCGGAATCCGTTAACTACTATGTTTCATGCCCATTTTATTTGCATCGCTGCTATCAAGTCATTAATTATTAATCAAGTCCCTTCCGCATTTATGCCCCCTCAGAATATTTTAATTATGATAAAGCTTACCTGATATTAAAGAATACTTGATTCTCATTAAACATGGCGAGTTTACCAGGTTTGATCAAAATCGTCAGAGCCGTTTTTGAGAAAATCGAAAAAAACGTAAAAATGTGAAAAACATGTTATGAAATAAAGAGCCCCCTCTGTTTATTAAATTAAATTTTCATGAATTTTTTTCTGTCATATCGGGAACGTATAAATACATCAAATTCCCAGTTAGATCAAAATCGTTAAAGTTGTTTTTGAGTAAATTGAAAAAAGCACGTGAAAATGAGGAAACAAAATTTTAAGTAAGGTGCCCCTTCAAATTGATCAATTTTGATGAAATTTTAACTGTCACATCGCGGGCATATACATACACCAAATACCCAATTTGAGTTTCGTGCGGTTTATAGTTTTTGAGCTAGTCTGTTCATCACACACACAGACCATGTCGAGGGACGGTATTTCCGTTGAAAACCGCAAGTCGAAATTTTTTAAGATCGCAATACTTTCCCTTACTATATATTTCATATATAGGTAAGTGAAAGTAAAAAACAGGAACCGATCGGTAAGGTGCTGCAACCAACGATGCAAATATTTGCAACCAACTTCCTTAACAATGTTTATTCATGGGATGTGCTTTTAATACTTCTACTGGTCAGATGTAACTGTAGGATGTTTATCGCAGTAAAAGTGTTGAGTTTAATGTGTGTTGTGAATATTCCATAAACAACTGCGAAACCCGAGTCGACGTGTTGGCAGCAAAGGAGTGCACAAGATTTGTAAATACAGGAGGAGCCCAGTCAGTAAGAATGTACTTCCGCAGATATTTTTAACTTCTAAGACAAGAAAAAATAAAACGATCGAATGAATTAATTTATCAAAATAATAGTTTTATATTTAAACATTAAATTATATAATAAAGCAACAAGGAAGGTAAGCTTTACGAAGTAATGACTAATCTTAATTTCTTCCAAAGGCTTTACGCCACACGGTGGTCCCGATCTGCCCATCATGGTGCAAAAATACTTACAGTTGACGTATCTTGTTCAAACTTTGTATTATTTTAGTCCACTATTGTAGAGTTCTTTTATATCGGTTTCATGAAAATAGGTAAGGGTGGGGGTAAGAGGGAGGAGGGATGGGGAAATTCTTATTAATATTATAACTTTTAGTAGACAAAACTTGTTCAAACTTTGTTTTGTGTTTATTAATGGATTGTAGAGTTGTTTTATATATATATATATTTGAAAATAGGTAAGAGAAGTGGGAGGGTGGGATAATTTGTGTTTATTAGTAGATTGTACAGTTGTTTTATATAGGTTCATTTCATTTTATATTAACTATCATGTAAAATGTTTAATTGATAACAAAAAGAACTCTTTTAACGCTCTTCAGAATTACTCATACTAAGAAATCATTTAATAAGTCATTTCTAGAGCATTTGTTTGTTATTGTTAGGTAAATTATTTTTTATAATTTAATGAACACGACATTTTAAAACACGAAAAAAAAACATACGTGCACATTTACATAAGAATATAATAAGAATGTTCACTGGGAATAATTTGAAAGTAAACTCGTACTCGTATACAACAGTGGAATAAAAAGAACACGTTCTAAAATGCACATATTGAATTTCAATTGTATAAGTTTAGAATTTTAATACTGGTATTATAAATAAAAATTAAACACAGAAAATTTTATTTCCCTGTAATTAGTGATTTATTAACTAAATCAACAGAAATTAGGACCACAAATATCAAATTAAGGTAGCGCACCCTTCCAGCCGGCCGTGAGTCATGCTTTATCCCTAAAAACTCCCCTTTGCATAATGTTGTGGTGTCGTGCGGGACGTGAAACGTAAACAAATTGAAACAGATAGTTTCTGTAACGTGTAGTGGCACAAAAATCGCAGAAAAATTATTCAGACATTCCCCAATATGAAGAATAGGTGACCGAAATTGTTTACTTTAAAAAATAGTTCATTCACTTAAATCAATGGATACAGAACTCATTTGGATGGCTGTATATTGTATATGGAATGCACATTCAAGGTGACATAATTAAAAATTGATAGATATTAACTAGCGAATGATACAACCATTGGTTATCGGGCTGCAAAATGGGCGCGGATGGAGATGCCAGAAACATACAACTTTGAAATGTTGTATATTCCACAAAGTTTATTCTGTTTTTGTTTCGACTGTATTTTTAAGGTAGAGCATTTATATAAAAATAAAGAAAAAATTAATAGATCCAGAAAAAAAAATTTGGTTTTTGGGATTTTTTGCACCGTAAAGGTCAGGCCACAAATGTCCGCACCGGTTCCGCATCCGCAGCACGGATCTGATTCATTTACGAAGGATAGATAGTAAGTGTTCACACACGCGGATGCGGATGAGGTGCGGACACGTGTGGCCTGACCTTTACGGTGCGAAAATCCCAAAAACCAACTTTTTTTTTCTGGATCTAATAATTTTTACTTTCACTTACGTATATATGAAATATATAGTAAGGAAAGTATTGCGATCGTGAAAAATTTCGACTTCCGGTTTTCAACGGAAATACACGTTTTTGGATCCCCTGAGTCCAATTAACCAAGTCCCGCGAAATGGTCTGTGTGTGTGTCTGTGTGTGTGTGTGTGTGAACAGACTAGCTCAAAAACTATAAACCGTGCGAACCTGAAATTGGGTATTTAAAGTATGTATAAGCCCACGATGTGACAGCAAAAATTTCATCAAATTTGCACAAAGGGAGGGGGTACTTTATTTAATAACTTTTTAAGTTTTTTTCGATTTTCTCAAAAACGGCTCTAACGATTTTGATTAAACTGAGTATTTGATCTATTTATGTGCCTGAAATATGACTGTAAAAATTTCATCAAAATTGATCAACCGGAGAGGGGACTTTACTTAATAAATTTTGTATCATTTTCACATGTTTTTTTTATTTACTCAAAAACGGTTTTAACGATTTTGATCAAACTTGGTATTTGATGTATTTATATGCCAAAGATGTGATAACTAACATTTCATCACAATTGATCAACCGGAGGGGGGACTTTACTTAATAAATTTTGTGTCATTTTCACGTGTTTTTTTTATTTACTCAAAAACGGTTTTAACGATTTTGATCAAACTTGGTATTTGATGTATTTATATGCTCGAGATATGACTGTAAAAATTTCATCAAAATTTATCTACGGGAGGGGGGACTTTACTTAATAAATTTTGTATCATTTTCACGGGGTTTTTTTATTTACTCAAAAACGGCTTTAACGATTAACAAAAATAAGATATGAAAGTAGAAAAATGTGTGACTTTGGGAAATGATATTTAGCAAAACACGTCAATTTCTAATCTAAATAAGTTGGTAAGTGAAAGTTGTGTGTTGCGCGCACGCACCAGATTTTTTTGTTTATTAACTCTAAATATTTTTTTTTTTTTAATTTTATTTAAAGAGATTGCAATATTTACACATTGCATATAACAGCGATATCTTAGCGTATGACATTGATATAGTATTAAAACATTAATTAAAAAACTATCAATCGTATGATTGAGAAATATTTAGGTTTTGAGAATAAGGATAAAACCCCAAAACGTTACCAATATTATGATATCAGAAAATAAATAGTTGTTGTCACAAAAGGAAGATATATTGCAAATTAATCATAACTAAGTAATTATGTTTTCACTTGCTGTGATGAAGAGTTTGTATATTAGGGTTTAAAACGAAAAAAAATAAATTAAATAAAAAAGGGATCTATGCTGTTTTTTTTACTTTCACTTACCTATATATGAAATATATAGTAAGTGGAAGTATTGCGATCGTGAAAAATGTCGACTTCCGGTTTTCAACGGAAATACACGTTTGGGACCCCCTGAGTCGAAATAACCAAGTCCCGCGAAATGGTCTCTGTGTGTGTGTGTGTGTGTGTGTGTGTGTGTGTGTGTGTGTGTGTGTGTGTGTGTGTGTGTGTGTGTGTGTGTGAATGTGTGTGTGTGTGTGTGTGTGTGTGTGTGTGTGTGTGTGTGTGTGTGTGTGTGAACAGACTAGCTCAAAAACTATAAACCGTGGGAACCTGAAATTAGGTATTTAGTGTAGGTATATGCCCGCGATGTGACAGCAAAAATTTCATCAAAATTGCTCAAAGGGAGGGGGTACTTTATTTAATAACTTTTTCGTTTTTTTCGATTTTCTCAAAAACGGCTCTAACGATTTTGATTAAACTGAGTATTTGATCTATTTAGATGCCCTAGATATGACTGTTAAAATTTCATCAAAATTGATTAACCGGAGGGGGGACTTTACTTAATAAATTTTGTATCATTTTCACGTGTTTTTTACTTTCACTTACCTATATATGAAATATATAGTAAGTGGAAGTATTGCGATCGTGAAAATTTTCGACTTCCGGTTTTCAACGGAAATACACGTTTTGGGGTCCCCTGAGTCAAAATAACCAAGTCCCGCGAAATGGTCTGTGTGTGTGTGTGTCTGTGTGTGTGTGTGTGTGTGTGTGTGTGAACAGACTAGCTCTAAAACTATAAACCGTGCGAACCTGAAATTGGGTATTTAGAGTATGTATATGCCCGCGATGTGACAGCGAAAATTTCATCAAATTTGCTCAAAGGGAGGGGGTACTTTACTTAATAACTTTTTAAGTTTTTTTCGATTTTCTCAAAAACGGCTCTAACGATTTTGATTAAACTGAGTATTTGATCTATTGATATGCCCGAGATATGACTGTAAAAATTTCATCAAAATTGATCAACCTGAGGGGGGACTTTACTTAATAAATTTTGTATCATTTCCACGTGTTTTTTTTATTTACTCAATAACGGTTTTAACGATTTTGATCAAACTTGGTATTTGATGTATTTATATGCCCGAGATATGACTGTAAAAATTTCATCAAAATTGATCAACAGGAGGGGGGACTTTAATTAATAAATGTTGTCCAATTTTTACCTTTTTGATCGATTATCTCAAAAACGGCTTTAACGATTTTTATCAAATTCGTTATGTTTAATGAAAATTAGTTGTTATTTAATATCAGGTAAGCTTTATCATTATTAAAATGTTCTGAGGGGGCTTAAATGGGGAAGGGGCTTTTTTTGTTTTTCTATAAAGTACCTTTGTTTTAGTTTATATTGGGAAATTAACTGTCTCTCATCACGCTTAAAAATAAGAAACGGCTCAATATGATATATGAAGAGAATCAAGTAAACATATACAGGAGAAAAAAAGAAAAATATTCCGTCAACTCATAAAACACCTTGAGCTCACGCATGCGCCGTACGCCTTTAATGACAAACCAATCCGTTATAATTATTTTATTATTTATTTCTCTTTATTGCTTTTAAGATTTTACATCTTGTAGCAAGGAGTTCTCCAGGCATAAATTGTACATACAAATAAATTAATAAGTTTTACATACAAAAAAAAAAAAAAAAAAAGAAAATATACATAATAATAATAAAATAAATAAAAATATATATAAATGAACAAAATTAACTTTACACTGATTCGTATCGGAATAAAAGAATAATACAGAGGGCGAAAAAAACAGAATTATACATAACTAGGTAATGAAATAAAGATTCATCTTCTTCAGGAAATTGCTCCTCTCCTTCCATAATTATATATAAGTAATATTACATTTATAAAGATAAGAACAAGCAGACATGTATTTAAAAAGTTTATGTACATCTTACACAAGTATTTACCCATCAGAAGCTATATATATATACACATGCATATATACATATACATAAATATACATATACATACACACACACACATACATATGTATACACATGTAAGAAAAATAAATCAAATAATTTCCATTGAATTAATTTCAAAAACCCTAAAAATAAAAGTTATTCGTACATGATGAAGCTTCTTATTTTTGTGCTTTGTTTAATATAAATGAAAATATTATTAATTTTCTTTATATTGTCAATAGTGAACAAATCCTCAAACATTAAATCGGGACTGAGATCTAGATTTATATAAAATGTTAGAAATTGGGATCTTATGGGAGCTAATATGGGACATGAAATAAAAAAATGCTTAAGGTTGTCAGGTTCATTACTATTACAGAGTGGGCATTTTGAATGAGGATCAAAACTAAAAATAGATCCGCTGATAATTAATCTTTGAAATTTATTTCCTGCTAACCTAACCTGAGAGATTATTCTGATTTTATTTATATGACAACGAAACCTTAGGTAGTCTTCACCAAAAGCAAGATTTGATAGGTTCCTGAAATGTATGCTGTAATTTGATTTAGAAACAATGTCTATGTCCTTGCTCAAAAGGTGGCTGTCCAAACTTGTGATTAAGGAATCCTTTCTCTTCAACAGAATATTTGGATCTTGACTCATCCATACATCTTCAGCTCCAATAGAAATCATAATATTTTTTAATTCTGAAGCCCAATTAAATGGAACGTTTCTGTTTTCAGCAAGTTCTAACAGCCTTTTAAAACAAATCAAAGGTAATCTACTTTCCTGCATCCTAAGGATTTTATACCACCAGTTTAATGCCCGTTTAAAGATATCTAGTTTTAAATGTCTGCAGCCAGTTTCTAATCTCATGTATGAATTCGGGGTATTCCTAGGAAGCTGTAGAAGGCATTTCAAGAATTTCAGTTGAACTTTCTCGACCACATCCCCATGAGGCAAACCCCAAACTTCACTTCCATAAAGCAATGTTCCTGTAACAATAGACTTAAAAAGTTTAATTTTTGTTTCCCAAGAGTCACTTTTGCTTTTTATCATTAGTTTGAAAATCTTTGCTATTGCTATTTGGCTTTTAGAGGCTGCAGCATCTGCAGCTTTGCTGAACTTAGCCGAACCTGAAAACATAATACCCAGATACTGATACTGCTTTGCATATTCCAATAGTTCATTATTATAATAAATTTTTTTCATATTTCTCTTACTTATAGAACCCCTGTGAAATGGCATTATAACGGTTTTCTTCGTATTTAATTGCAGAAGATTCTCAGAGCAGTATTTTTGAAGAATGTTTATTTTGAATTGAACATCTTGAATGGATGTAGCCAGTATAGCAATATCGTCTGCATAAAACAACATCAGGATCTGTTCCAATGAATTAATGAAAATACCTTCTGCTCCATGGTCAATAAAAAATTGTTTCATATCAGAGACATAGAGTGCAAATAGTTATGGACTGAGTTTTTCACCTTGTAAAACGCCTTCGGACACTGGATATTCCTTCGTAAAGTCTCTGCCTTCAGATACATACATTTCAGCCTTTTCATAAAGGTTCATTATAAGTCTAACCATCTTTGGAGATACTCCTATTTTGTATATTTTTTGCCATAACTTTGGGTGGGGTACCGTGTCGAAAGCTCTTTTAAGATCTACGAAAATAATGAAAGCATGTCTATTTTTATTTCTGAGGTATATGTTTATTACTGAAGAAAGACAGAAGATGCCATCAGTACATCCTCGACCAGGTCTAAATCCAAATTGTTCCTCAGGAAGTATTTGGTTAGTTTCTATCCAATCTGAGAGTCTATTGTATAATATCCCAGTAAATAACTTAGTCAGTACATTTATAAGAGATATTGGTCTATAATTGGCTGGGTCTTTTGGTTCTCCTTTTTTAAAGATCATTTTGACATTTACTTTTGACCATGGTTTTGGGATATTCTCTTCTTGAAGAACTGTATTAAAAAGATTTAAGATAAAAGTGAACCAATTTGTTGGTAGCGCTTTATAACATTCATTAGGAATATTGTCTGGACCCGGTGATTTGCCATTTTTTAATGAGATAATTACTTTAGTTAATTCTTCATTAGTAATAGGACTGTCGAGGGTTGGATGTAGAGGACCTGAGAGCTGCAACTGATAGTTATTGAGGAATTTCGGTTTCATAATACTGTCCATGTACGTCTCCCAGCGATCAATACCAATGCAAATATTCAGTCTCTTCGGTCTAAATGAATTAATTATTTTCCAAAACTCACTCGGATGCTTTGAGTTATATATTTTATCTTTCAACTCAATTTCATATATTTTCTTTTTTTTCTTTATAAGTTTATTGTGAGCTGTTTTAGCTTCCCGGTATATAGTGTGCTCCGATTTGGCAAAGGCTGATTTCTTTAATTGTTTAAATAACTTGTTTATATTTCTTTTGGAAATCTTACATTCACTATCATACCAGGGCTTTTCCAGATTTATCATTCTTCTCGAAACTGTTCTAATAATTCCTGTAGCTTTAGCGGAGTATTGGAAAACATTGATAATATGTTCACTTATTTCTTCAATAGATGCAACTCTAGAAACTTGAGGAGAGACTGACTGGACAAATTGATAAAACAAGTTTATATTGGATTCATTAGGTCGAACTATCTCAATTGGAGTACATGGGTTCGCGATTCGACTGACAGAATTATTCGGGTTCGGAAAAATATTTAATTCTAAGAGACAAAGGTGGTGATCAGAGGCTTCAGGAATGGGACAAACCCGGAAATCACTAAATGCTGACAATATATGACTATTTATCCAAACTAGATCAATAACACTAGCCCCATTATTACCAATAAATGTATGATTCCCATTATTATCACTAATAGATCTACCGTTACTCAAGATAAATCCTTCAGATTCCATTAAATGAATTAGTTTTTGACCTCTTTCATTAACTATTTTATCTTGAGATTTTCTCTTACCTTCTAGATTTAAACCCTGGAACAATAAATCGTCATATGAATTGAGATCAGATACTCTAGAATTAAAATCTCCCAAAATACATATTTTGTTATTACCATAAACAAGATTTATGTCCGCCAACTCATCCCTAAACAAACCCACTATAGCCTCGGAATCTAGATTAGGTTTCCAGTATGTTACTCCAAGTATCATGCCCTCATTTTGATACTGCAAATTCAGGAATATCCAAAAATTACCTTTACTAATTATTTTAACATTTAATTTTAATTTCTTTTTAATAAATATTAATATCCCTCCACTTGCCCTACCTCTACTTTTATCCTTTATAGCTTCTACACTGTATGAAACGTAGTTATTCAAGAATTGGGGAATATTAAAATTATTTGAATGTAGCCATGTTTCACAAAAACATAAAATATCAATATTTAAAAGAAAACTTATTCTACTTTTATCTAAAAGGAATAATGAATTATAACCATTAATGTTCCAAAAACATATTTTAAAATCATTTTTTAAATCACCGAAATCTCGCTGCTCCTTTAGTCGCTGCCGATGTACATCCACACGCCTGAGATTGTGAGGTCAGGAGTTGTTTTCCACAGATGGACCGCTGATTGAGTTTGATCTTGGGCGAAATTCGTATTCTTTTAATTTTTCTTGCGTTTTTCTTTTCTTCTGCAATTGTTTGGATTTTTCATCTTCTTGATCTATAATCGTTGGTGAAGCGCTGAGCATATTTTCAACTTCCTTTAGGGTGTATAAGTTGCCTCTTATTCTGAAATATCCTTTTTTATATGAGACGTTTTTATCTATCTCTTTTATTTTCATTAGGGCAGTGAAGATCTTTTTGCCTTCTTCCCTTTCTTCTGGAGATCTGTCATGCTTTATTCTAATATTTTTGACAGCAAATGCTTCTTTTTTTTTCATTATTGCCTGTTTAATAAGGTTATTATTCAGAGATATAAAAATTGGTCTTGGTTCCTGGCCTTTCCCAATCCGGAAACAATTACTAATAGTATATTCTGGCACTTGAACATTGACAGCTTGGCACAGGTTAACAACTTTTGAAAGAATATCCTCATTTTCCGTAAAGGGTGCATTAAAAATAAGAAGGTTATTTCTTTTATTTTCCCTTTTTAATTCCTTTATTTCTTTTTCCAGTGCAATAATTTTTTTATCTTGTTCTAAATTTTTTTGCCTGAGGTCGGTGATTTCAGTCCTTATTGAATTTAAAACAACCGTGATTTTATTTAAGGACGATCTGGTTTCCTCATTATTCTGGTTAATAACTGCCAGCAAGTCTTCGTTGGTGACGGTCATGTTGTGTTTATTGCACAGCTGATAGCCTCAATACCTGATAGCTCGAGATAGCGGGCGAGGTGGGGAGATATCTCACTGATGATCTAGATAAGGGCTGCCTGATTCGTGGCAATTCCTTTTTCTTCCTAACTTTATAATTATTGATATATTTATCAGAAGGCTACCGAAATTTGTAGGAGCACTCTTTAATAGTAATTACACAACCGAGCCAAAAATTACAGTTATAAGACGCAGTTAAACCTTATTAACACTAACTAAACGTAGGATCGATCCGACACTGTACACTGCCTGGGCAGAACTCCAATCCGTTATAATTAAACTGTTTTGTTCATTTGATAAGTGGCAATTAACAAAACGCATTAATTTCTAATCTTAGTAAGTTGGTAAGTGAAAGTTGTGTGTTGCGCGCACGCACCAGATTTTTTTATTTACTCAAAAACGGCTATAACGATTTTGATCAAACTGGGTATATGATGTATGTATATGCCCGAGATACGACTGTAAAAATTTCATCAAAATTGATCAACCGGAGGGGGGACTTTACTTAATAAATTTTGTACCAATTTCACGTGTACATATTTTTTATTTACTCAAAAACGGCTTTAACGATTTTGAAGAAACTGGGTATTTGATGTATGTATATATCAAATATGTAAAAGCCAACATTTCATCAAAATCGGTCCAACTGAGGGGGCACTTTATTTCATGACTTTTTTTTCCAATTTTTACCTTTTTTTTCGATTATCTCAAAAACGGCTATAACGATTTTTATCAAATTCGTCATGTTTAATGAAAATTAGGTTTTCTTTAATATCAGGTAAGCTTTATCATTATTAAAATGTTCTGAGGGGGCTTTTTTTTTTTGGGGGGGGGGCCTTTTTTGTTTGTTTGTTTCTTTCTTATAAAGGACCTTTGTTTTTGTTTACATGGAGAAATTAACAGTCTCTCGTTACGCCTAAAAATAAGAAATGGCAAAATATGAGATATGATAAAAACAAAGAAAACATAAAGAGGAGAAAAAAAGAAAAATATTCAGTCAACTCATAAAACTCGTTGAGCCCACGCATGCGGAGTACGCCTTTAATGACAGACCATTGATCATAATTAAAGCCGTTCTGTTCATTTGAGAAGTGGCTATTAACAAAACGCATTAATTTCTAATCTAAGTAAGTTGGTAAGTGAAAGTTGTGTGTTGCGAGCACGCACCAGATTTTTCTTTAATTATTTTATTTTATCCAACGTTTCGTGCTTCTGGATGTCTCTTCCAAACTATCTCTCCAGGATATCTAGAGTTACTAGTGATGTAGCGGAGACTATCGATAGTTTCGATAGTATCGGACATAAAACTATAGTCTGAGGTGATGACCGGGGGGGGGGGGGGGGGTTGGATAGTATAATTTTTCATTAGGAACAATAAGAGCTATAATGCACTTTTTCATTTGCACTCTTTTTTTTTTTTTCCCTTTTTGTATTAGGGAATAAGATGAACATTTCCGTGAGTAGAGGATGGGGTTCCATTACAACTTGAAATCATTTCTATCAGTTTCAAGCTTAGTCGTACCTGCGAGGAATAAAGACTTTATCAAAAGGTCAAAGAAACTGTATTTAGAGGAAAGCCATGCCAACCCCCTTCAAGTAAACATGCCATCACGGTTCCCAGTTGTCGAAGTAGTTATTTTGACATGACAACATTCGGCACAGAATCCTCGAATGTGTCGGAGTTTTTGAAGAAAAAAAGGTCTTTGTTTTGACATTTGTCTAGACATTAATTTATTTGTAGTTGTGGGACTACTTCCACTGCCACAATTTTCTATTACATCTCAAACAGAAATAAAAGAAAAATGTGATCTGAAACTGATGCCGTTGAATAACCAAACCCGAAACGTTGGATAAAATAGAATAGTAAAAGAACAAAAATAGATCAGTTTCCTTCCTTAAAAAAATAATAATAAAGACTGACAAATAATAAACTGGATGAGGTGAAGTTGTAACAGAAAGAGAGAGACTCCCCACGCATGACAATAAGTGGGTCAAGTATTACTCCTTACACCCTCGACAGAGCTGGCGTCGCTAAGTACCAGCCAAGTACTTAAGGCCATCAACTTACACCATGCTTTTAACTCCTCCATTAACTCTGCAGTACTTATATAAATTATCAGGTTTTTTTATTTTTATTATTATTATTATTATTAAAGAAAGTTAATGCACATACACAGGACATTAACTCCACACATGATGTTACTTTCGATAGAAAAAAAAAAAAAAAAAAAATAAATAAATAAAAAATATTGATACCATTAAAGTGAAAACTGAATAAAAGAAGTAGGTATATAGCTATAACTTACAGGGACGGAAGCAAGAAATTATTCATCTCAAGAAATTCTCTTACTAACCTGTAATATAAAAAGAGATCAACATTAATATAAAATCAAGATTAAATATCATCAATATTAATCATAAAAGAACTTACAAGCTAAGCCTATTTGTATTGTTTTATACAATTGTATGTTCGTTTATTTCCTCATTTATCACTTAATATAAATATATACCGCACTGCTTTATGTTAGTTTGTTGTTTGTTTAACGTCACTTTATGCTACTAAGGCTAATCGGACGATGCTAAAGCGGGAGTCCTAAATTTTGCCTATCCAGGTATAATTAGGATAGGGATCTTTAGCGTGTACCTGACATCGTAAAGGCTCGGGACCTCCATTTTACGTCCTATCCGCGGGACGGCATAGCTGAGATTTTTTACTCCATTTAAAAAATCCTATGGCCACCTCGGGACGCGGAGCCGTGACCTTTAGTATTGTAGGTTGCTATGCTAACCACTGTACCAAAGGTGACCCCTTTATATTAGTTTTAACCATTTCTTTGATTTTATCTATTATTATAATTTATCTGTTATTGATAATTTTATTTTCATTTTCTTCATTTGTTTCCTTTATTTTTTTCTTGCAATGGCATTTGTATTTTTAATTTTTTTAAATAATAGTTATTTAGCCAGAGTATTTTTTTTCTTTTAAAACTATTTACTAATATTTTTTTATTTTTCTCATACAGATATGAGACGAAATCATCCAAAATTACTTCATTTATAATGCCAGATTTTATTTTCTTGTTTTATTCTAATACTTTTAAGGGTGTTGGTCATAAAGTCTCAACCCGACACTTAGGTCATCATTACGGCTAAAAATAAAACAGGAAACACCAAAAAGGGAAAATATACAAAAAAAAAAAACATAAAAGTTCTGAATAATAATGTAACGTGAAAAAAAACATAACGTTCAGAATTATTTAGACTTGTTTCTGTAACGAACTAAGAGTTGGAACAAACTGTCATAGTACATGGTTGTGACTGATATGTTCGAGTACCTTCTACGCTGGCCCAGAACCTTCGAAGCCCATCCTCTGCCGACTAAATACAAGGAGCGATGGACTGGAGAGTTAGTCTTGTTCTGAAGCTTAAGTCAAATATTTATTACTATGTTACAAAGTGATAAATTTTTAAATCAGTTTAAATATTTGTAATCATAATTTGTGTGGCATTGAAAATTGTTTTTTTTTTTTGTTTTTTTTTAAGAAAAATTGTGTAAGGGTCTGGCCACACATGTCCGCACCGGATCCGCACCGCAGCACTAATATAGGTTATGTTCAGAATATTTTTAATATAACTTACATATTACCTTTAGTTATGCCTAAAGTGGCCTGTGTCTGACATGTGTGGCCT
Organism: Aelia acuminata; assembly: GCA_911387785.2. Lineage (NCBI taxonomy): Eukaryota > Metazoa > Arthropoda > Insecta > Hemiptera > Pentatomidae > Aelia > Aelia acuminata. The sequence goes on from OU426979.1 coordinate 180,681,394, forward strand.
AAACTTTAGACATAACTAAAGGTAATATGTAAGTTAAATTAAAAATATTCTGAACATAACCTATATTATAGCTACGGTGCGGACATGTGTGGCCAGACCTTTTAAGGGTGACAATCACATATGAAAATGATATAAGATATTAGTAATCGGAAACGGTAATGATAAATAAACATAGAGTAATAATGAGTAAAAAGAATTCGCTTTTTTTTTTTTTTTTTTTTTTTTCTTCCCACCTCGAGCACTTTGTAAAAGATATCAGAATAAGAATTGAAAGAAAAATTCCTAAATTCCATTACTCGGCAGGAGTGGTGGATCAATTTAAACCAAGAAGCAGAGAAATAAGTGGGTTAGCTGTATCCATTCGATACTCTTAGCGAACCCGGGCAAGAAAGATAAAATATTTTATTAAATCCATCGATATTGCAGCCACTGGTAGTTTTATTAACCCTTTGCACTTGAGGTCTCCGGAGCGGAACCATTTAAAATTTGTCTTCAAACAAGAGGACCCCGCTACGGAGACATTGCAAATAATTTTCAGTTTTTAACATGTAAGAACATAAACAAATCGTAAAAACTATTTATAGAATAATTCGCTTTTGGTGATAAATGCCGACCCGCGGTTTTTCTTCATTATTTTTTTAGTACGTTAATCATTTAACATTGGCTATATTTTGTGGTTTTAATTCATCTTTTATTTCCTCAATTGTACAATAATTTAGTTCGGGGCACCAAGTAATCCCTTTACTTTGATTTAGTTTCCCTTGTGCTTCTACTTTAACCGGAAAGTTATTAAGTAGATTTTCACATTTTAGAAGCTTTTCTGATTGGATATCTGAGAAAACTTCAACTAAAAGGGTCCCATCTCGTAATTTTTTAACTGTTTTTACTTCTCGAATCTGATTTTTTATGCTTGTATATATAAAGAACGGCAAAAATTTTGTCAAATCTAAGGGTTTTCCATCGTTATTCGCTCCGGTTCTCTTAATTATTAAAAATTTTACACAATTTTTAGGTCTTTTTTCGGTATTTCAAAAAACTGTCCACTTTAAATTTAGATTTTTCACGCTTTGCTGGCGGAGAATCCGCCATGTTTGTTAATTAAAAAATAAAGATTAAATAAACAAGGCAAAAAATAATATACAAAGGAAAAACTGTCTTCTAGTAGAATATTAAATAATAGAAATGAAAAGGAAAATGTGACTTATCGGTTGAATAAAAAAATTTCTTAAAAAAATATAATATTTAAAAAATATATATATAAAAAAATTAAAAAAAAAAAATAACTTTGAAATTAATATTAAATTATTAAAAAAAAATAAAATCTAAAAAAAATATTTTTTTTTTGTTTTGCAGCTATGTGTTCTTGAGGCTTCACAAATACATATTACTAAAATTCCATTACAATTCCTTACTTGGTTCTAAAATTTTACTGTATAATAATACGTTTTCGGGGTGTACGTTTTCGCGAATAAGTTGCGTCGAGTTTCCCGTAGGTTAAGTCCGAAACGGTGCCGAGTGCAAAGGGTTAATAAATAGTAAAAAATTATTGTTAATAGCAGGTATTAAAAAATCTGGTGCGTGCGCGCAACACACAACTTTCACTTACCAACTTACTTAGATTAGAAATTGACGTGTTTTGCTAAATATCATTTCGTTAAAGCCGTTTTTGAGTAAATAAAAAAAAACCCGTGAAAATGATACAAAATTTATTAAGTAAAGTCCCCCCTCCCGTAGATCAATTTTGATGAAATTTTTACAGTCATATCTCGGGCATATAAATACATCAAATACCAAGTTTGATCAAAATCGTTAAAATCGTTTTTGAGTAAACAAAATAAACACGTGAAAATGATACAAAATTTATTAAGTAAAGTCCCCCCTCCGGTTGATCAATTGTGATGAAATGTTGGTTATCACATCTTTGGCATATAAATACATCAAATACCAAGTTTGATCAAAATCGTTAAAACCGTTTTTGAGTAAATAAAAAAAACATGTGAAAATGATACAAAATTTATTAAGTAAAGTCCCCCCTCCGGTTGATCAATTGTGATGAAATGTTGGTTATCACATCTTTGGCATATAAATACATCAAATACCAAGTTTGATCAAAGTCGTTAAAACCGTTTTTGAGTAAATAAAAAAAACATGTGAAAATGATACAAAATTTATTAAGTAAAGTCCCCACTCCGGTTGATCAATTTTGATGAAATTTTTACAGTCATATTACAGGCATATAAATAGATTAAATACTTAGTTTAATCAAAATCGTTAGAGCCGTTTTTGAGAAAATCGAAAAAAACCTAAAAAGTTATTAAGTAAAATACCCCCTTCCTTTAAGTAATTTTGATGAAATTTATGCTGTCACATCGCGGGCATATACCTACACTAAATACCCAATTTCAGGATCGCACGGTTTATAGTTTTTGAGCTAGTCTGTTCACACACACACACACACACACACACACACAGACACACAGACACACACACACACACACACACACACACACACACACACACACACACACACACACACACACACACACACACACACACACAGACCATTTTGCGGGACTTGGTTATTTCGACTCAGGGGATATACCTGAGCGTGTATTTCCGTTGAAAACCGAAAGTCGAAAATTTTCACGATCGCAATACTTCCACTTACTATATATTTCATATATAGGTAAGTGAAAGTAAAAATTGTTTATATAGGCCCTATGTCTACGTTTTTTACGGTTAGTGGTAGTTATGGCGATTTCAAGACAACAGAAAAAGATGCGATTCATTATTATTTTGTTTGAGGCTAAAATATAATTAAAATTAATATTTTTTTTTGTTTATATTCTAATTTAGTTTTTCAAATTTTCTTATTGCAATAAGATGTAGGGTAAACCGTACAGTTATTGGCAACGTTAAGACTAAATATCTGTGGTGGAATTAAAAAAAAATCTTTTTATGACGGGATCTAATTGAAACTTCCTATAGCTCCTCTTTATCTATCCTTGTAAAGACTCGAGAGGTTTTTTTGTGTCAAAAGTTCAATAGTTTTTCAATATGACAATATTTATTGTTAAAAGTGCCAAATCTAGTTGTTGGCACCCTGTGGATTTAATTGTGGAATCTTCCCTATGGTTTGTTTGTTAAAGTCTTACTTCATAGATGACTAAAGGTGCCTTTTTCACCTTACGAACCTCATCTTCGAACAAGTTTTCCTTCGAACATTGCAGTACCGACGTGAAGCGAACAGCCTTTTATACTACTCGTGACGTTAAGCAAACCAATATGGCTGACGCACCCGTACGCACAGCTTATGGTAAAGAAAACATCTCTATTATCAATATATTTTATACTATCTGAAAAATAAAAAAATAAGAGGCGATTTACAACGTTTCACAAATTACACTAGTATCACAAACAACTCCTGTCACTTAGGAAAAACCCAAATCAAAAGTGACACTAGCGCTACCCACGAACCCAGGCGAACAGATAAAGTACCTAGAACACCCGTGAAGGCTTCACGAAGGTTGTTCGAGGGTGGTGTTCGAAGGTAAAGTTCGTAAGGTGTAAAGGCACCTTTAGCCATTCAAATATTAGACTCATGTATATCTAGTAATAAAATTAGGACTTGTTTACCTGTTTCTTAAAGTTAAAGTTGGGGTGTCAATAACTTTACTGAGTACCAATAACTGTACGGTTTACCCTATTTTTTTTTTCTTGTTCTGTATTTTTCATTTTTTTTTTTTTTTAATTTAACACAAGTATTTTATTCAATTTTTTTCTCAGTGAAAGAAACTTTTTTGTCTCCATTAATTAATATATATTTTACTTTATTAAATATAATATTTAAAAATAAGTTTAGTTTGAAGAAATTCGGAACATTGAATTACCAAGTTTCCGTAACAGCCGAAACTGTTTAGGCTGAATGGAGGGCTGCCTGGAGAAGGGCCAAGTAGATATGTGTTTGGTCCATTTTTAAAAGGGCTTTTTCTGGACGACCCCACCCACCACACTCCAGCCACTGGATCTCCTTCCAGGGATAGATCAATCCACGGGGTCAACCACACCCCCCCCGCATGTCCTGTAGGTCGAGCGGCTTCCGGAAGGGACGGGAATAGATATCAGAGGCCCCCATACTCCGGCAACGCCCACCTCTTTTACATAGGTGATTCTCGAACTAGGGGAAATCGCTGAGTCCATGTGAGATTGTTCAGTACAGCCTTCATCCAATTTGTAAGTGGGACAGATTAAATACAAAATCCAGTGGTGGCATGGAATGGCAAATTCAATCCGCCCGTATGAAATAATTCGCATTCGATATTAAACAATCCCCTCATAGCCTTTATAGACTTATTTTTTTATTTTATTTTATTTCTCACTCTACCGTACCTTTAAGGTAATACGAGTGTTAGCAACAGTGGTATGATAAGCATGACCGCATAACATACCACTGCTGCTAGTAGATCACATTACTTCATAGTCGGTGCTCAGTGTCTAACATTTTGCAGATCAGCCACTGCCCTCTTCTTCGCCTGCTGTGTTCTGCGGCCTGACTGGAGATGCATGTCTTCTTCCCAAGGTGAAGTGGGTTGGGCCCACAGCTTCCTTTCACCCGGACACAAAATTAATGAAGTGCTGGTAATTGTCTTTAGACACCAGCTGAGGAAGGTTGCTCTCCGACAGTGTGTAGAGCCCAGTTTCTCTCAGCAGCTTGGCCCTTAGTGGCTCATAGGCAGTGCAGGCAATAACGACGTGCTCAGCGGTTTCTGGGACCCCGCAACTGGGACATAGAGGATCAATGTTTATTCCGTGCTTGTGAAGTTTCGCTCGAAAACCTCCATGTCCCGTTAGAATCTGAGAAGTCCAGTAGTCCGGGAGGACCCACGTCTTCTCTAGCCGCGATTCAACGGTGGGGAAGTATTTCCTTAGCGTAGCCCCGTTCGGGGTCGTCAACCACCGTCGATTCCATTCTGCAAAAGTGTTCTCCCGGAGGATCTTCTTCCATTTGGTGGGGTCTGCACAGATTCTTCCACGTAAGTTTGCTGGAATATCCGCCAAGCCGTCTCGTTTAATTTTATACCGAAGTAGGTCTTCTTTTAGGAGGAGGTCGAGAGGAATAGCTCCTCCTAAGATCTGCACCGCCTCGTGAGACACAGTTCTGTATGACCTGGTCACTCGAATCAGGGCCATCCGTTGGATTGTAGCCAACCTGCTCTTCTGTCGGTGCGAGAGATCTCCAATCCAGGCAGGAGCCGCATATCGGAGTATACCAACAACCACAGCATTATAAATGGCTATGGTAGCTGGATATCTAAGGCCCCAAAACGCGCCACCTATGCGACTCAAGCCATTAAGGGCAAGGCTTACCCTACATCTCAAATAGTCCAAGTGAGGCGTCACATTGAAATTCCTCCCTATCCTGATTCCAAGATAGGTGACAACCTCACTCGGAATTATTCTTGTTCCCTGTATACTCATTGATATAGGGTGAGCCCTGTCTGTTTTACCTCTCAAGAGGATAGCTTGGGTCTTGGCTCCTGCCATCCTCAATTTCTTCCTCTCACACCATCCTGCTACCAGGTTGGCGCAGCCTTTATAGACTAAGTAAACAAACCCAAGGGCCGATCCAAAGGGTGTGTCACAGCACGGTCGTCACCGCCAGGAGGGGAGAGGGAACGCGCCCCCCCTATATTTTAATTCGAATATTAAACTTAATAATATTAAAGCCCCCCTATCAAATTGAATACAATTTTTTTTTTTTTCGGTTGGCACATTAGGCCTAATGAGACCTTTGGCCGCGCAGTTTGTTCTTCTTCCAGACATTTGTGTTGCTTGTGGGAGCACAGACAGCCTGGAGGGGGTAGCCCAAACCTCACGTTGCTGCAAGCCATGGTCACCATGGTGCAGCGGCAGACTGCCCATAGCTCCATAACCAATCCCATTGGGGCCAATTTGGCAGTGTCCTTCCCACCGATGACATCAGCTCTCTCGGGTTCAAGGACAGTGACAAACTGGTCTAGGTCCAAGGATTAAGGTAGGTCAGAGTCAGCGTGCCCCGAGGACCTATATTTCTTTCCCTGAAGCACACCGTCCTTGAACCAAACATCCTGGCGGTTACTGACATCCTGGAAAACCACACCACGATTCTCGCTGAGATACACGGGGAAGGTTCATCACTCCTACGCCCGGTCGGTGTGTGTCGCCTCCAGTAGGCTGACTGGCCTCACATACTCGGGGGTGGGGGTACACTTGGACTGGGTTCATTGGTGGTCGGTCACCCGAATGGAGCGGTCACCCATCCAAGTACTAACCACGATGGACGTTGCTTAACTTTGATAACCTATTGCAAGCGCCCTTGTCCACTCGGCCATCCCGGCCCCTATGGTTTACTATAATGCGACAATATGCCACCTACCCATTGGCACTACCCGTACTGCGAGATAGTTACGCAAAGAGGAGTCGATGTCAGTTGCTTAATGACATCACACCTTATGAGAGAATCTTATCAGAGATTTTGTACAAGGTTTAGGAACAAGCCGTAACTAAAGCAGTGTTGCCTCTATTAAAATTTTATAGAGACCAACCTCACGACTTGAAGGTGGGGGGTGAGTGTTTAGTTGGCCAAACTGGAGGGTGAATAGTGAATATAATATAGCAGGGACTTGCCGAATCTATTGATCCATACAATTCTGAACAATTTCAAAGAAACCATCCCATCCCGAGGTGGCCATAGGAGTTTTTAAAGAGAGTTAAAAAAATGGCTATGCACTCTCTCGGATTGGACGGAAAATGGAGGTCCTCAGTCTGTGCGAGGTCAGGTACTCGTTAAAGATCCCAATTAAGGTCTGGCCACACATGTCCGCACCGGATCCGCACCGTAGCAATAATATAGGTTATGTTCAGAATACTTTTAATTTAACTTACATATTACCTTTAATTATGCCTAAAGTTCAGGCCACACATGTCAGACACAGGCCACTTTAGGCATAACTAAAGTTAATATGTAAGTTAAATTAAAAATATTCTGAACATAACCTGTATTATTGCTACGGTGCGGATCCGGTGCGGACATGTGTGGCCAGACCCTTATACGTGGATTAACAAAATTTAGGGCTCCCATTGCACCATCGTCCGATTAGCCAAAGTACCATGAAGGGACGTTAAACAAGCAAACTCAATACGAAAACGTTGATTAGATCCTGGAAAATACGAATTTAAAATATTTACCCGTATAAGTGGTGAACAATTTAGAAGTTAGGGACGGCAAAATTGATGAAGAAATCAAGCTTAGATTAAATGCGGTAAATGCTTGCTACTTTTCAGACACGAAATTGGTTACCTCGTGCGTTCTGTACCGAAACTTAAAAATTAGGATTTATAAAATTATTAATCTTCCATCAATACTTTAGCGATGTGAAACACGGCCGCTAACACTGGGGGATGAGCAGCGGCTGTCGGTTTTTGAAAATAAAGTACTGCTTAGAATATTTGCCCCGAAGAGAGACGAATCTGCCGGAGAATTAAAACGTTTTTACAACGCCGAATTCAGTGAACTGAACCTGGTAAATAGCTGCGCGAAGCCGTAATGATACGGGCATGTAAAATTTCTAAGCTCGTGATTCATTAAAAGATGAATAAATGCCTCCACTGGGAAACATCCCAGAGATAAGCCAAAATGGATGTGGGATGATTTCGTGAGGGCATATCTGTCTAAGTTGGATTTGGATGAGGGTCAATGTATAAGCTGCCAAGGGAGCAAATGCTGGTGTCGGCATCCAACCTTCGGCTACGTGAAGTCTTTTATAATAATTGTTATTATATTAGTAAATAAGCAGTTACATTTTTTTTTTTTTAATTATACAGAAAAGCTTTAAGTGCTTAGTGTAACATATTCATCTAAACAATATGTACTTTTTATATATAAATAAATTTTTTTATTTATAATATAATAAAAATGTAAATGTTGTTTAGATGGATACGGTGTTAGCATTTTATATGGTTCTACTTGTAGTTTAGTCCCACACCTTACATATAATTCAGTTTAATAATCATTCATTCTTCTAGTCTATAACCCTTTATAATATAAATCTTATGGTTATTCTTTAATCATAATTTATCCGTAAATATCTGAAATAACAGAAAGTTTCTGAAAAAAAAAAATCTGGTGCGTGCGCGCAACACACAACTGTCACTTACCAACTTACTTAGAATAGAAATTGACGAGTTTTGCTAAACATCATTTCCCAAAGTCACACATTTTTTTACATTCATATCTTATTTTTGTTAATCGTTAAAGCCGTTTTTGAGTAAATAAAAAAAAAACCCGGGAAATTTATTAAGTAAAGTCCCCCCTCCCGTAGATCAATTATATTGAAATTTTTATAGTCATATCTCGGGCATATAAATACATCAAATACCAAGTTTGATCGAAATCGTTAAAACCGTTTTTGAGTAAATAAAAAAACATGTGAAAATGATACAAAATTTATTAAGTAAAGTCCCCCCTCCGGTTGATCAATTGCGATGAAATGTTGGTTATCACATCTTTGGCATATAAATCCATCAAATACCAAGTTTGATCAAAATCGTTAAAACCGTTTTTGAGTAAATAAAAAAAACATGTGAAAATGATACAAAATTTATTAAGTAAAGTCCCCCCTCCGGTTAATCAATTTTGATGAAATTTTTACAGTCATATGTCGGGCATATAAATAGATGAAATACTCAGTTTAATCAAAATCGTTAGAGCCGTTTTTGAGAAAATCGAAAAAAACCTAAAAAGTTATTAAGTAAAGTACCCCCTCCCTTTAAGTAATTTTGATGAAATTTATGCTGTCACATCGCGGGCATATACCTACACTAAATACTTAATTTCAGGATCGTACGGTTTATAGTTTTTGAGCTAGTCTGTTCACACACACACACACACACACACACACAGACACACACACACACAGACCATTTCGCGGGACTTGGTCATTTTGACTCAGGGGACCCCAAAACGTGTATTTCCGTTGAAAACCGGAAGTCGAATTTTTTCACGATCGCAATACTTCCACTTACTATATATTTCATATATAGGTAAGTGAAAGTAAAAAAAAAATGGCTAGGTAGAATAAGAAGGTTTCAAGTGGAAAATACAAACGGTTAATTAATAGCGAATTGCATAAGCTGTTCCCAATAAATATGATTGAGGTGATTGTAGAAGGACAAAGAAAAGAGGTGTGCAGATGAACAAATCCCTAAAAGATTAATTGGTAAGTATTTTGTATATGGTAAATGGGTGGATTGCATCAAAGCTGATCTTGCGATGTTCGGGTTGGATGGTGGTCAGTGGATGGCAGTATGCTAGAGTGGTCTATGAGCATAGAACTTTCTTCTTCACTTAACCTTTTTTGTGAGGATTTTCACACAGAGAAAAAAAAATCAAGGTAGAGAAAAATTACCATATAGAGGAAACTGGTAGCACTTAAAAAGTGAAAGAAATGGACTGTATAAAAAATAAATAAATAAAAAAAATCTGGTGCGATGCACGCAACACACAACTTTCACTGACCAACTTACTTTGATTAGAAATTGACATGTTTTGTTAAATGCCATTTCTCCAAGTCACAAATTTTTCAACATTCATTTACTTATTTTTGTTTGCATTTGCTCTTTAAAGTACACTAAACTTTTTTATTATTAAATATAAGTTTTTACTTATGATAATTCGGCAATGCAAGCATAATACTCCAAGTCTGATTTTATAATTCCGTTTGATTTAGATGATACGGCATACTACACTAAGCACTGACAGCTTCGCTGTATAATCCAATAAATAAAGTTTTTTTTTATTTTCTACCATCGTTTTTCATAAACCTCGTAGAACATGTAAAAGTTCAATAAAAGCTCTGATGAATATTTGATGAAAACAGTTTAGGCATAGACGGTGTAATATATGGTGTAATGAAATATGGCAAGTCCAGGCAAGATACTTTCTAAGGAAAATGTATTACACTGAGAAATATTTGATACACCCACAAAGTGTACTCTAAGTAAATAACTTTATTCTAAAAGTTTATCTTTCATGTTTATATTAGGAAATATCTTGGAAAGATGATATCAATTTACAACGAAAAGAAAATATTGCCTAGCGAGAGTCGAAGTCATTTCATTTTATAGAAAGTAAGCTAGATTTATTATTATTATAATATAATTAAATATTTGAATTAATTCCAAATATTTTATTTTTGAAGAGAAAAGATAAAAATTTAATATTAATATAAAATTAAAATAAGGTGGTTACCCACGAAAAATGATGAAACTTACAATCCTAAAAGAAATAAATTCGCAATAATACAAGGAAAATGTAGAACATGTAGAACAACCCCCATTTTAGCTTAACCTTTTGCACTCGAGGTCTCCGGAGCGGAGCCATTTAAAATTTGTCTTCAAACTCGAGGGCTCCGCTACGGAGAATACGCAAATAATTTTCAGTTTTTAACATATAAGGACATGAACAAATCGTAAAAAATATTTATAGGATATTTCGCTTTTGGTAATACACGACGGTCGCGGCTCGCGGTGCATTTCATTACTTAACATCGGCTACATTTTGTGGTTTTAATTAATCTTTTTTTACCTCATTGTACAATAATTTAGTTCGGGTTACCAAATAATCCCTTTACTTTGATTTAATTTCTCATGTCCTTCTACTTTAACTGGAAAGTTATTAAGTAGATTTTCTCATTTTAGGAGCTTTTCTGATTGGATATCTGAGAAAACTTCAACTAAAAGGGTCCCATCTCGTACTTTTTTAACTGGTTTTACTTCTCCAATTGGATTTTTTATGTTTTTACATATAATAATGATAATAATAATAGAAGGGGAGAGCGGGGTTGGTTGGCATAGTTTATAATTTATAATAATTATAATAAATTATAATTATTATAACACATATAATATATGTGTTTTTGAAGCTCACAAATACATATAAGCTAAATTTCATGTTGTTTAAATTATAAAAATGAATTGTATAGTTGATTAAATCAATGAATTATTATTTTTTCTTTTTTGTACAGAGAAAACAACTCGATTAAAATCAAAGGCATAATAACTATTACGAACACATTTTATTCTATTTTTGAACGTTAAATTAATATATATATATATATATATATATATATATATATATATATATATATATATATATATATATATATATATATATATATATATATATATATATATATACGATAGGTTAAATAATGATCAGGATTTTCAGTTTACAATGATATTTATTATGGTAAGCCAACGTTTCGATCCAGCTTGTGGATCTTCATCAGGGCTACTGAGTCCAGGTGGATACTGATGGAGTCCGGGAGTGGATACTGAGTCCGGGAGTATCCACCTGGACTCAGTAGCCCTGATGAAGATCCACAAGCTGGATCGAAACGTTGGCTTTCCATAATAAATATCATTGTAAACTGAAAATCCTGACCATTATTTAACCTATCGTAATTGAAGAACAGTTGACCATCTCTCATCTCTACTAATATATATATATATATATATATATATATATATATATATATATATATATATATATATATATATATACATATATAAGTATAGTATATAGGAATAAATATCATTCAACTCTAGTTCTCTAATTTCCTAAATGCATCTCCCACCACCACCACCACCAACCCCTAACCCCCAACCGTAGAATTCCGACTCCATTCAAATAGCTTTCTTATCCCCTGCTAAGGCTGTCAAGTAATGGCTCTTAATCATAACTAATGGAATAGGTTTACATCTTCTAAATGAATTAATATCCTCAGGATTAAAAAGGACATTTCATTAACTGCAGCAATCAGAAGAGAGTTTTAAAAAGATTGCATTAAAATAAAATTCAGTTGAAGAAAGCATGTATTAGTTGAGTGATTTTTGGCAGTGGGCAATTATCTGTATTATAAATTGAAACATCTTTATTATCAGTTTAAAAATCTGTATTATAAATTTAAGTACTAACCTAGGAAGTACTTTTTCTTTCTTTTTTTTTATTATTATTTAATTCGCACCTGTTAATCGAAGTAAATTTAATTGTAAGAAATAAAATACTAAATTTTTAACTGATTATTTTTATTAAATAAAACACCTGGCAGTCTTGTAAGTACTGACTTATAAGCGGGGCCTGGATTTTTATGCTCTAGTATAGGAATTTTTAACGAGTAACTGACATCGTACAGGCTCGGGACCTCCATTTTACGTCCTATCCTAGATAATAATAATAGCCATGAGAATTTTAATTTACATTCTATTAAAAACTGTTTAACCCACTTAAGTTTTACAATATTTATTTAATTATGTCATAGAACATTAGGCAGAAACATATTCAATATCCCATGATCTTATTGCTTAACAACATTAAATTATTACCTTTTCGCTTTGAAATAATGCCAATAACATAAAAGATTAAAAAAAAAAAATTATTCATTTGTAGCTGAATTACTATTCCTATAAGGAATCAGTCAGATGATTTCACAGTGTGAGTTCGGTCCTTTTATAGTCCCTATAACTATGCCAAGATATAATTATAACATTCCTGACACCATCTGTTTTGCCTACGTGTTCGCTTCAAAATTAAAAACTTTTATATTTTATCAAGTTAAATAAATAAATCCACCATCAAAGAGATGGCTCCAGATCGAGATAGGTGGCGAAACTTTATTAAGCCACTATTTCCCACTGATGGATAACAGGAAATAATCAAATCATTTAATAATTAATTTTATGCATGAATTAACTCGTATATATATATTTGAGTTAGTTAATTGCTTATTTAGTTATCTTTATTTATGTTATTCGTATATTTTTCTTATTAACTAGTAAATTTGAATTATTTTTATATTTTAGTTTTAAATACGTTTAAATTTTATTATCGGAAATATATATTTGTTTAAGATTCAACAAAATTTAAATTCATTTTGCTTTTATTTCTAAATAGTCTCCTCCACTTTCTTTCCTATGATATATTTTATACACATTAGTATCTTTGAATATTACAGTTGTTCAATGAGGTATGATATTTTTGGATTTTACGTTGCATATTTTATAGTTTTTATTGCATAGTAGGTATATTTTGACGCTTTTTACTGCATAAAAATCCGGGTTCGGCTTATTAGGTCAGAAAATTCTTCAATTAATTTCTATATCAATTTATACTATGTGATGACCCACACCTAATTATTTGCATTTATATTAAGTGGGCTATGATGTATATTAATTGTTATTATATTATATTGTATGATGGCTATAAATATTTTGTACTTAGATATTAATGATAATGATTATAATTATTGTAATAATTTAATAAAACAGATAAATGAATATGTTAGTATAACTCAGGCCTGTATAGTAATATTAGTTATATTAATTGTATATTTATATTGTATATAGTATTCACTAACAATAAATTACTTCCACTGAGTAATTCTTTGCATATGTCCTATTATTTAATATAATTATGATCCAAGGACCTTTTTACTAACCCTATTAATTAAAAAACCTATTTAATTAAAAAAGGGTCATAGCAACTATAAAAAAAAAAATTTAAAACTAAAATTTCGATAGAAAAGGATTAAACTTAATTTAAAACAAAAATTATAGACGAGCAAAAAACAAAAAAAAAATTATGTGGTTGAACGACGGACGGATAACAAAGGAAATTATGCCACTTAATAAACAATTCACTGTTCGTCTTTTTTTTTTTCTTTTTTTATGACCGCAGAACTGAGCACATACATATTCATACCAACTGAATGACTCATTATCTTCTCATTAAAAAAAAATCATATATACATATGGCTGTCATTCACTAAGCCACTAAGAAAAATGAAATTATCTTCCCTTTACGCCTCACATATCTTATGTAACGAACAAAGAGAAGTCTCTATACAATATTTCTTAAAACGTGAGAAAATTCGAGCTTGAAAATATTCTCATGTGCTGAGAGTAACCAACTACAGGTATCCTAATTCTCAAGAAACAGTTCACTGAACCTCCCTCATCGGAACAGGTAGTCAAACTTCTCGAAATGATTTATGGTTCTAAGGCGTTCCCTAGAAGGGTCTAGACTTTTACGAGACGGGTTTAGGATTCCCATCAATTTAAATTTAAGGTATTTACAGGTTAAATATGAGAATTTACATTTGTACTTTTAAAGTATAACATTCAACAATTTTAAAAAATCTATTCAATCTATAGCATTCATTGAATAATATCACTGTCAACACACTGAATAATCGGTTAAGTTGAATTAAAACAAAAATGCGTGGAGGCAGTTTATTTGGTTGTTGGAGGTGGCTCGAAAGTTATGGGAGAATTTCAGAAAAGTTACTTCATAATCATTATTGGGGTCACCTGTGGTGTTGTGGTTAGCATGGCAACCTACAATACTAAAGATCGCGGGTTCAATTCCAGCGGTGGCCCTGGGATTTTTTAATGGGAGTAAAAAGTCCTTAGGTATGCCGTCCCTCGGATAGGACGTAAAATGGAGGTCCCGAGCCTGTACGATGTCAGGTACTCGTTAAAGATCCCTATCCTAATTATACCTGGATAGGCAAAATTTAGGACTCCCACTGTAGCATCGTCGATTAGCCTAAGTAGCATAAAAATGGACGTTAAACAAACAAACAAACAAACATAATTATTATTTAAAGGGTGAGGGGTAGTCATCTGTAATTCTTTAGGATAGGTTAATTGAATGTTAGGATTTTTAGTTAAAACTTTATGATTTTGAAAAGCCAACGTTTCGATCCAACTTGTGAATCTTAATGGTGGCTTCTGGGTCGAGAGTAATACAAACACTCAGAAGCCCAGTCTTTGTACGAAACACAGATGAAGATTAAAAATTTCATCAAAATTGGTCAAATGGAGGGGGGACTTTTCTCAAAAACGGCTCCAACCATTTTGATTAAACTGAGTATTTGATGTCTTAATATGCCCGAGATATGACTGCAAATATTTATTCAAAATTGATCAACCGGAAGGGGCACTTTAATTAATAAAATTTGCATAATTTTCACGTCTTTTTACTTTCCCTTACGTATATATGAAATATATAGTAAGTGGAAGTATTGCGATCGTGAAAATTTTCGACTTCCCGTTTTCAACGGAAATACACGTTTTGGGGTCCCCTGAGTCAAAATAACCAAGTCCCGCGAAATGGTCTTTGTGTCTGTCTGTGTGTCTGTGTGTGTGTGAGTGAACAGACTAGCTGAAAAACTATAAACTGTGCGAACCTGAAATTTGGTATTTAGAGTATGTATATGCCCGCAATTCGACAGCAAAAATTTCATCAAATTTTCTCAAAGGGAGGGGGTACTTTATCGATTTTCTCAAAAACGGCTCTAACGATATAGATTAAACTGAGTATTTGATCTATTGATATTCCCGAGATATGACTGTAAAAATTTCATCAAAATTGATCAACCGGAGGGGGGACTTTACTTAATAAATTTTGTATCATTTTCACGTGTTTTTTTTTGGGAGGTGGCCAAAATAAGAAGTACATTGTGATTATTTGACTTTAATATTTGACGATATTTTAAAGAATTGATATATTTTATAATTATAACATAGCCACCTGAAGATGAGGCAATGAGCCTCGAAACGTAGTGATGTTATAACATATTAAAAAATATATATTATCAAAAAAGGAAGACTGGATTTTTCACTGAAATATAAATTTAGTGTTTTTTTTTATTTACTCAAAAACGGTTTTAACGATTTTGATCAAACTTGGTATTTGATGTATTTATATGCCCAAGATATGACTGTAAAAATTTCATCAAAATTGATCAACAGGAGGGGGGACTTTACTTAATAAATTTTGTCCAATTTTTACCTTTTTGATCGATTATCTCAAAAACGGCTTTAACGATTTTTATCAAATTCGTCATGTCTAATGAAAATTAGTTGTTATTTAATATCAGGTAAGCTTTATCATTATTAAAATGTTCTGAGGGGGCTTAAATGGGGAAGGGGCCTTTTTTGTTTTACTATAAAGTACCTTTGTTTTAGTTTATATTGAGAAATTAACTGTCTCTCATCACGCCTAAAAATAAGAAATGGCTAAATATGATATATGAAGAAAATCAAGTAAACATATAGGAGGGGGGGGGGAAAGAAAAATATTCCGTCAACTCATAGAACACCTTGAGCTCACGCATGCGCCGTACGCCTTTAATGACAAACCAATGCTTTATAAATAAAGCTGTTCTGTTCATTTGAGAAGTGGCAATTAACAAAACGCATTAATTTCTAATCTAAGTAAGTTGGTAAGTGAAACTTGTGTGTTGCGCGCACGCACCAGATCTTTACTCATTACTACTCTATGAGTAGTAATGTTCATGTTCATTTATTATTACCATTGCCGATTATTAATATCCTATATCATTTCCTTATGTTATTGTAACACGTATTAGGGTTACACAATTATTTCCAATGCAACACAAACAATTAAACAGGTTACAAAAGTTATCACTTTGAAACACAGAAATAACCATATGATGATAACTATATGATTTTCTCTTAAGGTGCCTTTACACCTTACGAACCCCATCTTCGAACAAGTTCTCCTTCGAACCTTGCCGTACCGACGTGAAGCGAACAGCCATTTATACTTCACGTGACGTTAAGCGAACCAATATGGCTGACGCACCCAAAGCTAGCTGATGATAAAGAAAAAATCTCCATTATTGATATAGGATATAGTATCTGAAAAATAAAAAAAAAAGTAGACGATTTACAACGTTTCACAAATTACACTAGTATCACAAACAGCTCCTGTCACTTAGGAAAAACCCAAATCAAAAGTGACACTAGCGCTACCCCCGAACCCAGGCGAACAGATAAAGTAACTAGAACACCCGAACAGTCGACGTGAAGGCTTCACGAAGGTTGTTAGAGGGTGGTGTTCGAAGGTAAAGTTCGTAAGGTGTAAAGGCACCTTTAAACAAGACAAACTCTCCAGTCCATCGCTCCTTATATTTAGTCGCAAGAACATCCTCTGGGCCAGCGTAGATGGTACTCGAACATCGTAGTCACTAACATCTACTGTGACAGTTTGTTCCAACTGTTAGTGTTCGTTCGAACAGAACTATTCTAAACTATATGAAGACCCCACACCCCACGCTAAGAACGTGTTCAGTCCATTTTTTGTGAATGTTGTTTTATAACGCATTATAGTAAACCATTTCGAGTACTACAAATCTGTGTAGTTTACACGAAAACAGCGGGTTCAGACCTTGAGATATTTACAACTCTTTTTTGGGGGCACACGCAAGTACAATCCTTTTTTGGACATTGATTCTTTTTGTACCATTGTATTTTATTAACATTACCATAATTTGAAAATATATAGGGCATACACTATTTTTCCCCATTGACTTGAGAGTTACTAGGTTATGTCCTATACAGAGTTGGGCAAAAAGAAGTTGAACTACAAATTACAAAAATACTGACACAGTAGTTGGGAAGTTGTTGAAACCACAACTACTTTTATAATTTGTAGTTGATGAACCACAACTACAACTACTGTAGTTTCAAAAAAGTAGTTGCATTTTTACAAATACAACTAGTAGTTGCAACTGTAATTATGGGCCTGAAACTACAACTACTTTTATTGATAACGAGTAATTATCGATATCTAGTATTATCGATAAGGAGTATATCAAATGCAATTCAGCTAATATATAAATGGGATTGATCGAGAACCTAAGGTTAAAAAAAAATAATTGACTGCCGGAAATCATGGAAAAAAATTTGTATTACGTATATGTATTGCACTATTTTTAAAACAGATTATCAACCATAATGGAGCCCATTTATCTATGGAGTATTTATCTAAACACAAAATAAAAAAAATCTGGTGCGTGCGCGCAACACACAACTTTCACTTACCAACTTAGTTAGATTAGAAATTGACGTGTTTTGCTAATTATCATTTCCTAAAGTCACACATTTTTCTACATTCATATCTATTTTTTGTTAATCGTTAAAGCCGTTTTTGAGTAAATAAAAAACCCCGTGAAAATGATACAAAATTTATTAAGTAAAGTCCCCCCTCCTGTAGATCAATTTTAATGAAATTTTTACAGTCATATCTCGGGCATATAAATACATCAAATACCAAGTTTGATCAAAATCGTTAAAACCGTTTTTGAGTAAATAAAAAAAACACATGAAATGATACAAAATTTATTAAGTAAAGTCCCCCCTCCGGTTAATCAATTTTGATGAAATTTTTACAGTCATATTTCGGGCATATTAATAGATCAAATACTCAGTTTAATCAAAATCGTTAGAGCCGTTTTTGAGAAAATCGAAAAAAACGTAAAAAGTTATTAAATAAAGTACCCCCTCCCTTTGAGCAATTTTGATGAAATTTTTGCTGTCACATCGCGGGCATATACCTACACTAAATACCCAATTTCAGGTTCCCACGGCTTATAGTTTTTGAGCTAGTCTGTTCACACACACACACACACACACACAGACCATTTCGCGGGACTTGGTTATTTCGACTCAGGGGGTCCCAAAACGTGTATTTCCGTTGAAAACCGGAAGTCGAAATTTTTCACGATCGCAATACTTCCACTTACTATATATTTCATATATAGGTAAGTGAAAGTAAAAATGGTTAAACGTGCATAAAGTAATAAATAAAATTTAACAAAAGATATTTTTAGTAAATAAATAATTCCCTTCTTGGCTTTTAAAAACTTGCAATTATGATTGCATCATTGGCGTAATGAGATGCATTCAAATTAATTATTAATGAGTAGTATACTCTGAAAAAATATGAAAAATCTAGACCGGGCATTACCACGCACATTTTCTCACTGTAATTAAAATACATCTATAAATAAAGTTGAAATTCTGTTTGTTTGTTTATTTGTTCTTTATATAAATCCATACCGTTAATCCTAAATTCTCCAAATTTCGGTCAGGGGTTCTTTGATACCAGCCACGAACACCTGTCCATATTAAAATTGCGTAACTTCAGCTGATATACTTTATTCTCCAAATTTCGCTAAGTGGTTCTTTCAGACCAGGTGCGAACACCTTTCCATATTAAAACTGCATAACATCAGCTGATCTTCAGCTGATATTCTTTATTGTTATAAAAATCATAATGATCTCACTTTACAATGTTTTT
This sequence comes from Aelia acuminata, assembly GCA_911387785.2. Classification (NCBI taxonomy): domain Eukaryota; kingdom Metazoa; phylum Arthropoda; class Insecta; order Hemiptera; family Pentatomidae; genus Aelia; species Aelia acuminata. The sequence continues at coordinate 180,700,601 of OU426979.1, forward strand.
TTTTTTTTTTTACGAAATCGACCGTTTCTTTAGAAAAATGTAATTTCCCGTGTAAAACCGGCATATATAGCTATAAATAATTTATGTATATAAACATGAAATTCTGTTTGTTCTTTATAGAAATCCATACCGTTTATCCTAAATTCTCCAACTTTCGGTCAGTGGTTCTTTCATACCAGGTGCGAACACCTGTCCATATTAAAATTGCATAACTTCAGCCGATCTCTGGGTACATTCTTTATTTTTATAAAAATCATTTTGATCTCACTTTATATTGGTTTTTACAAAATCGACCGCTTGAGTCGATAAAAGTCTCAGTTTATAGATTTAAAAAATGAAATTCTCCGGGTGAAACCGGGATATACAGCTAGTATAATATAAAAATGGAAATCAACAAAGTGTAAGGAAAACTACTGCTTTCTTCGCTGACAAAATATTTTACTCAGAAGCCATTTACGGAGTTTGAGTAACAGAAATGGCATGTCATGATCTCCCTTATCTCTGCATCCCAGAGTTACATAACATGGTGTCGCCCGATCAATACAGGCATTGACCGAACAACGTAAGGGTCCTCCCTACGGAACTTGATGACAGGCGTTCAAGTGAAGATAACATGGGTGATCAGAGCATTTTACTTAAAATATGAAGTTATTTCAACATACTAAGGCCACTATGCATTACACCAAACGAAATAGATCTTATGAGTTTAAGTAAAGAATTACAAATTTTCAAGAGACCAAGTTGAAACATTCATCTACACTTCTTTCCTACAAATTAATTCACTGCCTACTGTTTCTGTTCTTTGTTTTTGCTGTTGTTGTTTGTTTAACATCCCTTTATGCGACTAAAGCTAATCGAACGATGCTGCAGTGGGAATCCTAAATTTTGCCAATCCAGGTATAATTAGGATAGGGATCTTTAACGAGCACCTGACATCGTACAAGCTGGGGACCTCCATTTTACGATTTATCCAAGGGACAGCATAGCCAATGGGATTTTTTTACTCCCATTAAAAATCCTAAAATGCTAAAGCTATGCTAACCACTACACCGTAGGTGACCCCGCTTATTTAATTTCTTATGTTTATTAAATAGATGAAAATATCCATCAACATTCAGATGGTCGTCCATTTTATCTCAATGGTCACCAAAACAGAAGCTTGAGAGAGATAATAGTAATTTTTTTCGACTTTTTATTGACTGTTTTTAATGTAGGAACTTTAGTATTGCAGGCAGTTATGCAAACCACTACACCACAGGTGACCCCCTGTTTCATTATACAATTTTTCCAGGTTTCTTGAATATTATTAGATTATTTTATTATAAAAGGATCTTTTTTATTTGAAGTTTACTATTAGAACTGATTAGAATATAAACTCTTAGAAGAAATTAAGATCTGTTAAGCCAGCGATTTTGTACTCCTTAGGGATATTCACGGAAACTCGAACTAAATACAATATTAATGAGAGCCTACAAAGACTTCGGGCTGAAAAAAAAAAAATAAAAAATACAGATAAGACGAAATGTATGGTAAGCTGCAGAAACTGTGCCAATTTTGGAAATAAAGTAAAAGAGAAATTATTATATTTAGGTTCAACGATAAATAGAAAAAACAATTAAAGAGAAAGTTGAAGCTAGATTAAAGGCAAAAAATTCATGATATATTTTTATGTTATGCAAAATTACTTTACTTCAGTCTTCTGTCACAACACTTGAAAACCTATATGGAACGGTGAACATTGGCGGTATTGAATTAAATGGGAAAATTGTTAGTTAGGCGGTATTGTTAGAAGGGAAAATGTTTGAAGCCGAGGAAAAATTTAGATATTTAGTATCTACATAAACTAGAAGAAAAAAAAAATTAAGAGGAAATTAAGGCTAGACTAAAGACGGGAAATTTTTGTTTTTTTCGGTTGCAAAATTACTTTACTCCAGTCTTCTGTCACGAAAATAAAAAACTATAATTTTCAAAACTAATATCAAACATGGCCGCTTACATTAAGGGATGATCAACGCTTAACTGTTGACTAAAATAACGTACTGCGTAGAATATTAGGACCGAAAGAGGAAAAATCAGCTAGAGATTTATAAAGGTTACATAAAGCTGAATTGGGTGAACTTTATCCGGTTAATGTAATCGACCTTAGAGCCGCGCATTGATTAAAATGTGCGTGTAAAATTGCGAGTCTTCGTTGCGAACGAATAACTAAAAGATTAATAATGGCTTTACCGACTGGAAAACTGTCCGAGGGGTAACCTGTGAGGGCAGATCATTCGGATGTGCGTAGAAAGTGACTGGAAGTGTCGTCATCGAACCTTTGGGTTCATAAAACCTTTGAATTAAATTTTTTATTTATAGAGCAAAAAAAAAAAGTGTATTATATTTTGCTTTTTATTGGGGTCTCCCGACTGTAGAGCATGTTTGCAGACATTTTTATTAAATGAAATGTTGGCAAAGATGATTTCAACAAAAATTAGTTTTTAAATTAATTTTCAACCATCTCCTTGCATGAAGTGAAACTTTGTTTTTCTTACTCGAACATTCGTATATTATTCGGAATACCTTTGGTAGCAGTCAGTCCTGAAAAATAGGATTGTACTTACTGTAAATGATTCCTTCCATTTAAATGCTACTTAAAGAGTAGATTTCTATGATAAATATCTAGGCCGCTGTGACCTCGCATATCATCAACTAAGCGCAGACGCGCGCGCGCCTTACTGAATAACAAAGAGCCACAAAACACAATAGAGGAAATTATTCACCGAGCATTGAGGAAATCAAATTAAATAGAACTTATCATTACGTAGGAATAAATAGCGGCACGTATAAGTACCTACATCAACGGTAGTATCTGGACGTCACAACACCAAAAGTGAATTCAATTATAATTTACATCTGTGAATCATCAGAGTTTATAGAATAATAAAACAGCAAAGAGAAATAGACATAAGATATTTATTAATAACATCATAAAAGTTCATTTAATTCTACAATTCTAAAAAAAAATTATTTTTTTTTTGGAGCCTAGAATCTTACAGCTGATTTTAAGTATGTTTGGGGCGCTGATTCCAATAATGCAATCAGATTTTCCTATCAGCTCTACTTTTTTAGCTTCAGCATACCTTAGCAGTAGTTTTATTTAAATTTAAATACCTATGATACAGATAACACAATCCAAAATAGACGTGTAAATGAATTATTTTAGCAGGCTTTTCTCCTTATTTCAGAATATTAAACTATTAGCTAGCTGTATATAATTGTTTGTAAGAATTAAAATATAACATCTAGAAATAACTTGTAACAACTCGTTTAACTATGATTTTACCAACCGGCAAACCATTTTAATTACTTTTTGTTGTGGGAAACTTTTGAAATGCTTAACTGGATCAGGGGATGCCCACATGATGGCAGATTACTGCTGGAACCTAAAACGAGACTGTTTGAAGAAACATCAAAGAAAGTTTAGCAATAGAAGCTTCCGATGTGTGAAATAGAGTCTCTTTAAATTTTGTAATTGGTTTAGTTACGAAGTGATTACGTAAATAATGGGTGTTACGTTTATGGTTTTAATTGATTTAAAATGTTGTTTTGTTTTTTTCCCCCTGCTATTAACCTGCATATGTATTCGAGTAATTATGTTTTAAGAGGTAAGTCAAGCCCTTTATATATCACAACAACTAGAGGGGATAGAGGACACCTAATGGCAAAATTGGATTCAGCGTACCAATTGTACATAGAATCAGCTATAAAACTTTCGGCACTAAGACCACTGCAGACCTGTATAATCAGTGGGTTTTGGGAAAATAAATTTTAAACATTTTGGGGATTTTTTGTTTTAAAAATCTGGTTCGGTGCGCGCAACACAAAGCTTTCACCTCCGACCTTACTTAGATTAGAAATCGACGTGTTTTGATAAATATGTAAACGCCATTTCTCAAATTCACACATTTTTACACATTCATTTACTTGTTTTTGTTTGTATTCACTCTCTAAAGTACACAATTCTTTTTATAGTTAAATAAGAGTTATTACTTGCGATAATTCGGCAATACAAGCTTAATACTACATCGCGTCTGATTTTCAAAACTTCATTTAGTTACCATGGAAACAAATAATTTCTGTTAAATATGTATGTTTCAAAACACGTTTACAACTCTTTCCCATAAACAGAACGCCTTTAATTATAATCAATGGTCTGCCATTAAAGGCATACTGCGCATGCGTGGGCTGAACGTATTATACGAGTTGTTGAAATATTTTTCTTTTTTTAATCTGTCATTAAAGGCACATGTTTGCTCGAATTTTCCATATTCTCAAGAGAGAAAAACTTTTAATATGTCTCAATTATTTTTTAACTTCTCTTCGATAAATTAAGGAATAGTTAAAAATTTTTTGTGTATGAATAAAAATATCAATAAAAAATCAAACGAAAGTAAAGCACTAAACGGAAGGGAAAAAATCCAAGAAGGAAAATTTAAGTTCGTGATTAAAAAATTAAACGTAATGTTTTTTTGTTTGATTTAACGTCACTTCATGCCACTAAGGCCAATCGGACAATGCTACAGCGAGAGTCCTAAATTTGGCCTATCCAGTTATAATTAGGATAGGGATCTTTAGCGAGCACCTGACATCGCACAGGCTCGGTACCTCGATTTAACACACTATCCGAGAGACGGCATGGCTAAGGATTTTTTAACCCCATTAAAAAATCCTAGGGCCACCGCTGAGCGCGAACCTGCGATCTTTAGTATTGTAGGTTGCCATGCTAACCACTCTACCATAGGTGACCCCTAAACGTAATGTTTGTCCCAAAAATAATATCGTAGTCGTGAAAATCACAATAAGTGATCCTTAACAGTTACAAGAAGACTATAAAAACGGTATAAAAGTGTCACTTATTCTTCTTAACCCACAATTTATTTAATTTATGTTTCACTTTCAAGGTGTTATCTTTGAGGTGGGAATATTTCTATACAAAGATGTAATAAATTCCACATGACGCTAACAGCTTTATAAGATGATAATAAATTCGAAACTGCTTCAATAAAAATGCTAGCGAAATTATATGCAAGATAAGCAAGAGGAAAAGAGACAATGAAACTGCATACTGCAGGAGAAATGAAAAGATATGAATCAATATAGGCATATTATAAAGCACCGTAAAGCACAAACCATATTATTAAAAAGTCCTTTTATTAGAACAGTTGGAACAAACTGTTCTAGTACTTGTCGTGACTGTTAGAGAATCTTCTACACTTGTCAGGAGCTTTCTAGATAAACAAATTTGTGTGTTAAAATAAAACACCTGTCTATGACAATTATGGGGTCACCTGTGGTGAAGTAGTTAGCATAGCAACCTACAATACTAAAGGTCGCGAGTTCGCATCCCGTGGTAGCCCTAAGATTTTTTTAATGGAGTATAAAAAATCCTTGGCTATGCCGTCGCTCGGATAGGACGTAAAATGGAGGTGCCGTGCCTGTGCGATGTCAGGTACTCGTTAAAGATCACTATCCTAATTACACCTGGATGGGCAAAATTTATGACTCCCACTGTAGTATCGTCCGATCAGCCTTAGTAGCACAAATGGACTTAAACAAATAACAATTACCTCCCAAATTTCTAAACCTCTCAATTATTTCAGTGCTTTCTTTATTTTCAGAGCCCAAATAAGATTTTATGTCCGCGAAAATTCCCTTTTATTTAATACACTATTAAAAATACTTTGGGAGAAAATGAAAAAGGGTAATACTGTACATCACCGTAATATAGATAATGAGAATATTGTCTAATTTTAAAATAACAAATAAATGCAATATTTTAAATTAGACAATATTCTCATTATCTATATTACGGTGATGTACAGTATTACCCTTTTTCATTTTCTCCCAAAGTATTTTTAATAGTGTATTAAATAAAAGGGAATTTTCGCGGACATAAAATCTTTAATCCATACTGTAACGAGAAAAAAAAAAAAAAAAAACATGATTGAAAATAAGCTCTAGGCTTTTAGTTGGAGCAGGTACAGACTGTTCTAGTTCATGATCGTCACTGTTCGGGAATCTTCTACACCTTTCGGGAACCTTCAAGATCGTTCTAATTGAGACTAAATATAAGGAACGATCGACTGGAGAGTGAGTCGTGCTGTGAAGATCGAATCGTATGGTAACTTATGTGTTACCGTGTCGTTACAAGTTAATACTTTTTGTAACCTTGTTGATTATTTTAGTCATTATTTATTTGATATTGTAAACTTTTATTTTCGTCTAATTAAAATTATTTAAACCCACGACATTGCATCAATTCATGACCCAATAAACGGGAGGCATACATTACAGTAATTTAAGACTTCTGTTCTTTATTAGTTTATTATTTTATTTATACTTTCACTTACCTATATATGAAATATATAGTAAGTGGAAGTATTGCGATCGTGAAAAATTTCGACTTCCGGTTTTCAACGGAAATACACGTTTTGGGGTCTCCCGAGTCTAATTAACCAAGTCCCGCGAAATGGTATGTGTGTGTGTGAACAGACTAGCTCAAAAACTATAAACCGTGCGAACCTGAAATTGGGTATTAAGTTTATGTATATACCCGCGATGTGACAGCAAAAATTTCATCAAAATTCACGTGTTTTTTTTATTTAGTCAAAAAAGGCTTTAACGATTTTTATCAAACTGGGTATTTGATGTATGTATATGCCAAAGATGTGAGAACCAACATTTCATCAAAATTGGTCAAACGGAGCGGGCACTTTATTTCATAATGTTTTTTCCAATTTTTACCTTTTTTTCGATGATTTCAAAAACGGCTTTAACGATCTTTATCATATTCGTCATATTTAATGAAAATTAGTTGTTCTTTAATATCAGGTAAGCTTTATCATTGTTAAAATGTTCTGAGGGGGCTCTTTTGGGGGTGTTGGGGCCTTTTTTGTTTGTTTGTTTCCTATAAAGTACCTTTGTTTTTGTTTATATGGAGAAATTAACTGTCTCTCGTTACGCCTAAAAATAAGAAATGGCTAAATATGAGATATGATAAAAATAAAGAGAACATAAAGAGGGGAAAAAAAGAAAAATATTCAGTCAACGCATAAAACTCGTTGAGCCCACGCATGCGGAGTACGCCTTTAATGACAGACCATTGTTCATAATTAAAGCCGTTCTGTTCATTTGAGAAGTGGCAATTAACAAAACGCATTAATTTCTAATCTAAGTAAGTTGGTAAGTGAAAGTTGTGTTGCACGCACGCACCAGATTTTTATTTTTATAATACACATTATAATAATAAAATATTATTTATGCGTATCATTTGAGTATTCACATAATTTAATATTTAAAACGAATATAAACTAAAAATTATACTCAATTTGACTGATGAAAACTGCTAACGCAACTGAATGCAGCGATATTATGACAAAAGAAATGTTTGAACCTTCAAATATCGAAAGGAGTTAACCAGAAAATTATGTCGAAATTTAGAGAAAAGGAATTTTCAAATGAATTGACTGACCTAAATGGATTCTAACGATTTTGTAATTTCGTGACAGAGTTTTGTAAGACAACATTCGAGATAAATGACCCGTAATTATCACATCCATTAACGAAAAGGCAGGCGTCAAAACATCAACTGTTCTTAATTCTTCTTTCGTCAGTATTCGCTTCCGAATTTTTTTTTTTTTTTTGTTTGTTTGTTTAACGTCACTTAATGCCTCTAAGGCTCATCGTACGATGCTACATTGGGAGTCCTAAATTTTTTGCCTATCCAGGTTTAATTAGGATAGGGATCTTTAACGAGTACCTGACATCGTACAGGCTCGGGATCTCCATTTTCCCCCTCCTATCCGAGGAACTGCATAGTCAAAGATTTTTTACTCCCTTTAAAAAATCCTAGGGCCAAAGCGAGCCCGCGACCTTTAGTATAGCTAATAGTGGTTTACTTACATAGTAATGTTGCTATGCTAACCACTATACACCACATGAGATCCGACCCCTTCCGAAAATTTTAAAAATATTCTATTAGTTTTTTTCGACAATGACATAATTAACATGTTGTGCCTCATGAGTTTAAATGTTTCATTTTATTTATTGATTTTACAAACATTTAAGCTAAAAGCTTATTGGAGGGAGTTCGGTATTTACAGTACAATAAAAGCAAATGAATAAGAAGAAGAAAATGAGACTTACAGAAAAAAAAAAAATAAACAAACGTTTAAGAAAAAGAAAACATTACTTGGAATTGTATTAATACACAAAGAAAAAGAAATTGGGACTTTCAATGCTTTGCAATGACTTTTTCAAATTTCTATTTTTTATATTGAAAAAAATAGACATTATTAAGTGATTCTGCACTGCTGATATCAAGTATATTAATAACATTAGTTCTGTCATCTGCATTGTGTATAAACTGTTCAAATATTTAATTCTCAATTTGGAATAGAGTGTACATTTTAATAGAAAATGAGAAACATCATTTTTCACGCCTAAATCACCTTCACAACCTGACACACCACTAAACAAAAACTTTTCTTTCTTAGAAATTAATCTGAAATAGTTTTTAGAGGCTAGTCTCATTTGAGATAAGATTATAATCTTATTAATATGGACACCAAACAGAATATATGACCTTTCAAAATCAAAATTACATAAACTTCTATAATATAAATTACAAGTAGAATTTAACATAATGTTTATATCTTTACTTATTAGATTGTTTCTGAAAGGGGCGACCATATCCTCAAACCTAAATTGCACCACTTCAACATTCTGGGAATTCCAAACATGATTCGCTCCAATTTGACATAAATAATTACGAAATTCATAAGGCCAGCTATATGGTAAGTTGCAAACATCCAGAAGTTTTACCTGCCTGTCATAGCATATCCTTGGTATACTATCTGTGGACATTTTCAAAAAAAATATCCACCACCTCAACATTCTTTTCAAAATGTTCAACTGTGCATGGACTCGGCCAGTCTCCAGCCTAACGTAAGCGCCTGGGTTGGTCGATGGTAAATGTAGCAATCTTTTAAAAAATTTTAACTGCCCTCTTTCCACAATATTAGAATTACTATGACCCCAAATTTCACTCATATACAAAAGAGTACTTTTGGATATAGACATGAGTTTAAATACAAAATTTCAATTTTTCAGGTAAACAAGTTAAAGTGTAACGAATTTTTTGTTTCGCTTTGATTACGTCCGTCTGGAGTCGCGAAGATATGATTTGTGCCCAGCGGCTGTTTGCGCGGGTTGTTTGAATTTAAAATAGTTACGGTGTCGCTACCTATGGGACTTCGGTACCCATCATATTAGCCATTCCCGTAAGAACTGTGGTACCGAGTGGATGTACCGTACCGTACCGTTCCTTCTTTTTTTTTTCAGTTTTAATTTTTTTGTTTGGCGAATAAGTGCCCATAATTTTATTATTATTTTTTTTTTTCATTTTTGAGGATCTCAGCGGTAACCTCTGAGTTAAATTATTATTGTATTATTTTAATTTTAATTTAAAACTAATTATTTCGAAATGATTTTTAGTTGGTGTCTGAAATATGATATTACATTTGGTGTCTGAACTATGATATTATGTAACGTCTCAACCATAATATTACATAGGTGTTTGAAATATTAAATTACGTTGGTATCTGGATATTTTGGTGTTTTACTGTAAGAAACTCTGGACCAAAACCAATAAATCATATCACAAAAGGATTCAGCTGAAAAAATAAACTTACCGTCTATTGCGTATCTTTGCAATTCGATGGTTATTTAATTTTTCAATTTTTTTTTTAAATAGGGGAGGGTGTTGTACCTAGGGGAAAATTTTGGTCTTAATTCTCTTGCAGTCTTTCAAACAGATTTTTTTTTTCCAGATATATTTCTTCATGAACATTTTCCAATTACATTACATATGGCTCACCTGTGGTGTAGTGGTTAGCATAGCAGCCTACAATATTAAAGGTGGAGAGTTCGGTTGCCGCGATTGCCCTAGTAGTTAATGGGAATAAAAAATTCTTGGCTATGCCGTTCTACGGATAGGGCGTAAAATGGAGGTCCCGAGCCTGTACGAAGTACTCGTTAAAGATCCCTATCCTAATTACAACTCAATATGACAAATTTAGTACTCCCACCGTAGCATCGTTCGTTTAGCCTTAGTTGAATACAGTGACGTTAAAAAAACAAAGAAAAATTTTAAGCTTTGGCTTTAATAATCAGTCAGATAAACATTAGAAATATATCATTTTAAGTTTTAGAATGTTCTAGAAACTGTGATTTCCTACAAATTATATTCTTGAAGCCTTTGACGTTAGACATGAGCGTTTGTCTTTGATAACCACCTATCTTTCTTTAACAACGCACACAGGGCATTGAATGTAGGCCAATAGTGGGAAAAAATAATAAATTATTAAATATCTAAATCAATCTTATACTAAAAAATCATATAAAATATATATTAATAGCGCCTATTGTGACTCTTAGCAATTTGATAGTTAAATACTCAAGCAGTCTTTCAAACAGATTTTATTTTCCCAGATATATTTCTTCAAAAGCATTTTAGACTTATGTTACAAAGGAAAAATTTCGGCTTTAGCTTCAATAGTTTCATTATTCAGGTAAACAATAAAAATATATCAATTTATGTTTTCGGTTGTTCTATGAATAATTTTTTTTTTTCTTTTCCAGTACAAAGCAGTTTAAAATCAGTTCTTCAAGGCGGCTAAGGAAAAAAAAAAAAAAAAAGAATAGAAAAGAATTGTCGCTTGCATTCAAGAAAACGCTTACTAAGCCAAGCATGCACCAGGAACATTACGTCACTACAAGGTCGTTGTCAAGTCAGCCGCGTGCAACAGATAAAACCTACCCTTCAAGTCACCGTTTCTTAAGTCATATACAATTAAAAATTAACATAGAAATGAAAATAATATTTTCTGCCTAAAAAATAGATAAGCATGATAAAAATAAATTGTAGAAAAAGTTCAGGAATATTACAAAAAAAAAAAGTAAGTATAATAAAACCGGGTCCATTACGAATGTTCATGTGACATCATTGGCTAATTTGCGCAATCTTTAAACACTGCTAATATTTAGCCAGCGAGATTATCAGATTGCAGCCAGGGCGTCATATAACAATAAACTCTTTATTTTATATTAATTTAATCATTATTGTGGGCAACCTTGTTTTTAAATTATTTTAAATAATTTATTTTTAAAGAGAAAAGGTTTGACTCCGCCGGGAATCGAACCCGGGTCCTCCGCGTGACATGCGCGGTATGCTAACCATTGCACCACGGAGCTCGCTTCCAAACGGCGTCAAATCTTTGCTTGCTTGCGAGATCGTGAGAGAGGTTTCAGTGAAGAGGAAGGATTTGGCACAGTTTGGAAGCGAGCTCCGTGGTGCAATGGTTAGCATACCGCGCATGTCAAGCGGAAGACCCGGGTTCGATTCCCGACGGAGCCAAATCTCTTCTCTTCAAAAATAAATTATTTAAAATAAACACTTTGCTTAATTGTCCCAGGAACTAGTCGGAAGACTGGAATTATTTCCAAGTAGCGAGATGCTATAGAGATAAACAAACATTGTCGTTTAGAAGAGGATTAGCAACTGTTGACACTCGTACAAATAAATAATCCCCTAAAAGTAAACAGATTACTATATATAGAATGTTTAAAAAGAAAAATTGAAAACCTGCATTATTTTCCGGACAACCCAATAGTTCTAATTCAGACTAAATATAAGGAGCGATTGGAGAGTTAGTCTTGCTCTGAAGATGGAATCATGCGGTTATTTTAGTGTTACTGTTTCGCTACAAGTTGATACTTTTTGTAACCTTTAGTTAATGATTTGAGTCTTTATTGTTTGTCTGACATAAATAATTATTTTCGTCTAATAATACTTATTATTACCCAGATAAGTGTTACAATACTTACAGAAATCTTTTACCGTACTCTTTTACAACCTAAATAGGTACTGGGCCGAACTAACAACTCAGCTAGTTACTGAACTACAGTTAGTCCTCATAAATATTTATTGATAGTTTAATAGGACACCAAGTAGTGCTTAATAAGCGAAGCAGGAATAATTTATGCTAAACAGCCCCTGTGCTACAGATCTAAAACAACTCGGCTACTCCAGACCCTCTTTAAGCAGCTTAAAGTCATTTATAACTTGACGAGATATTTACCTGAAATCGCTTTAGAAATCCACCTGGGAATCGCATACGCGGACTCTGACGTTAATTTATTGGCCAATTGAAAAGCACTATGACGGACGGCGTACCTACCTTACTTAGGTTTTATTTCATTGTATTTGTTGTCACTATAAACGTTTTCATTAGTTTGACAAAAACGAAAAAACTATTATGTGGCCTTAAAAGCAGAAAATGTCAACACCTTCGTGCAGGTACGAGACTCCTACGAAGAAAGTTCCAGGAAAATTAAAGTAATCAGAAGTCAAGCTAGAGAAATTGTTTTCTGTTTTCCCGATTATCTAAAACGAAACAAATAGAGACATACACTAGATTATAATGTTTTAGATGTTGTTTGTAAAATATAGCAATATTTCCAATCATTTCATTTCCAGAAACAAAATTTTATATTTTTCTGAAAATATGCATGGTTATGGGTCACTATGTGAAGATGCATAGATTTCACTTCCTAAAATTATAACAATGTTTATTTTCAGATTTAAAAAAACAAATTATATTATTATTTAAATGATATTAAAATTTCATTTCCCGCAATTTTTTCACTCAACTATTGGTTTTCGATGGAAAATGGTCATAGTTTTCGATTCTGCAGTCTTTTTCAAGTTTGACCTAATTACAGTGATTAAGAAATAATAAAGACTGAAAATTTCACTCCCTTACTTTTTCCAAAAATTTCTTAAATGAAGGGAGCGAATAACTCTATTCTTTGAATTGTCAAAAGAAGTTGAGAATGCTATTGAATGTAAAGGTGATGGATTCCTAAACTATGACCAAAATTATATAACTGTAACCTAACCTAACTCTAAAATCAAGCTTACTTTTGGCTATACGCGTTTGGAATTTCCTATTTTTTAATTTGAAATTGTTTTTATTGTATTTCTATTGTTTTTAAGATTGTATTTCTTTAAAATATACGCGTTTTTGCTTTCACACTCAAAGTTTACTACTACCTCAACACATGTTTAACTACCTCACTCACCCTTCACTCCCTCACTTTGAAATTGTTTTCATATTTTTTTTAAAGAACAATTAAATGTTCTCCTGTCTGGCTAACATTTAAAAAGTGAAGGTAATGTACCACTGAGTACGTAAGAATTTTTCGGCCCGAAATTATGACATTTCAATAATGAAAGTTTAGCAAGTGAAATCTACGTATCTTCAGATAATGACCATATCATCGATAATTTTAAAACACGAGCTTTTTCTCCTTTTCAAAATAGTGAACTGAGCATTGATCGAACTCCTCAAGTAAGAAAGATATCAATTAGTAGCCAGAAGACCAGGAGCGGACGGCAGGATATCCAGGCGGCACCGGTCAGATGAAGATGATAAGGCCGTGATGGTGGCGATGAATACTGATGAGGCGGTGGTGCCTGTGCTGCACGTCCCACGGTGGGAACATTTTGTAATTCACTCGCCAAAAATCTAAAACTCCTGACCGTACGGCGAATGATCTAATAATTCATTTTTTGATTAATGAACATTAGATTTCCATCAGCAATGATGATTAAAAAAAAAAAAATTAACGTGAAAGAAAGCATATGATTTTAAATAGTTCTGAAAATTGTTTTTGAAACAGTTGGAACAAACAGTTCTAGTACATGTTTGGGACTACGATGTTCGAGTAGGACTTACGCTGTTCTAGAACCTTCCAGACGGTTCTTCTTTAGACTATGCAATTGGCTGGATGCCATAAGTCGACACACTAACGACCCGTTGAAAACGAGACTTCCTAAGTATCCTGGGCCATCGAAAGAGGAAAAGAGGATAAAAGGGTACTTGTTAATAATGGTGGAGCCAGCTTTTTTCTAGTAATATATTAAAACTAGCATTCCCCATCGCGGCTTCGCCCGCGAGCCTTTAAAATCAATTCTGTGACCATTATCTTGGTATTGATCTAATATAATATGTTAAGGAGATTTAGTAGAATTTGAGCTTCCGGTAGGTGGAATGTTGGAGGGGGAAGCTGCCGGCTCGGTAGAAGAGACGGAGACGCGCAATGGAGAGAGTTCATTAAAACCGCCGAAACAAAAAATGACTTACTCGTCGTGAACGCTTCATTTTTCGGCTGTAAAACATGGTTTTCGACGCCCAATAGGGCCTTTCGAGTTAAACTCGTCGTATCAAATTCTTTAAAATGAGTCCTAATTAGATATATTTTCTCGAAGTTCGAAAATAGATGACCGTTAGAGTTAAACGACAATTTCGCCATTTACATTTTAGATATTCTTAGGGTTACATTTTTGAAATTCCTTTCTTATTGGTTACCTACATCGCGTTTAAAATCTAAATTCCGAAGTTTCTAATCATAAGTAGTTTATGCTCTGCGTTGATTCTGTCAGTCAGGAAAAAGCCTCTTATACACATGGAGAGGTATATATATATATGTAGTAGTATATATATATATGGAGAAGTATATATATATGGAGAAATATATATATGGAGAAGAGATCGAAATAAACACGCACCATCCCCAATCATGGGAATCACAGTGTGCATAATTTGATTACCACTAATATTTAAATAATCAGTAGCCATATTTTATGTGAATGTCTATTTTAATAATTTTGTAACGTTAAATCGATATTTAAATAAAAAACATATGGTTTAAAATCTCAACAATAGATTTCCGTTAGAGTTAAACGACAATTTCGCCATTTAAGCCCCTTAGGGGTTACATTTTTGAAATTCCTTTCTTAGTGGTTACCTACATCGCGTTTAAAGTCTAAATTCCGAACTTCAAGTTTCTATCATTAGTAGTTTTTGCTCTGCGTTGATTCTGTCAGTCAGGACAAAGCCTCTTATATATAGAGAGATAATCAAAATAAAATAAATCACATGTTAATTGATTTGTTATTGCAAATAATCATATTTAGTTATACTTACAAGGTTAAAAATGTACACAATCAAAAAGATTTTTCGTCAAGTTCACGATGAATATATAGCAGTGAAGTTCCTACAAGAAAATGAACTCTTGCCAAGGATTAAGGTATGTTCACAGAACCATGAAATGGTTTTATATTTGAATAATCGCATTTACTGGAAGTGCAACAAAAGAAGTTGTAGAAAAAATATTTCGCTAAGGACAGATTGTTGGTTCGATGGGTCTAAATTACAATTCGAAAATGCTGTGCTTTTTATTTATTCATGGTGTGAGGAATTAACTAGTATAAAATATTGTTCTAAGCATTTAGGCATAGATATAATTTCGTAGACCCAAAAACATTGTCAAATACACAAGGGATAGAAAGATTATGGGGTTCTGCCAAATGGGGAAACAAACGAAGAAGAGGAATTAATCGAAATTTTCTAGCTTCGTATTTGGCCGAGTTTATGTGGCGCACTCAAATAAAAGAAAAAGACGCATTTTCTGAAATTTTGGTAGATATTAAAGAGTTTTGGTTAGAAATTAATAATAAATAGATTTGAATTAATCTAATCTTAATTTGTGGCTGACCACCATTTTTAAATTATTTTTAAATAATTTATTTTTTGAAGAGAAAAGATTTGGCTCCGCCGGGAGTCCGAACCCGGGTCTCCTGCGTTACATGCGAGGATGCTAACCGCTACACCACAGAGCTCGGCTCAAGGCAGAGCAAATCCTTCCTCTTTCGTCTGGGATGGGTACTTTAGCGTTGTCCCTATCTGTCTGATTGCTACGGGCTATTTTGTCGACTTTCTCATTTCCAGAGATATGCACATGACTGGGTATCCATTGGAACGCGAAGTTATTGGTGGATGCAATCAAAAGCTCGATGATATTCAGATCCAAGTATTATTTCATCTCATTTTTATGTATTTTACTCAATCGGGAACAGGATGCAGCTGAGTCGGTCAATATAACTATACTGCGATGAGAATATACTTGTTCGCAGTATCTAATTGCTCTGCAGATAGCATACATTTCTGCGCTTGCAATGCTAAACTTTTTGGAAATTAATGCTGAGATTTGGTGATTTTTTGTTGCGTCCACTACTGCTAGTGATGTTTGTGAATTCGTTTTTGATGCATCCGTGTATATATTTATATATCCGGGGTATTGTGTATGAATTGTGTGTAATGCTAACTGTCTAATAATATCTGGAGGGTAGGACCCTTTTTTTCCAATTGCTGTAGTTAAAGTTGGTCTGCTGTGCAGCTCCATGGTTGCTTTAGGTCTTGAAACGGCTAGATCTAAGGGTCCACGCATTGTGCACACTGCCTGTAGTAAGTTTTTCATTTCTAGGACAAGGTTTTGAGCTTTTGGTGCATATATTTTATTTTCCCGAATCCGTCTGGCCCACAGGATTTCGCACATTAGCACTTGCTTTGAGAATTTTTGTCTTTGCTAGCCATGTTTTCCTTATTGGTAGCGGCATCTCACCAGCTTCAACCAGTAGAGCATTCACTGGTGTAGTTTTAAATGCTCCTAGACAGATTCGGCTCTTTTGCACTTAATCCCCGCAAATCTAAATAATCGATATTTCGGATATGAATAAACAATATGATTGCTGAGCAACGTAACCTTCATTAAATGTTATACATTTAATTATCATAGTCAGTATTTTATATTATATGCAAAATGTCTTTGTTTGAGTTGGTAAGAAGAATAAATTCAAAAGAAAGAGGCATTGAATTTTTACAAGAGAAGGGTATGTTACATAAGAAAAGAAAATGCGTGAATAATCATGATATGAAAATGTTTATCAACGAAAAAGGTGAGCGATGGAGATGTAGTAGGACTCACTGTCGTTATGAAATTGGGTTGAAGAAAGGAACTTGGCTTGAAAACAGTAAGATAACCTATCAAACTGTTATATTTTTCATATATTCATGGAGTATGGAATATTCAAGTACAAGGTTTCGTGCGAATGAACTAAAAATGGCAGAACACACAATAACTGATTGGAAGAATTACCTAAGGGAAACATGTGCTGAATCATTATTAAAAAACCCTATTAAAATAGGTGGTTGGTTAAGAATATTAAACGATATTGAATTCACTTGTTATCATTTTTGAGGTTACTTTACCATAAACATGTGATAATAGCCTTAAAATATCGATTATTTAGATTTGCGGGGATTAAGTGCAAAAGACCCGACAGATTCTTACAGCGGTATTTTGAATGGTGTTCAGCGTATTTATTAAGGGCGAGTTAGTTTCGTTGTATATGAAACAGCAATAATCAAGTACGGACCGTACGATAGTTTTGTAAAGCAACAACATGATATGTGGGTGAGATCCCCATGAAACACCAGCTAGTGGCTGCTGTGGCATTGAAACTTGTTACTATCTTAGAATAAAAATTGTTTAACAGACAAAAGGGTTTCAGTACATATATTATATTTCTACCTATCTTTCAATCTGTTCTTTATTTTCCTGATAATTTTGGGATAGATCCTTGATCATCGATCTCGAAGTAATCACACTTTAAAAGTAGAGCAAAAAAAAGGGGGGTGGGAAAGAAAAAACAGTACATTAAGGGCTTTTCTTCTAGACCTTAAAAATATCTTTTAGCGCTAAGCAGACGACATCTATCATAATTTTTCTTAGCTTGTAAAACTGATGGAGAAGATTATAAATCTATTAAAACGAAACTGTTTTTTATTAAGACTAATTAGTGCATTTATTAATAATCAAGACCTTCGGTGGAAGAAAATATTAATAACTGTATATCCCGGTTTCACCCGGGGAATTTCGACTCGTCTGCAATGTAAAGCTAGAACATAACGATTTTTATATCAATAAGAAATATACTCAATGATGGGCTGAAGTTATGCAATTTTAATATGGACAGGTGTTCGCACCCGGTATGAAAGAACCACTGAGCGAAATTTGGAGTATTTAGGACAAACGGTATCGATATTAACAAAAAACAAACAAACAGAATTTCATCTTTATTTATAGAGATTCAAAAAGAAATCCCCTTGATTGTTGATGGATGTTTCCATGGTGTCAACATCTGATATTTGAATTATCATTTATTTTATTTATTTATATATGTTATACTTATTTATTTTTTGGGGCTTTTCGACTACCAGGGTCATTTTCACCCTAAATTACTATATTGAGCAATAACAAGTTTCGGATACTTGGTGTCACCAGCAGTGTATAGGTTTGTAGCATAGCATTCCACAATACTAAAGGTCGCGGGGCCCTGGAACTTTTTTAAGAGAGTAAAAAATCCTTGGCTGTACCCTTACTCGGATATGACGTAAAATAGAGGTCCCGAGCCTGTGCGATGTCAGGACTCGTTAAAGGTCCCTATCCTAATTATACCTGGATAGGCAAAATTTTGGTCTCCCACTGTAGCATCGTCCGATTAGCCTTAGTCGCATTAAGTGACTTTAAACAAAAAACAACACTGGAAGAATGAATATATAAATATATTTTTTTTTATTTACAAACAAATTATCGAACGAACAAGATACTTTTAAAAATAATATAGAGTTAAAGACAAGATTATTAATTACATTTGAGTTTTATAATTGCATTTTCACAATTCCTCGACAAAAATTACTTATTTATTTATTTGATTTTTTCATCTATTTACCCTGCAGGGTCATTGTCAGCATGTAAATTTTATACTTTAAAATTATAATATATATATATATATTTATATATATATATATATATATATATATATATATATATATATAAACAAAAATACTTACAACAGAAATTTCAAAAGAATGGATCTTGGTAAACAATTCTCGTACTAACCTGTAACATAAAATGAAATAAATTTAATGATATATATACTTATTATTAGCAAAGGATGTAAATATTCAGACTAAATATATTAAAAGCGCATATTTGCATTCACATTGTAAAAAATAAGGAAAATACAAATATGTTAAATAAACTAAATATTTAAAATAGAGCTCTACTTTCCATACTTAAAAACTTGTAAGTTATCGTTAATCCATAATTTAAATAAATGGAAAAGGCGTAACAGTCAAATCTTAATTCTTTCTTAAAAAGTCGATTCTGTTTTATTTCCCCCTTCTGAGACTTAACAGCTATGCGGGTTTACCCTGGTCCCCTGGTTTGGGTGGGGCATTAATGCATTTTATCGATTTTCAAACTGTAAAATCTTCACGATTCTATATTTACTTAATTTCTATTTAAATAAAAAAAAAAAAAAAAAAAATGATATTCGAATAGTTATACATTTCTTATTATAATTGCGATCTTGTTTGTGTTTTGTTTGATGTCTCTCCAATGTATATTTTTTCACAATCCATGCAATCAATTTTGGATAGAACATTTTACTTTTCATAATTATCTATCCTATCTTTCATATTACTTAAATATTTATTAATTTTGTTACTATTATATAATCCTAATTTTATGTTAATTAGGTGATATTCTTTTAGTCTTTTTTATATTATCTGTTAATCCCGGGATTAATGACATTATATAAAATTGATTATATTGATATTCACTATTCTTTTTATTCAAAATTGTATTATTCCCATCCTACCAAATTTAGAAGTAGAAAAAAAAAAAACGTAATCATTTGGTTCCCGCAAGCGTAGAAAATTCTGGAAACAGTCACAATAAGAGTTGGTAATTGTTCCAATGAAAATTCTAGAACTCTTTTAAATAATATTTTTTTGTTTTTCACGTTAAAATATCTACATATACAGAAATGTTAAGGTAGAGGAGAGCTTGAAGTAGTAGAAGGTCGGGTAACTTCCTCGAGATTACGTCAGCTACAGCGTCAACATTTGCTTAAGGTATCTCCTATATGCCTCTTCCGGGATGGAATGTTTTACAGTTCAGAGCAGGATATGGGGCTCTCACTAAAATCTAAGATACCTTGTACAATATAGCTCCAGGATTTGGTGAAAGTACCCAAAATCTAATAAAAAGACTAGCATAATATAAAAAAATTAACAACACAAAGAAAAAAAAAACATTTAAAATCAGCCCAAGCCAAATACGTTACAAAAAAAACTATAAATTTGATTTTAACATAATAAAAAGAGGAAAACATAATTAAATCAGAAAATTTAAAGAGTTGATACAGATAACAAAAGAATAAAAGTAAACAAAACTGTAAACTATAAAAGTTAGGTAGGTAGATTAGAAACACATTATGCAGAAATTGCACAGGTCCTCAGTGGTCTTGGTGCGATGTGATTAAAACGCAGGTGTTTTAGGTGCAAGTATAAACGTTCATTAAGATCAATTTCTCAAAAGCACAGTGCATAGACAAATGAACAAATATCAATAACTGAACTATTTTCAAGCAAGTCTATTACTATTAGATATTTATAATTAAACTTGCTTAGATATTATCAGAGTTAAATGTTTTATTAAAGTCAATACAACTTATTAGAATCAATTTATTAGCATGATTTAAGGTCAGGCGACACATGTCCGCACCGCATCCGCACCACAGCACGGATCTGATTCATTTACGATACATAGATAGTTACCGTTCACACACGCGGATGCGGTGCTGACATGTGTGGCCTGACCTTAAGGCATAACTAAAGGTAATATGTAAGTTAAATTGAAAATATTCTGAACATAACCTGTAAAAACATTTAAAATTACATATTACTCAGACTCTTCGAATACTTTCTGCACTGACTGTATCTTTATTAACTTTATTATTATGTCCGCACCGCATCCGCACACGCTTGTGTAAACGGTTACTATCTATCATTCGTAAATGAATCAGATCCGTGTTCCGGTGCGGGCATGTGTGGCCTGACCTTTATAGTGAGGATTTTATGTCAAATCTAGAGGAGTGCCTAAATTTCGATCGAAACATGTGGCAATTCTTCAGGGCTTGGTTGAGTCTTATGCCTCTGTAGTACTCTGAACTCAACTAGCCCTGGCGAAGATTCACATATTTGTATCGAAACGTTGGCTATCCAAATAAATAAAAAAAAAAAATCGACTGAAAATCCTGATAATTAATCATTCTAACCTTAAACAAACCAGATGACTATTGCAAATCTACCAATTTATGGTAAGTACCCATTTATTTTGTAACAAATAAAATAATCCACAAAGACCTTAATGTTCCGTATGTCGCTGATTTAGCCCGATCCAGATACCAGTCCTTTCATAGTAAACTCCTGATCCATCAGAACCCACTCGTATCCTCCCTCGCTTCCTCCTCTATCCCAGATAATCCTCCAAGGCGTCTGAAAAGAAGATGGCCTCGAGATCTATTAAGTTAGACACTACTTGAGTGATATCAGTGGATAGTTTCTCTACATGCTTATTCAAGACATTATTTTCTTTTATTTTAGCACATTTACTTAATGTATTATATGTAAATACAGATGTAAATTTCAATAAATATTTATTTAAAAAAAAAAAAAGTACCAATTTATGTTTCTTTGAAACTCTCGGCTATTAGGGTACGTGGTTAGTCGCAGTAGTGTACGGGCACCATTCTACATAAATAAATAATTAAAAAAGGCTTAAGAACCCAAAGGTTCGATGCCGGCAACGCACAACTCACTCCCTAAACACATCCATCCACCTTTACGCAATCCTCCCACCTCCGTCTCGGCCTGCCCCTCGGACGTTTCCCAGTCGGCACAGATCTAATTAATCTTTTAGGAATTCGGTAGCCACTGTGTTTCGCAATTTTAAATGCCCATTTTATTCGCTGCGCTGCAATCACCTTAATTATATTCACCTCAGTTCGGCACTGTGTAAACGTCTAAATTCTCCGGTTGATTTGTCCCTCTTCAGTCCAAATATTTTACGCAATACCTTATTTTCAAAAACCATCATCCTTTGCTCATCCCTAAATAATGATAGCGGCAAACCTTTCCACATAACTTAAGAAATAACTTTTGTTCTCAGTTAGCTTGATTTTATTCCTTTTTTGGTTAATTATATTTCTATAATTATACCAATCTTTGGTATTGACAATATATATTGAATTTTGTAAAAACTATAATTTCTTACATTGAAGAAGGTATAAATATTCCTAATATTAGAGATCCAACTAAGTATAGTGGAACACTACAATACCGGAGCCTGAGCAACAAACAACATCTGGGCAATGGACGAGAGGGATGGAAGCTCTTCAACTGCCGCAACCTTCAAGATGGCCCCGGGCGCGATAGTGTGATAGCAACAACAGCTGTCGAGCATCAACCCGTACACGTGGCCCAATCTACTCTAGTTCCTTATAACTTCCATCGCTGCGAAAATAACTGGATAACAATATCATTCAACAGGGGTCACAAAACTAAAGGTCGCGAGTTCGCGTCCCGAGGTGGCCCTAGGATTTTTTAATGGGAGTAAAAAAATCCTTGGTTATGCCGTCCCTCGGATAGGACATAAAATGAAGGTCCCGAGGCTGTACGATGTCAGTTACTCGTTTAAAATCCCTATCCTAATTTTGTTTGTTTGTTTAGCGTCCATTATTATGCTACTTAGGCTAATCGGACGATGCTACAGTGGGAGTCCTAAATTTTGCCTATCCAGGTCCTGGAATCGAACCCGCGACATATCCTAATTATACCTGGATAGGCAAAATTTAGGACTCCCACTATAGCATCGTCCGATTAGATAATTAGACTAAATATTAATAATTTAAGTATTTGGTGGAAGAAGATATTAACACTTTATAAAAACATTCCCCTTTATTAATGTTTCCATGGTGTCGCCATCTGATATTTGAATGATCATTTATTTTATTTATTTATATACCTTATACTTATTTATTTGTTAAGGGGATTTTCGACTACCAGAGACATTTTCGCCTTATATCTATTAAAATATTGAGTAATAAAATTTTTCGGATACTTGGGGTCTCCTGCGGTTTATTGGTTAGTAGCATAGCAACCTACAATACTAAATGTCGCGGGTTCGCCTCCCGCGATGGCCCCATTGGCGGATCCAGGGGGCAGCAGCCC
Source organism: Aelia acuminata (assembly GCA_911387785.2). Lineage (NCBI taxonomy): Eukaryota > Metazoa > Arthropoda > Insecta > Hemiptera > Pentatomidae > Aelia > Aelia acuminata. The sequence goes on from OU426979.1 coordinate 180,723,688, forward strand.
CTCCCTTTGGAAAATTTTTCGTCATTTAAAGATAAAATTTGACTTTTCTTAATATAAGAAAGCAAGTTAAAGAACAAATAATGTGCGAAACAAGTAGAATTTTAGTTGTGGGAAAGGAACAAAATTTGTCCACCTCCCGCTACTACTCGCAAAATTTGTGAGATAGAGGGAGCAGAGTTGGGCAAATTGTAATCAGAATAATGATTTGTGAATATGAATAATTGGTAATCATAAAACAAATGAAAAATGAATAACCATTATTCACAATCAGTACGGAGTATTTTTAATGATTATTGAGTGTTGACTATAATTATAACTAAATGGTATTTATAACTAAATACCAGTTATTCATTATCTCTGAGAGGGAGTAGGTATCAGTGAAGAGGAAGGATTTGCTCTGCCTTGAGGCGAGCTCTGTGGTGTAGTGGTTAGCAACCTCGCATATAACGCAGGAGACCCGGGTTCAACTTCCGGCGGAGCCAAATCTTTTCTCTTCAAAAAATAAATTATTTAAAAATGGTGGTCAGCCACTAATTAAGATTAGAATAATTAAAATAATTTAAAAAATTGACTTATGTCAATAAATATCATAAACTGGAAAAAATTTGTCCAACTCCCGCTAGTACTCGCAAAACTTGTGAGATAGGGGGAGTAGGTATCAGTGAAGAGGAAGGATTTGCTCTGCCTTGAGGCGAGCTCTGTGGAGTAGTGGTTAGCATCCTCGCATGTAACGCAGGAGACCCGGGTTCGACTCCCGACGGAGCCAAATCTTTTCTCTTCAAAAAATAAATTATTTAAAAATAATTTAAAAATGGTGGGTAGCCACAAATTAAGATTAGATTAATTAAAATAATTTAAAAAATTGACTTATGTCTATAAATATCATAAACTAAACTAAATTTGTCCACCTCCCGCTACTACTCGCAAAACTTGTGAGATAGGGGGAGTAGGTATCAGTGAGGAGGAGGGATTTGCTCTGCCTTGAGGCGAGCTCTGTGGTGTAGTGGTTAGCATCCTCGCATGTAACGCAGGAGACCCGGGTTCGACTCCCGGCGGAGCCAAATCTTTTCTCTTCAAAAAATAAATTATTTATAAATATATAGGTAAGTGAAAGTAAAAATCTCGTGTTCCTATGTCTGTTGAGGGTAAAATAAGGAACTACCCAACCGATCTTTATAAAATTTGGCTCATTGTTTGTAATTTTGCCCAACTTAAAAGATAGGATAGTTTTTATCTCGATTAAGGTCTGGCCACACATTTCCGCACCGGATCCGCACCGTAGCATTAATATAGGTTATGTTCAGAATATTTTTAATTTAACTTACATATTACCTTTAGTTATGCCTAAATGTCAGGCCACACATGTCAGAAAAAGGCCACTTTAGGCATAACTAAAGGTAATATGTAAGTTAAATTAAAAATATTCTGAACATATTAATTAATTACCTATATTAATGGTACGGTGCGGATCCGGTGCGGACATGTGTGGCCAGACCCTTATTGGACTCAATATTTTCATTTATAGCAAATTTAATGCTTATTATACTACAGTTGAGTGTGATTATTTGTAATTTCTATAAATCTTCAACAGATGATGGTGTAAGTAGATTTATTGACACAACACTTTATTTTCTTTCGATATTTAGGGTGGGTAAGCATCCAGTAGCCAAATCGTTCTTTTCCGTCTTGTAGAAGGAAAATCCGTGTTTCTCCCATAGACAATTATGTACTGTAAGAACATGCGTTATGGTTTGAGATTCTCCCGCTCAACGCTAGCTGTTCATAACCTGTTTCTGGTAGAACCTGCTGAAACGATATCTCATCTTATCATGTGTTATATTCTGAATTCAATTAATATATATAATGGCAAAAGATTAATTTGGTATATTTTTGATAACTGTCTATAGTAATTGTACTAAGCCCTGCTCCAACTATATACTTAATACTAAATACTTTCACATTTGTGTTATTTATATTTAATCTCGCCTCTGCTGAAATAATCCAATAAGTGCTAAATGAATTGGTCATCAATACTTAATATAGTCAAATACGAGAAGTAAAAAATGAAAACTTAAACCCTTCCAAATTCTGTTCCAAACAATTTTAAATTTTGCTTAAAGATCGATATTAAATCCCGTTGGTTCTTAGATTAACTGAAACGTTTTTATCTTTATGAGTGCACTTTGATTTGACTGTATTAAAAATAATATGATATAATTAATTTAACACATTATAGAAACTGAGGAACAGCAACACGTGGCCAAGACTAATCGTACAATTATATTTTAATCATTAAATATATTATGAAATTTTTAAAATTAACAGGACTCAAAAAAGAAATCATTCAATGATGAATAAATGCTCAGAAATAAATTGATTATGAAAATTGGTAAATAACAATGCAACGACCTACAAACCCAAATACACAATTCATTCCTCAACCACTACTGAATTCGGTAACAAAGAACAAGATAACAATAATATTATAGCTGAAAATATTTATGGATTACTGCAAATAATAATATTAAAAATGAACATATTGAACATAAAAAAACATTATTTGTTGGTTTGTTTAACGTCCATTATATGCTACTAAGGCTAATCGGACGATGCTACAGTGGGAGCCCTAAATTTTGCCTATCCAGATGTGGTTAGGATACGGATCTTTATCGAGTACATGACGTCGCACAGGCTCGGGACCTCCATTTTACCTCCTATACGGGGGAAGGCATGGCTAAGGATTTTTTACCCCGCCCGCCTTCAAAAAATCCTAGGGAAATATTTGTATTTATTAGAAAGATATGTGCGCATGCCTTTCCGTGTCACACTTATGGCATTTCAGTTTAGAATGTTTGCAGTTAGAACTCAGCAATACGCTTCTGGAATTATCATGTAGGTACTGTTGTTTAAAAAAAATATTAAATCTATTTTGAATTCATTTGTTTAATGACGGACGTTGTCACTTGAAGTCGAGACTTGACGCCAGTAAGGCTAATCGGACGATGCTACAGTGGTAGTCCTAAATCTTGCCTATCCAGGTATAATTAGGATACGGATCTTTAATGAGTACATGACATCGCATAGGCTCGGGACCTCCCCATTTTACGTCTTGTCCGAAGGAAGGCATGGGACACCTTGGGATGCGAACCCGCGACCTTTAGAATTGAAGGTTGCTAGGCTAACCACTAGACCACAGGTGATCCCAGCTGAAACATTTTTATCATTATCAATGAAATTTTATTTGACTGTATTAAAAATAATAGGATATAATAAATGTAACGCATTATAGCTACTGAGCCACAGCAATGCCTGGCCGTGTCTGCTCGTACAATATAAATATACAGGACAAATATTTTTGCCGTTAAAAAAACAAGGGGGAAAGAAAAAAATCATCAAATTAGTGATCAATGTATTATATTACTAATAATCAATATATATTATAAAGCAAAGTGTACAATGTGCGTGCCGAAAAGGCTCAAAAACGACTACACGTACTATATGGAATTTTATGTCGTCTTATTGCCCTATTGCCCCTAACGACGAAGAAGGTTTCAGTTTTCATTTTAACTGAGTAATTTTGAAGGGACAAGGGCTGTAATTTTAAGCCTCTCTCTACATGTAATTAGCCCCTCTAATTAGCCCAGGCGTGTTAATGAATGATAAAATTTAGTTCGACAATCAATATACAATGTTTAGTGATGTGTAAAAGGTTCATATTTCAATATACAATATAAGAGTAAATTTACAACAAAAGAAAAATTGCTTATTAGTGTAGTGAGCGAATAAAAACTAACATTGAATAAAATAGATAGCCTATAGATAATATGAATAAAAGATATAACCCAATGGAACATATATCGAAAATAAAGTGTTCATATAATTCATAATAATTTCTGTTTAATAGTTCTGTTCTGTTCGTAAATTTTCAACCGAATTCGAAAAAGGAGAAGTTACTTGATAAGGATTCGGTATCGTCATGAGAATGGTCTCAATGGAATCAGAACATAGAAACCATAAGAAATGGTACATATTTGCTGCTAAAATAATTTTTCTTAATCAAGAAAAGGGAAGAAAACGCATTGATAGGATCTCTTGTACCCCAACCATATATGGGCGGACTCTGAGGTTTCTAAACTTACCACTACTACTAAACTGAAGTTTCAGGATTGTAAAAATTTTGTTTTAATCATGATTAATTTTGGTCTATTTTTCTGTAATTTAAAGTTATTCATTTTAAGGTTGTTTTTTCATTCCACGAATTCCACAGGTACTTGAGCGAAGCCGGGCCCCACAGCTAGTAAGCACTAAATACAAACATAAAACGCAATGTACTATCAATAATGAAAAAAAAAAAGATAAATAAACTGAAAATAGCAGTACTATTTTACTGAGGGAATATATAACGTGTTGTAAGCCGGGGGGCATTCCTCACACTTGCGGTCAATTGATAAATAGACCAGTATAACAACCTTTTAGGATCAGTTTACAAAACAAGCTCCAGGGCAGTACACAGCTCACACACTGCCCTATTTTATTTATTTATAGGGCAGTGTGTGAGCAGTGTGAACGTTAAATGGTCAATTAAAATAAAAAAGAACATATGGTTTAAAATCCCATGCTTTTTGTTGGAACGGATTAGATGTCGGAACAAATCGGCAGAGCACATTTTTGGGACTAGATTTTCCGAGCTCAATCCAGAAGAACCTTCCAGGCCAGTCCTTTTACGACTACATATAAGGAGCGAGTGACTTGACCAGTTAGCCTTAGTCTTTGTCTTGACTGTGAAGCTCAATATGATTTGTGTGCTATTAAGTTGTAATTTTTGTAATCTGCTCGAATATTTATCTTGTTTTAATACATGTAGCATTGATAATTGTATATTTTGTTGAATAAATATTTGTTAACACACAGAAGTGATACAATATGTATAATAATATATCGTTGAAAAGTTCATAATTTAAGAAAGCTAAATATTTATTTTATAAAATGTTAGAAGAATACTGATACGAATTATGGAGGTAGCAAAGAAATATTATCATATTATTTAAAGAAAACTATTGATTTCTATGGCAATTAATAGGAACTGCCTTAATGCTTAATAAACAGGTAAAGAATTTGAAAAAACCCATCTTTTTAACTTTTTTTTTTTAATGGAAAACAAAGAAAACTACAGTAAACCCTCGATATAGCGAACTGGTAGGGGGTTTGATATTCATAGTTCGTTATAACGAGATTCGTTATAACCGAGGATTCTTTTATTTTTATCTTTTTTTTAGCAAATGGCCACTCTAATTTGATCATATTTAGAAGGAAATTCATTCATTCATATTTTTAGTTAAACTACATATTAATTACCATAAACAATGAGATTAATTAATTTACCTGCCAAGTTCTCTCGAGAGTTCTCTAGCCTTAGCTTTAATAAGAGGGCCTGAGATTTGAGTATTTGAGATCTCATTTGTTTAAAGCTATTTATCAATTATTTTCCCAAATATTCATGAGCCGCAGAGCGCAGTCGTTTATTTGATGTTGAAGTTAATCCTTGGGCTGCGGTTGAATCTATTTTATCTTTGTTTTTTATAATGGTTGACAATGATCATTTTGGAATTACATATTTTTCTGCGATGGTTTTCTTACTTAGAATTCCCGATTCAATATCCAGGAGAATTTTCAATTTTTACTCGATTGATAAGTCAAAAAGTCAATGGAATCAGAGAGAGAGCAAAAGGAAATCGGATTAGTTAAAAGTAAAAAAACAACTCAATTCTAGAATCTGGTGCAACTTCGTCTTCCCGCGCTCATTCTACGTAATACAGTAAAAAAAAAATTAATTACAAATTCTAGAAGTTCGTTATAACGGAATATAATAATTCTAAGGCATCAGATTTAGTTCGTAGTTCGCACTAACCGAGGATTTCGCTATAACGAGGGGTTCAGCAGAAATGTAATGGTAATTTTGGGGGATAGCTTTTTGGTTCGCTATATCGAGGTGTTCATTATATCCGAGTTCGTACCCATCGGTGGCTGAATTTAATGTTTTTCGCTCCAACGGACGGGAGCTATTCCAGGGCATTATGCAGTACCTATTGGCAATCCAACAATAATAAAATAAACAATTTATATTTATTTAGGTATACATCGTCGTGGAAAGTTTTGGGATTGACTAAAGTGTCCGATGCGGCAGTCTAGTGCGGACCACCGGTGGTAATGATTAAAATTTACTGCAATCACTACTTCCTTAATTATTGATTGAAATCAAGAAATATTAACTGTCGCTGTCGTTTTCTGAAAAATATTCAAGTGCTTTTCAAATTTGAAAATCAAGAAAGAAAACTTTTATCAGTTCTAGTTATATTGTTACATCGATCGTCTAATCTGAAACTCTATCGTTTTTACAATAGTGGTTTTGCAATACTAATACTCTAAAGGCGGGCGCAATCGCCTATAGGGTGCGCTAGTAGCATTTTCAAAATGTCGGAAAGAACGGGGATAGACTTAGTTGATGTAATAGAGATAGTTGGTAATTTTAAGAGACCATTAATTGAAGGGCAGGCTATTCTTGATGCAAACCACATAATAACATGTGGAATATTATCTAGAAGTAAAAAAACAGTTATTTTACAAGCCTTGTGCCTTCAAACTAGCAATTTTAAAGGACTGCCCCATCAAATAAAAGTGGAAATCAAATTTATTAATAATGATAAGCAATTTTCTTGTCATTTAAGTGTAAAGCTGGTAGTTCTGGTAAATGCAAACACATCATTGTAACTTTACTCGACGTTTTTTGGTTGGTAATAACATTAATTACCTATTCATACAATCATTGTTATGACAGCTTAGATTCTTTGTCATATTATTTATGTATTTGTCAAAACTTTCAGGCTTCGCATTGAAAACTTGGAACAATTAAGCACAACGGATGACAAAAATGGGGAACATTAAAAAAGAAAAACAAATATGACACCATGGTCCCAATGTTATTTGCATAAAACCAACATTTTGGAATAGTAAAATGTCAAATACTAATATTTACCTGGATAAACATAGTCACTTTCTTTAAAATGAAGACTAAATATCGTCATATGTTTCGAAACAGGCTTATCTATTTTTAATTTTACAATACACTCTTTAAGAAGCTTTTTATATTTTGGAAAAAAATGGAATGACACATCTTTAGATTTTTTTTGAAGAACACTGAGGGACCGAGCAATCCCTGCTTTATTAGATTGCTGCTATTAGACATTTTTCCAATAATTTTTTGCCCAATCGGGTTTTAATTATGGAAAAATAAATTTAAAACGGCAAAAAACCCTGTGAATCCCAGGTAATCGCACGGCTTCTATCCCCGTTTCTCTAGTTCCTTCTAGTTCCTCAAAAAAGCAGCACCGTGCAGCTTGCGCTCGCCTATACCTTACGTAGACAAACAAATAGGTAAATAAATTTGGAAAAATTTTTGAAGTTGATGAAGTACGTTGGTAAGTGAAAATTGTGTGTTGCGCGCATCGTATCAGATTTTTTTTAGGAATTATTCGACAGGTTTGACATACCTATTTTAGCCAGAGTGGAGTGATAGAGATTCCGTTGGTACACCTAGAAACCATCATAACTTCCCAGGGCGGATTCGAACCTAAGGGCCATCATTAGATTCGTGAATGCTGAAATGAGCCACCCTCTTCTGCATTATACAACCTCATGGTGTGTAATATCGCCCCATTAATATTATTTTAAAAAATAACCTATTCTGTAACCAACTAGGGTAACGGTACCATTAGTTAACAGTGCTCCAATAGTTGATATTTTGTACAAAAAATGTGAATAATAAGATTCAGGGTTGATTATTTTGGTTCAAAATTTGGCGGTAATTTGCCAAGTTACACTAGTTAGCTGTGCTGCCATCGACATTAGTTTGATGAAAACTCAAGCTTACTTGTGAGAGGTTATAATGGCGAATTTTCTGGTGGCCTGAAAAATTGGTTTCTGCTTCCCAGTTTCATTAGGGTGAAAGTCAAGTTAAATAAGCTTTTTAATTCATCTATTTAAGTTTAATTATGATTTAATTACTTTTATGGTATTCATGAAGCTCATGAAAATTTATACAATGGTTTAGGACTTAAATGTAGGTGTCAACTATTAGAACAGATATTAATCCTTAATAGTTGACATCGATGTTAACTCACCGCCAGAATTAGAAAATCGAGTGTCTTATCTTACCAATTTAAAGCTAGCGTGCTCTATCCATGGATCGTTGAGAGCAAAATTGCTTGGCCATTCAAAGACCATTTGATCCATGTGCAAAGAACATGTGATACTTGCTATCAGTCGCACTCTATCAAAATGCTACACATTTCATCCAACCAATGAATGTGGCCATCTTTAAGTGTTTAAAAGAGTACTGGAAGAGTGAAGTTCATCATTAGAGAGTCTAAAATTGTGCAAACCGAACATTAAAAAAACGAAACTTCAGGCCGTTACTAAAATATATTTACAAACTTACTTAACTGGGTGATCTCATTTTTCATTTTAACATGTTTTTTTTTTTGCCTCATTTAAGCTTTTTATGTATAAAATGATTAAATTGTAGACCATTTATTTCGTTTCCATTGTGAATTTAATAGATATTAACTTTTATTGTAGTACTTATTGCCAATTAAAAATCATAGGAAATCGAAAATTAATGCATGTGTCAACTTTAAAACCATAAATGTCAATTTTCCAAACTTTTGCATTTTAATGTGTCAACTATTGGTTCATTTTAGAAGTTTCTAAGATATCATTTTTTACAAAAACCATAAATGCAGACTATGGGATATTGTATTCCCAGTTTTCTAGAGGGATTGGTCACAAAGATTATCCTAACATCAATATATTTGTGTCAGAATACAGTGTCAATAATTACTTTTTTTCTTAATCTGTCAACTATTGGTAGTTAGCCTACCTATATAAAATCCACTTCCTCGTTTCCCAATAAGGTGCAAAATATTAAGGGCGAAATGTTACGTTACCTTAAAGAGGTCATTCACGCCTGACATTCTGCTTACCCTTCCAGATCGTAGCTAAATCCCACCAACCACAGGTCACTTCATCTCAGCACAGACAGTTTTCGATTATGAGAAAATTTTTAAAATCAGGGTTTCCGGGAATGGCGGGTATTTTAATTAAAAACCGTTTTATGTTTCGGAGGGAGTTAATTAAAAGAAACGGTAAATAATTTTAATTTAATAAATGTATATAAATAATAAATATCAGTTACCCCTGGGGAGAAAAAAGATTTAATTAAATGTCAGTATAATTAATGAGAGCTAATGAACTGAAAATACATGATAGAGATAAATAAAACATTGATCACTTAATTTTTTTTTAAATTACAATGTAGGGTAAACCATACAGTTATTGGCACCCTAACTTTAACCTAAAGAAATAGGTAAATAAGTCCTAATTTTATTACAAGATATACATGAGTCTAATGTTTGAAGGGTCCTCTAAGCCATCTATGAAGTAAGACTTAATCAAACTAACCCTAGGGGAAGATTTAACAATTAAATCCACAGGGTGCCAATAACTAGATTTGGCATTTTTAACAATAAATATTGCCATATTGTAAAACTATTGAACTTTTGACCCAAAACCTCTTGAGTCTTTATAAGGATAGATAAAGAGGAGTGTAGCAGTCCGTACTAACTAATGATAATAACTGCGCCTTACAGTACCTCTTTGGTGTAACCAGGGGAGAAGGTTTTTAGGCAACGGCTCTGTTGCATGTGCATTTGAAACTCTAATGAAAAGAACTGTGATATTCTAGTAATTAAGAAAGTATGGCCCTACAAAAGATGTTAATTATGATGATGATGGACTGTGATAATGGTAGTACCTAGTTTTAAGTTATTTATTATTAGTTTTAAGTTAGTAGGTTAAAGCATGTATTTTTAGATTGTTACAGTTTTTTAGAGTTTATTTATTGTTGATCGTTTATAGTTTTATTATTTATATATAGATTTATTTATTTATTTAAACAAGTTGAGTAGTGCACGCATTATTAATTATGTATATATTTTTTGCATGAGTAGTGTATTCTGAGCATTCAGTATTTATTTAATTTATTGTAGTTTTTGGCATGCCAGATAATTGGGTAATATTTTTTGCAAAATAAATGTAATTTCAAGGGTGAGCACTTGTTTTAATCATTGAAACCTTTCCAGTGACGTCCTATTACCCCCAAAGAGGTAATAAGGAGTTATAGGAAGTTTCAATTAGATCCCTTCATAAGACGTAATTTTTTTTTAATGCCACCACTGAAATTTAGTCTTAAGGGTGCCAATAACTGTACGGTTTACATTATGTAAGAATTACAGTAAGGGAACGGATAGGACATCCATACAAAAAAGAAGGAACACTGAACTTCCCCACTGGAATTGTCTACCACAAAAAACATTTGTCCTCAAATGAAAAAATAAGGCATTACTGTAGAATAGTAAGGAACTGTGATACTGTACTATGATACTACTAGTATATACTAGTATAGTATACTAGTATGATAGTACTAGTACTATATGTAGTATAGTATGATAGTACTAGTACTAGTACTAGTACTACTAGTATACTATACTAGTATAGTATAGTATATAGTATACTAGTATGATAGTACTATATGTACTGTGATACTGGTCTACAGTCAGCCTTCTGAGCCTAGAAAAAATTCGAAGATTGAGAGGAGGATATTCACGGACCCAAGAAAACAAAATCTGGTGCGTGCGCGCAACACAAAACTTTCACTTACCAACTTACTTAGATTAGAAATTAATGCGTTTTGTTAATTTCCATTTCTCAAAGTCACACATTTTTCCACATTCATTTCTTATTTTTGTTTTTATTTCCTCTCTAAAGTACACTAATTTTTTGTATTATTAAATAAAATATTTTACTTGTGATACTTCGGCAATGCAAGCATAATACTCCAAGTCGACTGATTTTATAATTCTCTATGTAGTTGTTGAAAACGTCATTTATTTACCATGAAACGAATAATTTCCTTTTAATGAACTGGACGGCTTTAATTATGAACAATGGTGTGTCATTAAAGGCGTACTCCGCATGCGTGGGCTCAAAGTGTTTTATGAGCTGACGGAAATATTTTTCTTTCTTTTTTTCCTCTTCATGTTTACTTAATTCTTTTCATATTTAATATTTAGCCAGTTCTTATTTTTAGGCGTAACGAGAGACACTTAATTTCTCCATATAAACAAAACCAAAGGTACTTAATTGGAAAACAAAAAAGGCCCTTTCCCCATTTAAGCCCCCTCCGAACATTTTAATAATGATAAAGCTTACTTGATATTATATAGAAATTTTAAAGCTTTTTTGGTTGGTTCGATTAGTTGTATTTTCAAAATTAATACTAGTGACGAATAAAGCATATTCACGAAAAAAAAAAAGGGAAATAAATTGTTAAGGGATAGTTCCATATTGTCGAGGCTTGATTATGTTGAATTCTGCACACATGTGAGTAAAAGCGCTGCTTAGTAAGAAAACTAGAAAGCCTATAGTTTTCTTATCTATCCAATATTTACCTCTCAATTTTATTTTATTAATTTACACTAGGTTTTTTTTTTTTTTTCATATCAGACGAAACGTGTTTAGTAACCTCTTTTAATGATTTTAGCGGAAGTAAGATTGTCACGTAATTGGGACACTGGAGCACGAGGTATTCTTTCTTTTTTTCTTCCCAATCCTCTTTATTTGTTCCGGATACATAACAAGATTACTTTTTTATTTGTGTGTGTGTAATTTTTTATAGTCATATAAGTAATATAAATGTTAAGGCAGCTTGGAAATTCTGAGTTTAGAATTTCCTTAAACTAAACTTTATTTAAGTCTAAATCTCTGGTAATTGCAGAATTAAATATGATTTTAATTTTAAATACAATATATTTATTGTAGCACAATTTTACATGAATTAATATTTACAAATAATTTCCCATTTATAGAAAACAAAAAAACATAAATAAGATCCTTAGTCAACATTTAATAAAAAAGAAAGAAAAAATCATGAATCAAAAAATAAATTAAATAAATACATACGCCTCTTGTTACAATAAAAACAATTAAAAGAAGAAAAAAAACTAAATTGATATCTCTTAGAATTTTTACTCGAAATAATACAAAAAATGAATTTTAATGTCCTCTACCGTCTTTGTGGAATCAACATGTTTTTCTCGACCAACTTTCGGTGCTCTTGGAGCAGTTTCGAGCCTGGCTCAATCAATTTCCTTAGGTAGCTGCTACCTCACCTGTCTCTACGGTACTCGTAAGGATACTTACTGGCCCGGCTTACGCTTGGAATTGGCTAATACCAAACGTAGCTACTGGGCCGCTATAAACAATTTGTTTATACTTGCTATAAACAATTAATTTTGTCTAACAATTATTTCCATCTTCATATAAATAAAGTTGAAATTCTGTTTGTTTGTTTGTTTGTTCTTTATAGAAATCCATACCGTTTGTCCTAAATTCTCCAAATTTCGCTTAGTGGTTCTTTGATACCAGGTGCGAAAACCTGTCCATATTAAAATTGCATAACTTCAGCCAATCACATGGTATATTCTTTATTGTTAAAAAAATCGTCATGATCTCGCTTTACAATAGTTTTTTTTTACGAAATCGACCGTTTGAGTCGAAAAACAGCCTAAAATATCATATTATACATTTTGAAGAGGCCAACAAGGCCCGGTAAGACCGTCCCTTGGTAGGCGTCGAGTTCTGGGATTTTTAAACCATATGTTTTTTTTTTTGTTTTTTTTTTAAATTACAATACGTTTATTTACATGTATGGTGAATTTATTTTTTATAAATGCCTCCAAAGAAGCGAGCTTCTATACGACTAGTGAGCTCAAAAGCTAAAAAACATCGTCAAATACGAGCAGCTGAAACTCTCGACGAACATCAAATTAGGATTGAACAACAGAGGCTTAGACAGGCAGAATCGCGGGAAACTGAGTCTGCCCAGGAATACGAGGCCCGCTTTGCGCCACAAAGGCTTAGGCAAGCCGATTTGCGAGAAGCTGAAACTGCAGGCCAATATTTCTGTTTGTTTGTTTGTTTTTTATAGAAATCCATACTGTTTATCCTAAATTCTCCAAATTTCGCCAGTAGTTCTTTCATACCAGGTGCGAACACCTGTCCAATGTAAAATTGCATAACTTCAGCCGATCTTCAGCTGATAGTCTTTATTGTTATAGAAATCGTAATGAACTCAGTTTACAATGTTATTTACGAAATCAACCTTTTCATTAGAAAAATGAAATTCCCCGATCAAATCGGGTTATACAGCTCAAAGATGAATTTCTGTTAGTTTGTTTTTTCTTAATAAAACTCCATACCGTTTGTCCTAAATTTCGCCCAGTGGATCTTTCTTACTAGGTTCGAACACCTGTCCATATTAAAATTTCATAACTTCAGCCAGTCTCTGGGTATATTCTTTATTGTTATAAAAATCGTTATGATTTCACTTTAAATTTGTTCACGTTTATTAGAAAAATGAAATTCCCCGGGTGAAACCGGGATATACAGCTAGTTATTTAATAAAATTACCTCTGGCTGCAACAATAAATGTTTTATATTTTCACTAGTATATGATAAAGTTTACCTGATATTAAAGAAGACTTTAAGATTTTCATCAAACATGACGAATTTGATCAGAATCGTCACAGCCGTTTTTGAGAAAAACGAAAAAAAAAAAAAAAACGTAAAAAATTATGAAATAAAGTACCCCCTCCATTTGAACAATATCCGCTGTCACATCGCGGGTATTTCAGGTTCGTACGGTTTACAGTTTTTGAGCTAGTCTGTTCACAAACACACAGACCATTTCGCGGAACTTGGTTATTTGGACTCAGGGAACCCCTCAACGTGTATTTCCGTTGAAAACCGAAAGTCGTAATTTTTAACGATCGCAATACCTTCCCTTACTATATATTTCATATATATGTAAGTGAAAGTAAAAATGTAAATAAAATTGATACATTGATGATTTTCGGTTCAAATTAAAAAATGGCGGTATCATTCCCGCATATTTATCACCCACGATAATTCACACAGGCTGCATTTATATTAGTACAATCAAAATAAGGTGATACTAACACCTGAAGGAGATTGCAAAGCCGTTGAGATCACCTAGTTAGATGACCTAAGAGAGATGAAGATCCACACACACAGTACTAAAGAGTACATACAGGTAGAGACAGCTAATTAGATAAGACAGAAGATGTATTAGCAATTCACCTACCTGGCTCCCTACCTATTGCTACAGGTACAACACAATACAACGAGAGCATTATCCTACCTTCCTTATTAATCATTGTTCCAAAACGAAGAAGCCCCTGTTGATGACGGACAACAACAAACAATGAAATTCCATCTAAAGCTTCATCAATAGAAGCCAACATCTCTCGTTACCGCATTCATCACCGCTACAATATAATTTATTACCATGTAAAACAAAAACAAAAATAGGAAGGTAATTAATAACTCGTCCAAACATGGCAATTAAAATATAGAAAACGTTAGCTTAATTAATGCTGAAACATGTGTGTGGGCAGAACGATATTTATTTAAATAAGAATTTTCAACAAACAATTTTCAATGCCACACGAGGGGGGTCACTTGTGGAGCAGAGTTGGGCAAATTGTAATCAGAATAACGATTTGTGAATATGAATAATTTGTAATCATAAAACAAATGAAAAATGAATAACCATTATTCATAATCAGTACGGAGTATTTTTAATGATTATTGAGTGTTTATGGTATTCATTTGAAATGAATAATGAATAACTAAATACCAGTTATTTATTATTCATTTCCAATGAATACCATAAACACTCAATAATCATTAAAAATACTCCGTACTGATTATGAATAACGGTTATTCATTTTTAATTTATTTTATGATTACGAATTATTCATATTCACAAATCGTTATTCTGATTACAATTTGCCCAACTCTGCTGTGGAGTCGTGGTCAGCATAGAAACTTACTATGCTAAAAGTCGCGGGTTCGAGTCCCTCGGATAGGACGTAAAATGGAGGTCTCGAGCCTATACGATGTCATTTACTCGTTAAAGATCCTTATTCCAATTATACCTCGATAGGAAAAAATTTAGGACTCCCGCTGTAGCATCGTCCGATTAGCCTTAGTGGCATAAAGTGACGTTAAAACCAACAAACAATGCCAAACGAATTATAACAATAAAAATTTTAGAACAGGTTACAAAAATTATTAATTTGTAACACTCAAATAATCATATGGCTCGAGCTTCACAACAAGAATAACACTATCCAGTCTATCGCTACTTATATAAAGTCGTAAGGAGAAAGTCTAGAACCTCTTGGAACGGCGAGGATGGTACTCGAACATCGCAGTCACAGACACGTGCTATGAAAGTTCTCTCCAACTGTTATTTCGTTCCAACAAAAGGTCTGTGACCTTTAAACCATATGTTTTTGTTTGAAGATTTAACTTTACAATACAAATTACAGTTAGCACTAAGAGGAGTTTTGTTTAACGTCCCTGTATGCTACTAAGGCTAATCGGAGGATGTCACAGTGGGAGTACTGAATTTTTCCTATCCAGGTAGGTAAGTTGGATAGGGATCTTTTCGGGTACCTGATATCGTACAGGCTCGGGACCTTCATTTTACCTCATGTCCGAGAGGCGGCATAGCTAAGGATTTTTTAAACCCCTTTAAAAAATCCAAGAGAAATATTCGTATTTATTAGAAAGATAAGTGCGCATGCCTTTCCGTGTCACACATACGGCATGTCAGTTTAGTCTGTTTGCAGTTAGAACTTAGCAATAGTGGATATGACGTTTAATTTTATGCGTAGTCTTATATACCAGGCGCTTCTGGAATTGTCATGTAGGTACGGTAGTAAATTTAAAAAATCTGGTGCTTTCACTTACCAATTTACCTAGATTAGAAAATGATGTGTTTTTTTTATTGCTTCTCACACAAGTCACACATTTTTTCACATTCATTTCTTATTTTTATTTTTATTTGCACTCTAAAGTACACTTATTAACAGCAAAAATTCCATAAAAAATAGTCGAATGGAGGGGGTACTTTATTTCATTAATTTTTACGTTTTTTTTTTCTTGATTTTCTCAAAAATGGCTTTCACGATTTTTATCAAATTCGTCATGTTTAATAATAATCAAATCTTTAATATCAGGGAAGCTTTATCATATACTTGTGAAAATATAAAACATTTACATTATATGACTATAAAAAATTACATACACACACAAAAAAGGAATCTTGTTATGTATCAGAAACAAATAAAGAAGATTGGGAAGAAAAAAAGAAAGAATACATCGTGCCCCAGCGTCCCAATTACGTGACAATCTTACTTCCGCTAAAATCATTAAAAAGAGGTTGTTACTAAACATGTTTCTTCTGATATGAAAAAAAAGATTCTAGTATAAATTAATAAAATAGAATAAAAATGAGAGATAAATACTGGATAGACAAGAAGAATATAGGCTTTCTAGTTTTCTTACTAAGCAGCGCTTTTACTCACATGTGTGCAGAATTCAACATAATTAAGCCTCAACAACATTTACCTATTCCTTAACAATTTATTTCCTTTTTTTTCAGTGAATATGCTTTATTCGTCACTTGCAGGTATTAATTTTGAAAAAACAACTAATCGAACCAACAAAAAAAGCAATTTTTAACGTCTTAGATTAGAAATTGATGTGTTTTGTTAACAGCCACTTCACAAAGTCACACATTTTTTCACATTCATTTATTATTTTTTTTTTTTAAATTAAACAAAATTTTTTAATTGTGATAATTCGGCAATGCTCCATGATTGATGCTCCATAATACTCCAAGTCGTCTGATTTTATAATTCTCAATGTAGTTGTTGAAAACTTCATTTAGTTGCCATGAAGCAAATAATTTCCATTAAATGAACAAAAAGGAATAAATTATAAACATTGGTCTGTCATTAAAGGCGTACTCCACATGCGTGGGCTCAACATGTTTTATGAGTTGACGGATTTTTTTCTCCTCTATTCAATTTAATTTTAATGAACTGTTGGCTGTCACATCTTTGGCATAAACATACATTAATACCCAGTTTGATCTAAATAGTTAAAGCAGTTTTTGAGTAAAAAAAAAAAACACGTGAAAATGATACAAAATTTAAACTTAATTAATGTTATATACTAAGTAAACTACCCCCTCCGGTTGATCAATTTTGATTATTTTTTTGCAGTCATATCTCGGGCATAATAATACATAAAAATACTCAGTTTAATCAAAATCGTTAGGGCCGTTTTTGAGAAAATCGAAAAAAACGGAAAAAGTTATTAAATGAAGTATCTCCACTTTGTTTGACCAATTTTGATGAAATTTTTGCTGTCACATCGCGGGCATATACATAAACTAAATACCAAATTTCAAGTTTATACGGTTTATAGATTTTGAGCTAGTCTGTTCAAACACCATTTCGCGGGACTTGGTTATTTGGACTCAGGGGACCCCAAAACGTGTATTTACGTCGAAAACCGTAAGTCGAAATTTTTCACGATTGCAATGCTTTCCTTTATTATATATTTCATATATAGGTAAGTGAAAGTAACCATATTAAATCTATTTTGAAATTATTTGTTTGATGACGGATGTTGTCATTTGAAGTAACAGCGTACGAAGTAAAATATTAGGCTGTGTATGTTTTTATCCTCTTTAGATGGCCCAAGATACTTAGGGAGCCTCGTGTTCTACTGGTCGTTAGTAAGTTGGATTATGGCTTCCAGCCAATTGCATTGTCGGCACCAGCTCCCACTTATCTTAGTTCTTAATGACTTTGAGAATGAATGACACATTTTCTAAGGTGCTGTTAATGTTATATTATTTAATGAATTACTTACACAATGATAACGTGTTTATCGGTCTACTTTTGCATTTTGTCGTTTGTTTGTTTAACTTCACTTAATGCTACTAAGACTAATCGGGACGATGCTACAGCGGTGCAAACCTAAATTTTGCCTATCCGGGTTTAATTACGATAGGGATCTTTAATGAGTACCTTACATCGTACAGACTAGGGACCTTGATTTTAAGTCCTCAAGGGTTAGGTAAGGCAAAGGATTTTTTACTCCCTCTAAAAAATCCTAGGGCCACCACGGTATGCAAAACCAGCGACCTTAAGTATTGTAGTTTGCAATGCAAAACAATACACCATAGGTAACCGCTACAAATTGTCGTTTTTACTTTCACTTACCTATATATGAAATATATAGTAAGTGGAAGTATTGCGATCGTGAAAAATTTCGACTTCCGGTTTTCAACGGAAATACACGTTTTGGGGTCCCCTGAGTCGAAATAACCAAGTCCCGCGAAACGGTCTGTGTGTGTGTGTGTGTGTGTGTGTGTGTGTGTGTGTGTGTGTGTGTGTGTACAGACACACAGAGACAGTCTGTTCACAGGAACAGACTAGCTCAAAAACTATTAACGGTGCGAACCTGATGTTGGGTATTTAGTGTATGTATATGCCCGCGATGTGACAGCAAAAATTTCTTCAAAATTGGTCAAAGGGTGTACGTAAAGGGGATACTTTATTTAATAACTTTTTACGTTTTTTTAGATTTTCTCAAAAACGGCTCTAACGATTTTGATTAAACTTAGTATTTGATGTATTGATATGCCCGAGATATGACTGTAAAAATTTCATCAAAATTGATCAACCGGAAGGGGGACTTTACTTAATAAATTTTGTATCATTTTCATGTGTTTTTTCTATTAACTCAAAAACGGTTTTAAAGATTTTGATCAAACTGGGTATTTGACGTATGTATATGCCAAAGATGTGACAGCCAACATTTCATCAAAATTGGTCAAACGGAGGGGGCACTTTATTTCATAACTTTTTTCCACTTTTTACCTTTTTTTCGATTATCTCAAAAACGACTTTAATGATTTTGATAAAATTCGTCATGTTTGATGGAAATTAGGTGTTCAATAATGTCAGGTAAGTTTTATCAGTATTAAAATTTACTGAGGGGGCTTAAATGGGGAAGGGGCCTTTATTGTTTTCCTATAAAGTACCTTTGTTTTAGTTTATATTGAGAAATTAACTGTCCCTCATCACGCCTAAAATTAAGAAATCGCTGAATATGATATATGAAAAATATCAAGTAAACAAATACGGAAGAAAAAAAGAAAAATATTCCGTCAACTCATAAAACACCTTGAGTTCACGCATGCGGCGTACGCCTTCAATGACAAACCAATGCGTTATAATTAAAGATGTTCTGTTCATTTAATGAAAATTATTTGTTTCATGGGAACTAAATGAAATATTCAACAAGTACATAGAGAATTATAAAATCAGACGACTTGGAATATTATGCTTGCATTGCCGAATTATCACAACTAAAAACTTTTATTTAATAATAAAAGAAATTAGTGTTGTTTTTTTTTTTTGAGCAAATGAAAACAAAAATAAGAAATGAATGTGGTAAAATGTATAGCTTTGAGAAGTGGCAATTAACAAAACGCATTAATTTCTTATCTAAGTAAGTTGGTAAGTGAAAGTTGTGTGTTGCGCGGACGCACCAGATTGTTTCGTTACAATTCAAGTGGTCTTCCCTCTAGATAGTATTAGTTCGCCAGTGCGGTCTCCGTGTGTGTCATTTTCTTGTTTTTCGCCTCGATGATCCCTATTATAATTGATTTCAGTATAACTTATATAATTGTTAATTTTTTTTTAATTGTAATTAAATTTTAATTATTTGTGCTCCTTCTCCTAATATCCTGACTTCTTGGACAGATTGAGTTCTATGTCATTTTCGACTAATGGCTTGTAAAATCTTTATGTATGTGAAAATCTCAAGCCACCATGTTTGTTTAGAATAAAAGACGAAATCACATCGATCTTGATAAAATTTGGCTCAAATTAAATATTTTTTTCCAACTTAAAAGATAGCGTATTATTTAACTCGATTATTGACCTTAATATTTCATAATACGTTAATATTAGGACGTAAAATGGAGGTCCCGAGCCTGTACGATGTTAGTTACTCGTTAAAGATCCCTATCCTAATTATACCTGGATAGGCAAAATTTAGGACACCCACCGGAACATGGAACATCAACATTGGAGCAATTAGTCTAGTAGTAGTACCAGTAGTCTTAATAGCATAATGGAACGTAAAACAGACAACAATACAAATATTTTCCAAATGAAAAAACATTCCCTGCAGTTATTCACCCTTAAATGAATAAATTCTATTCAAGATTCATTCAATTGAAGAATTTGAAGAAACATACAAATTTTATGATAGGATGATTAATGGTCAGGATTTTCAGTTGAACATTTTTTATTTTGAAAATCCAACGTTTGAATCCCTACATGTGGTCTTTCATCAGGGCTTCCGAGTCCAGAGTAAAACAGAGACTGCCAGTCTGCTTTTAAATTCTGCAGTCTCTCTGTTTTACTGTGGACTCAGAAGCCCTGAAGAAGATCCACAAGCAGGAATCGAAACGTTGGCTTACTAAAATTTAAAATGAAAAAAAAATGAAACTAAAAAACCTGACTATAAATCATTCTGTCGTAAAGATAAACAGTTGACTCTTCCAGACCTCTAAATATGAAAATTGTATATCCATATACCAACAGCAAACTCAATTGGGAGATTTCATGATGGCTGATTTTAAAAGATTTTTTTTTTTTTGCAACTTATAGATTTTTCTTTTGCTAATTTCCATTACTAGATATTTTATTTTATTAATAGTAGAAGTACTCAATTAAGTACTTACTTAAATAAAACCACCAGAAAGTTTTCATGACTATTGATTTAATTTTTTTTATTCTTCCTTACCTAGAACAGAAAAGAAAACAACAATTAGTTTTAAACAGAATGGAAATTAAATAATAAAAACAAAATTAAAAATCTAAAAGAATTGAGAGAAAATTATCGAAATAATAAAAAAATTGAAAGTTAGTATTATGTATGTTTCAAATAAATAATCTGTTAATTAATCTGAAAGTAGAAATTATTATTTTCTTGATACTCTAATATTTCGCTTCAGCAACCTTCCACCATATAATAAACTTAATCTTATTACTTCATAAATTACTACGATTAATAATAATATTATTACTCATAAAGCTTTCCAACGATATACTTATTACTAATTGGGAAATTGAATTTTTTTTTGGTAAATCATATACATTATTTCTCTTTTATTTGATTATTAAATGTTCTTGTATTTTATATTTAGCATTTTTTGTAACTAGGGATGACAAAGGTCAGTTGTTTACTCGAAATAAAAAAAAAAAAAAAATAAAGATACTTCAAGGGAAGATTTTTTTCCTTGGCCATTTAATCCCTTCATACCTAATCGATTTCTATAAAAACTACTTGATGTTAGAGAATGCTTCATTAAGATGAAACTTGAAAAGTTTAATCGATATCGTTGGAGCCGTTTTTGAGAAATCGTAAATAGAAAAATAGACGTTGGGATAAAGTACTCCCAACGTTTACTCTATTTAGACGAAATCTTTGCTGCCACATCGCAAAAATACCTCACAAACATACCTGAAATACCTAATTTCAGTTTCGTACGACAAATTGTTGATTCATACGAGCATTTCGCGGGACTTGGTTAGGGAACCCAAAACGTCTATTTCCCTTGAAAACCGGAAGTCGAAATTTTTCACGATAGCATAAATTTCCCATACTATATATTTCATATATAGCTAAGTGAAAGTAAAGAACATGTTATGAAAATTTGATTTTATAGTAATTTTATTATTTTATACAAAACATTTACAGTTGCATTCATTCATTGGATATCTTATTGTTATATAACCTTGAATTCATTTCAATGTCCTCTCCACCTGATTGTCATAATTTATAACTTAACATGGCACACTTTAAATTTAGCGCCAAAGCAAAAGTAGGCGTGGCTTATTGAAGCTCCGCCCTCAGGTAAACTTTAATGCTGTCCATCTATTCGCGGTAAGATCGTTACACAATGGAACGATTAACGACAACTATAGACTGGAACCGTTAACACAGCGGTCACGACTACTTAAAACCACCTTCAGCTCCGATAAGGTCCTTTGAAATTAAATGTAAATTTCAATAAGTGCTTCAACGGCATTTGAGAGTCCTTTTAAGCCTACGCAGTCCTGCGAATATTGAAGCAGGACTTCTTTCTTTTAGGAGCTAGATCTGAAAGGCATGACCAACAAGCAAGGAATAATTAAAAGTTTATATAATAAAAGGTTATTGTAAACGAAATGTAAAGAAACTTTTCCCGCTCGACATCTAACTAACGAATTCCTAAAAGTAGAAAGCAGGGAAGTCCCTTAAATTTATTTATACATATATTTATTTTATTTTTTTATAAATTTTCTAACAAGCCAATACTGCATCACCATCACTATATAAGGATTGACATTTTAACGAGTTTCATAACAAACTTGAAGAAAATTTTCCGACTCGACATCGAACTAACGAATTCCTAAAAGTAGAAAGCGAGAAAGTCCTTTAAATTTTTTATATACATTTATTTATTTTGTATATATTTTCTAACAAGCCATTACTGCATCACCATTACTATAAAAGGATTGACGTTTTAACGAGTTTCATAACGAGGCGACAAGTTTTCTTCACCTTTTCCATTTCTGAAAAGATTTATTCCCTTCAGTACAGCCACTGGGAGAGAGAGGCAAAGTGCACAAATATTTTTTCTTTTAATCCCACCAGGTACATTCAGATGACCCACTTCTCAGAATGTAACAAAAGACATTCTCAATTATGTGTCGGAATACAAGTAGAACAAGCTAAATTTTAAAGATTCTGCAATAATAAATACACCTAGAAGGAATAAATTCATTACTATATTAAAATAGAAAGGATCTGGTGCGATGCGAGCAAAACACAACGTTCACTTACCAACTTACTTAGATTAGAAATTGACATAGAAATATGTAAAAGCCGTTCCTTAAATTCCACATTCATTTACTCATTTTTGTTTGTATTTGCTCTTTAAAGTACACTTATTGGTAAATAAAAGTTTTTACTTGTGATAATTCGGCAAAGCAAGCATAATAATACTCCAAGTCGTCTGATTTTGTAATTCTCTATGTAGTTGTTGAATACTTGGGTGGCGGGATGGCCGAGAGGGATAACGCGTTTGACAATGTGTACGTGTTGCCCATGGCAACATCTGTTTGGAAACATGAAGATAGCAAGTTCAAAACCCGAAGCCAGGGGAAAATGTAATTATACTCGGCATCAATCCCCCACCCTCCCCCCTGGCCCGGAAAACCCCGTATAGCCTACAAGGCTATACATTTTTTCGGTTGGCGCATTAGGTCTAGTGAGGCCTTTGGCCGCGCAGTGTGGTCTTTTACAGACATTTGTTTTGCTTGCGGGAGAACAGACAGCCTGGAGGGGGTAGCCCAAACCTCACGTTGCTGCCAGCCATGGTCACCATGGTACAGCGGCAGACTGCCCATAGCTCCGTAACCAATCCCATTGGGGCCAATTTGGCAGTGTCCTTCCCACCGATGGCGTCAGCTCTCTCGGGTTTAAGGACAGTGACAAACTGGTCTAGGTCCAAGGATTATGGTAGCCCAGAGTCAGCAGGCCCCGAGGACCTCTATTTCTTTCCCTGAAGCATACCGTCCATGGACCAAACCTCCGGGCGGTTACTGACATCCTGGAAAACCACACCACGATTCTCGATGAGATACACGGGGAAGGTTCATCACTCCTACGCCCGTTCGGTGTGAGTCGCCTCCAGTAGGCTGACGGGCCTAACATACCAAGGGGTGGGGGTAGACTTGGACTGCGTGGCGTTCATTGGTGGGCGGTCACCCGAAGGGAGCGGTCACCCATCCAAGTACTGACCACGATGGACGTTGCTTAACTTTGATTATCTATTGCAAGCGCCCTTGTCCACTCGGCCATCCCGAATACTTCATATAGTTACCATGAAACAAATAATTTCCATTAAATGAACAGAACATCATTAATTATAAACAATCGTGTCATTAAAGGCGCACTGCGCATGCGTGGGCTCAACGTGTTTTATGAGTTGAAGGAATATTTTTATTTTTTTCTCCTCTACATGTTTACTTGATTTTTTCATATTTCATATGTAGCCTTTCCTATTTGTAGGCATGACGAGAGACAATTTCTCCATATAAACGAAAACAAAGTTAATTTATAGGAAAAATAAGTCCACTTTGCCATTTAAGACTATGTTTATGATGATTAAACATACCTGGTTTTAAAGAATGTTTGATTCTCATTGCAAATCAGCGTGTGTTGTATGAGGTTAAGTACAACATGGCGAATGGTGGTCGGAGTTATACTTCTATACATAAGTACCACAAGGGGCCGGGATGGCCGAGTGGACAAGGGCGCTTGCAATAGATAATCAAAGTTAAGCAACGTCCATCGTGGTTAGTACTTGGATGGGTGACCGCTCCATTCGGGTGACCACCCACTAATGAACGCCACGCAGTCCAAGTCTACCCCCACCCCCGGGTTTGTGAGGCCCGTCAGCCTACTGGAGGCGACTCACACCGACCGGGCGTAGGAGTGATAAACCTTCCCCGTGTATCTCATCGAGAATCGTGGTGTGGTTTTCCAGGATGTTAGTAACCGCCCGGAGGTATGCTTCAGGGTTCAGGGACGGTATGCTTCAGGGAAAGAAATATAGGTCCCCGGGGCCTGCTGACTCTGAGCTGCCATAATCCTTGGACCTAGACCAGTTTGTCACTGTCCTTGAACCCGAGAGAGCTGACGCCATCGGTGGGAAGGACACTGCCTAATTGGCCCCAATGGGATTGGTTATGGAGTTATGGGCAGTCTGCCGCTGTACCATGGTGACCATGGCTTGCAGCAACGTGAGGTTTGGGCTACCCCCTCCAGGCTGTCTGTACTCCCGCAAGCAAAACAAATGTCTGTAAGAAGACCACACTGCGCGGCCAAAGGTCTCAATAGGCCTAATGCGCAAACCGAAAAAAAAAAAAAACAAAAAAAAAAAACATAAGTACCACCTTTTCCTTCACTTTTATCTAACAATATTCAATCATTTTACATTAAAATAATCTTGTCATAAACAACGAAAATCAGTCAAGATCCGAGAAGCCTTCTCATCATTTAAGATTAATCAAAATGTAAAACTGATTTCAAAGCCTGAAATAAACTTTGAACGAAGGCATGTGCCTGACAACAAAGCGGATATTGAACAAGTTTAATAGTTTAAAATATCCCCGGGAAATATTCCATTATCTTCACTGTCAGGAACACGTGGGGAAAGGAAAAACAGTATGTATATATTGTAACACTTATGCGGGTTAAACAATTTCCATTAAAAAAAAATAATTTTCAAAGCCACACAAATTATGAGAACTCAAATATTTGACCATAATCAATATATATTATAAAGCAAAGTGTACAATGTGCGTGCCGATAAGGCTCAAAAACGACTCAACGTACGTTTAAGAAAGTTATGTCAGCGTGTTGCTACATAAGCCCTAACGGAGAAGAAGGTTTCCGTTTTTCTCTTAAGGGTGTAAAATTGACGAGAAAAGGACTGGAATTTTAAGCGTCTCGCACCATATAATTAGCCTACCTGAGAAAGACATGAGTTTATGAATGAAAAATTTAGTTCGAGCTCTAGGCTACTAGGAAGCTCTAGGGTGCGTTTCATTCAATGTTTATTGTTCATTCATTCCGTTCAGTTAGTAAAGGTTAGGTAGATATTTTTTAGCTGTTATTTTTAAATTACTAAAAACCTTTTTAGTTTCACCTTTTCTTTCAAAATAAAATAATGATTTTACATATCTGCAATCAATTAGAAAACGATTGGATACCTTACAAAATTAATTTTCTCATAAGAAGGTTAATTGATAAACACATTACATTTAATCAATTTATAACATATACTTAAGTAAATTTAATGCAATATGAGTGAACATTTTTTAGTAGTACAGTGAGCGAATAAAAACAGACATAAAACAAAAAAAAAGAGATGAATTGACTGATTATAAATCGAAAATAAAAAGTTTGAAGTGTTCCTATTGTAAGTAATTATGAAAAATGGTTTTATTAGTATGTATGATGAGCATTCCAGTTGACAAAATGACTAATTACAACATTTTTTCAATAAGATTTTATCACCCCTCATAGTTCAGGATAAAAAGAAATATGATGAAAAAATTGTGCCCACATGATATTTTACTTTTCACTTTGTAATAGTAGGTGCAGAGTCCGGTCAAATTACGGGGGGGGGGGATATCTTAAAGGAGGTTGAACTGGAAGAAAGGTCTTCAAAAAAAAATTTATATGAATCTTCGGTAGTTTCTAAACTTCTGGATCTAATAGGACCATCACAGTAGTCGGCGCTTAAGTTGTTCTCGAAATATAGTTTTTTTTAACTAATAGATTTTTCAACTATAATCTAATAACTTATTATCTGCTGACTGCTTGGAATGGGCTTATAGGATTCAGAATCACAGAAACCATCAAAAACGATGCATGACTAGACAAAGTTACAGCAAAATTAATTGTTCATTCACCATTTTCAACCCCCTTTAAAGTGTATAGGGTTCCTTATTTGGGCGGACTCTGCAGATCTCGAATCCTAATGTTGATACCATGTTAAAAGTTTCAAGAATGTGCTAATTTTGTTCTATATTTCCTTTAATTTTAAAGTTTTCCTGTTATTAAAACTACCACACAACTACCGGAGCGAAGCCGGGCACCCTAGCTAGTGTGTTAATGAATGATACATGAAAATGGAACCAAAAAGTATATAGTAGAATAATAAATTGGAACAGGGTTTACTACAATCAAAATAGAAAGTTATCAAAAATGTAAGGAATTAATCTTTTGCCATCTTAATACATATTAACCCGCCGTTGGTCGCGCTGTGAGCATTTTTATCACACTTGCCGAAAAT
Source organism: Aelia acuminata (assembly GCA_911387785.2). Lineage (NCBI taxonomy): Eukaryota > Metazoa > Arthropoda > Insecta > Hemiptera > Pentatomidae > Aelia > Aelia acuminata. The sequence goes on from OU426979.1 coordinate 180,750,677, forward strand.
CTTGCGTATTTCGCTTATTTCTTTTTATTTAATTCTGACATTTTTTCTATTTGTCGTTTATACATTAACTCACTTTAGGAAGTTGTTTTTTAAAAAAAACAATTGCCGCTGTAAGACCCTATAAAACGTTTTGTTCGAAAAAACGGGTGCGTGAGCAAATTGCTCACAGCGCGACCATCCCTGACACAAAACTGAGCCACCGTGCGGGCCGCTCCCTGACTTGTCCATCTCCGCAGTAATTAGCCCAAATCTTGTCAGTAGACGTTTGTCTTTCTTTGATGAAATATTGTAGCTGTTCCGTTTGGTAGTTTAGTACGGAAAATGAGTGGAACAAGACATCCTGCAAAGATATTACGGCTTTTGGAGGATAATCCGGAAGAAAAAAATCTGGTGCGTGCTCGCAACACACAACTTTCACTTACCAACTTACTTAGATTAGAAATTAATGCGTTTTGTTAATTGCCACTTCTCAAATGAACAGAACGGCTTTAATTATGAACAATGGTCTGTCATTAAAGGCGTACTCTGCACGCTTGGGCTCAACGAGTTTTATGAGTTGACTGAATATTTTTCTTTTTTTCTCCTCTTTATGTTGTCTTTATTTTTATCATATCTCATATTTAGCCATTTCTTATTTTTAGGCGTAACGAGAGACAGTTAATTTCTCCATGTAAACAAAAACAATGGTACTTTATAAGAAAGAAACAAACAAACAAAAAAGCCCCCCCCCCCCCAAAAAAAAGCCCCCTCAGAACATTTTAATAATGATAAAGCTTACCTGATATTAAAGAAAATCTAATTTTCATTAAACATGACGAATTTGATAAAATCGTTAAAGCCGTTTTTGAGAAAATCGAAAAAAAAGGTAAAAATTGGAAAAAAAAAGTCATGAAATAAAGTGCTCCCTCAGTTGGACCAATTTTGATGAAATGTTGGTTTTTACATATTTGGTATATACATACATCAAATACCCAGTTTCTTCAAAATCTTTAAAGCCGTTTTTGAGTAATTAAAAAATATGTATACGTGAAATTGGTACAAAATTTTTTAAGTAAAGTCTGCCCTCCGGTTGATCAATTTTGATGAAATTTTTACAGTCGTATCTCGGGCATATACATACATTATATAACCAGTTTGATCAAAATCTTTAAAGCAGTTTTTGAGTAAATAAAAAAAACACGTGAAAATGATACAAAATTTATTAAGTAAAGTCCCCCCTCCGGTTAATCAATTTTGATGAAATTTTTACAGTCATATCTCGGGCATATAAATAGATCAAATACTCAGTTTAATGAAAATCGTTAGAGCCGTTTTTGAGAAAATCGAAAAAAAACGTAAAAAGTTATTAAATAAAGTACCCCCTCCCTTTGAGCAATTTTGATGAAATTTTTGAAAGGGAGAATTTTCACGATCGCAATACTTCCACTTACTATATATTTCATATATAGGTAAGTGAAAGTAAAAATGACTGTAAGTATTTTCGTCTCTTCTCTTAGGTTTTTTAGTAAAAGTAGGTTTTTTAGATTATTTTTTATATTTTTGAGTAAAATGAGGTATTTCGTTGATAGATCGTTATTCCTGGCTTCTTGAAGTTGAGCAAAGTGGTTAGTACTGGAGGCGAAATCTCCAGTCTTCCTCTCGAAAAATCCGTCGACTTGCCAAAACTAGGGCCAGAATTCGAGTATCAACGTACCAACTTTATGCGAATTTGTTATATTTTTATAATTTTTTTTTCTTTTCAACAAAAAATTTCTTATTTTTCTTTCTGTAATTTTGAGTAATTTATGCTACTGCATTTTCTTTACAATAACTACTTCTTTTTTCAAACTAAAAATAGTGTCAATAAAGACTTTTATTCTCTTCTATTCATTCCACTCCTATAAATAAATTATTAAACTAATGAAAACACCTTAAACAGATTAATAATTTAATGATAAAGATATTCTAAATTAAAAGAAACAAAAATATTGCGAAGAATGCTGCTGAAAAGTAATAGTCTCCAAAAACTGAGGTGTGAGCAATTTGCTGACGCGCGACCAACGGTGTCCCACGGAGGGGCGCGACTAGCGCCGGGTTAAATAAATTCAGAATATAACACATGGTGATATGAGATATCGTATCAGGAGGTTATATTAATAGGTGCACAATAATTTTGGTTACCCTGTCTTTTGCTAAAAAAAAAATTAGATTCGATGTTTTCTCCACGTGTGAAAAGGTGACGCAGTCCTAGTCCAATCCGGAAAAAATAGATTTATGCTTACCCTCCCTAAATATCGAAAGAAAATTAAGTGTTTTGTCAATAAATTAAGTTACTCCGCCATATGTTGGAAATTTATAGAACATACAAATAATCGCACTCAATTGTAATGCAATAAACATTTAATTTGCAATAAAAGAAATATCGGCTAATAATCGACATAAAAACTATCCTATCTTTTAAGTTGGACAAAACTACGCACAATTATCCAAATTTTATAAAGATAGGTTGAGTAGTTTCTGATTTTACCTCCGAAAAACATCGGTACACGAGATTTTTATATAAATAAAGATAAACTGCATTAGACCTCACACACGCATACATTTCGCGAGCTAACTTATCCCGCTGGAGGCTAAACGAGGCGGAGGATTGACCTAACGGTGTGAGGGCGTTGCACTGGACTCCTCAAACATCGCGGTAACATCATTCGCAGAACGACTCGTTCAGTTCTAACTATAATTATCGAATGGTTGGGTAATCAAAGAGGATATTTAGCTCATTAGTGGTCAGCCGATATCGTTCGTACCAAATAATTTGGACCTCGGTTGACCTAGCATTATACACCATCCGTTCAATACGGGGCCAGCGTGTGTTTGCAATCAGGTATATTACTGCAGGTCATATTACCAACTAGACCTGGAGCACGTTTATTAATTAACTCAATAGCTTCTTTATTTTTTAAAAACAATTTTGCAATACACTGCTTGCGAAAGTATTTCTAGATAATTAGCCGGACTAGAAGGTGACCCATATAAATATAAAATATAATCAATATATATTATAAAGCAAAGTGTACAATGTGCGTGCCGAAAAGGCTCAAAAACGACTCCACGTAGGATTAGGGAAGTTATGTCTTCGTTTAGCCATACGACCACTTACGGAGAAGAAGGTTTCAGTTTTTCTCTTAAGAGTGTAAAATTGAAGAGAAAGGGATTGGAATTTTAATCCTCTCGCACCATTTAATTAGCCTCTCTAAGATTGAGATACGAGTTTATGAATGAAAAATTTAGTTCGAGCTCCAGGCTACCAGGAAGCGCTAGGGTGCATTTCTCTCAATGTTTATTGTCCATTCATATAGTATACAATCGTTCTATATTTTTTCAGCTGTTCTTTTTCAATTACTAAAAAATTAAGAGAAAATAATTAGTTTGCGTTCCAAAATAAAATAAGTACTTTATATCTCAGCAATCAATTAGAAAACCAATTGGATTCCTTAAAAAATTAGTTTTCTCATAATAAGGCTAATATATAATCAGCACATTACATTTAATCTATATATAATATATACTTAAGTAAATTTAATGCAATATGAGTGAACATTTCGTAGTAGTACAGTGAGCGAATAAAATTAGACATAAAAAAAGAGATGAATTGACTAAATATAAATCGAAAATAAAAAGTTTGAAGTGTTCTTATTGTATTTATGAAAAAGAAGTTGGTTTGGTTACTACGTATGATGAACATTCCAGTTGACAAAACGACTAACTCCAATAACAGCATTCCAGATTTTATCATCCCTCATAGTTTAAGATAAAAAGAAATATGATGAAAAAATTATGCCTTCAAGAAATTTTGGATTTCACGTTGTAATAGTAGTAAGATTCTAGATATGCAGAAACCGTTCAAATTCCGGGGGGATGTCTTAAGGGAGGTTGAAATAGAAGAAAGGTCTTAAAAAAAAGTTTCTATGAATCTTCGGTAGTTTCTATACTTCTGGATCAAATAGGACCATCATAGTAGTCAGTGATTAAGTTTTACTCGAAATATAATTTTTTTAACTGAGATACCGAATTTTCAAGAAGGTGCTAATTTTGTTTTGTTTACATGTTCCTTTAATTTTAAAGTTTTTCTGTTATTAAAACTACCACACAACTACCGGAGCGAAGCCGGGCACCCTAGCTAGTATATATATATAGAGAGAGAGATTGCGATTTTGAAAAATCGGAGGATTGTACAGAGGATATCCTAAATTTTGCCTATCCAGGTATATCTAATTAGAATAGGGATATTCAACGAGTAACTGAAATCGTATAGGCTCTGGGGCCTCCATTTTACGTGGTATCCCAGAGACGGCATACCCAAAGATTTTTTCCCCCTTTAAAAAATCCTAGGACGCGAACCTCGATCTTCTGTATTAGTAGTTTGCTATGCTAACGCCGCAGGTGACTCCAGCATCGAACTGTAAATAACAATTTTCGATAGCAATGCTGAAAATAATAACTATTATGAACTACTGAATTTAAATTAAATTAATTAATTAAAATTAAAATTAAATTAGTCTAAATTTTAATAAATCGTACCATTTCTTAACACATTGGATGCGGCGACGTATTTTAGGGGTATCCTGGATTGGACGGTATCGGTCCCCGGGGTCCGACTGCTTGGATGAGCCACAGACGATATCGGGCGTCGAGGTCCGATGGGAATTCTTTGACGAAAGCGTTATATTTCGGTAACTCTTGGGAAGGATTGGAACTAGACGTAACAGGTGAACAACATGCTGATACAGAATTTACGCTATTCTTCATCGGTAATCAGACCTCGGAGTCCGGACTTTAACAGAATTTTAGCTCTTAGCAACATTTTCTGCACTAAATGCAATAATCTTATTAAAAATCGACTAAATTAAGTGTTTGAAGTGTTCGGCCTTTTAGACATTTTCATGTGGAAATTGGCTGTTAAGAAGGGAATGTAAGGCATCGGAACCCGGGGACCGATGCCGCACCTAACGTGTTAAGGTGCCTTTACACCTTACGAACTTTACCTTCGAACACCACCCTCGAACAACCTTCGTGAAGCCTTCACGTCGACTGTTCGGGTGATCTAGGTACTTCATCTGTTCGCCTGGGTTCGGGGGTAGCGCTAGTGTCACTTTTGATTTGGGTTTTTCCTTAGTGACAGGAGTTGTTTGTGATACTAGTGTAATTTGTGAAACGTTGTAAATCGTCTCCTATTTTTTTATTTTTCAGATAATATAAAATATATTGATTATGGATATTTTTTCTTAATCATAAGCTAGCTTGGGGTGCGTCAGCCATATTGGTTCGCTTAACGTCACGTGAAGTATAAATTCGCTTGTTCGCTTCACGTCGGTACGGCAAGGTTCGAAGGAGAACTTGTTCGAAGGTGAGGTTCCTAAGGTGTAAAGGCACCTTTAAAGAATTACCATATGGAATTAATACTTGGTACCCTAACTATCTTAGAACGTTTTATTTCCATCCTTTTTTAAATTAATTTTCTCCTGATTTTTTTTTTCCTATTTTCAACGACGCTGTACAGTGCCTTAATACCTTGGTTTTGGGTAAATCTGTTGGGTAAAAACAAAAAGTTTTTTTCCTTTAATATTCCTTTTGAACAGCTAATTTTCGTATTAATTATACCGCGATAAACAGACTGAATGATAAAAGACAAGACAGAACAAAAAAAAAAATTAGAATTAAAAAACCCGAGGAAAATTAAAAACTGACTTAGGATCCCAACAGAGCGTGTAAATGATAATGAAGTAAGCTAGCTAGGATTACCGACCGGCTGCTCCGAGGGGACTCACAAAGAGCGGCAGGTGGTGACCAGTTCGCCCACTCCCCGACCCATTGTCATTGTCGTTGGAGAACTTTTTGTCTTGTTGGAGGAGAAGGTTGTTGTTCTGGAGAAAGGAGATGTTAGCTGCTAGCTAATACAATATCTCTGGAGGGAGGAAAAAATATAATCGGAAGAAAGGGTAGCGCAGATCGGGGGCAGGGCAATTTCTCTAAACGTGAAAGTACTGTTCCCCGAAGAGCGATACTGAAATTTTCTCCATCGGTGTAACAGGCGAGGAAAAGGTGAGACCGCTGGGCTAGATCGAGGTGGTCCAGAGATAGGGATATGATCGGGATAGCCGAGTGGGCACAAGCTTTGAGAAATAAGCCAGGAAAAATTTAATAATGCCCGGCACCAACCCACAGCCACTTCCCTGGCCTGGGAAACCCCGTATAGCCTGAACGGCGAGGAAGCGGAGGACCAAAAAAAAAAAAATTTTTTAACACTTGACTTACGTTACTTTGCCGAGTGGGTAAACGCTTAACACGTTCGCGCCGGCTTGTACCAAATGCCGCCTTTGCCAACTAATTAGATCTTGAACATTTTGACGGCTGAGAGTCATGCTCTCGTTTCTACACAATTTTAATATTTAATTCTCCGACTACAGAACAGTTACTCGATTTCAGGTGACATGGCAGCCAAAGTGTTAAGAAAGTAGAAATAATTTCTATATAGCTGAAAATTAAAATAATAAAAATTTAACGTAAATTCATTTATTTGTATTAATCTACATTTATATTCAAATACTTATAAAAGTATAAGTAAACATTTATTTTTTAATAACAATTTTAATTACCGATGAGGTGACTTTGTGACTAATGGGATGACTTTGTGACAAGCCTATTTTTCTACAGTTTTTGAATTGCCCTCCTTAAAAAGAATCAGGTTAGGCAATTCAGTGTACTTGTCAGTTGATCAGTAATGTGCTGCAAGCTACTGGCCACATATAACTTCTTTCATTCCATTTACCATGGTGCTTTATTTCATATATGCTTGATTGTTTTCATTTACTTGAAAATTTGAAATAAAGCACCATGATAAATGGAATGAAAGAAGTTATAGAGGTCCATTTGTGGCCAGTAGGTTGCAGCACATTACTGAACAACTGACAAGTACACTGAATTGCCTAACCTGATTCTTTTTAAGGAGGGAAATTCAAAAACTGTAGAAAAATAAGCTTGTCACAAAGTCACCCCATTAGTCACAAAGTCACCTCGTTTTACGGTAATATCGTTTTATAAACATGACTAGTAGGATAGTATTTTTTTAAATTTATTTTATTATTTTTGGATTGCCAATACTGCATAATGCCCTGGAATACCTCCTGCCCGATAGAGCGAACAGCATTAAACAGTCCCGGCGTGAACGGCTTAAGAAAATACGTGTTGCCCCTGACGATCGACATATGACCGAAAACCCGAAGATAGCTAGATAGGAGTTTAAAACCCGGAACCAGGGATAATGCTCGGCATCAACCCACAACCACTTCCCAGGCCCGGGAAACCCCGTTTAGCCTAAACAGCGAGGAAGGGGTGGACTAAAAAAAAAAAACATATTGAAACATCGACATCGTCAGGCAAAAAAATTGAAACTCTAGAAAAATCTTAAGATTAGCCCAGCAATATGCAGAGGCAAAGAGTGGGGGAAGGGATTTGAATCATTCAATCAGAATTGGATCCATTGAAACTAGTCTTGAATTTGTTGTGAACCATATTCCGATGAGCTCCTTTTATCTATTGATACTTCTTAAGTAATACAGAAGAAAAACTTTTATTAACAAGACAGTAAATAAAATTACGACTTTAAACGAATTTATGGCGAATGATCTACAGAAATGTTAAAACGGTTAGATTTTTTTACCTCCAATTACAATAGAGAAAATAAACCTGTATGAATGCAGCTGGGGGAAGAACTATTGATTACCGGAATAGTTGACCTGTACGCAGTGGTCCATTCGATGCTGACTAGTAAAATATGGAAAAATTTGGAGAGAATGCATGCGTGTGTTGCGCTAGTGATTTTTCCCGGGAATACTAGTAATGTAAATCGATAATTGGATTAAGTGCGCCGATAAAGTGTGTAATTCAATTATCGATTCGCAAATTATTAGCGGCAAATAAAAATTGTGCAATAGTGTCAGGTTACAATTTACCCTGCAGTAGACCATTGTGTAGCTGTGGCTAAAGATGTCTCTGCATGCAAAGAGTTCAAAAATAAAATATAATGGAAATCGATCTCTTTGCACATTTCTGGTATCTCAAACGATTGATTCAATTACTTCAATAGTTATTTGAAACCGCATATCTTCAAATTAAGTTAGATATAGACAAGAATCGAAGCACAATTTTAACATCGGTTATTTGGTCTACATAGTTGGTGCAAAGTTCAGTATAACAAATCTTTATGAGGGGTAGAGGTTAGCATAGCAACAACAAAGAACAAAGCGAAATTCAAAAAGGTTTACAAAGGTCGCGGGTTCGCTTCCCGTGGTGGCCTTAGGATTTTTTTAAGGGAGTAAACAATCCTTGGCTATGCCGTCCCTCTGATAGGACGTAAAGATCCCTGTCCTAATTATACCTGGATAGGCAAAATTTAGGAGTCTCACTGTATTATCGTCCGATTAGCCGTAGTAGCTAAAAAGGGACGAAAAATGATATTAAGAATTTTCAAGACAAGAGAAATAATTAAAATATATAATGTAAATAGCGAGTTTAAAGAATGACAGAAGCGTGCTGCGTGTATAACTGTTGATGTCCTTGAGAGGTCGGTGAATCCCTTCTGTGTGAGTGTCGAGTTATGTATGTGTTGGCATTCGGCCAAGGCTTCCCGCACATCTGTTCCTCTCCTGGTATCTAATATCCACTAAGATGTTTGTCATTCCTCTATCTCGTAGATACAGATTACTATATTTATAGATCACTATTAGGAGATTCATCTTGAATTATCTCTTCTATACATTATTTTTTTGCTTGTTTATTTTCTAACGTGTCTTTATTCCACTAAGGCTAATCGGACCTGCTACAGTGGGAGTCCTAAATTTTGTTATGAAAGCTATAATTAGGATAGGGATCTTTAACGAGTACCTGACATCGTACAGGATCGGGATCTCCATTTTACGCCCTATCCGAGGGATGGCATAGCCAAGGATTTTTAACTACCCCCACCCCCTCCTGGGGCTACTGCAGCACGCGATCCCGCTACCTTTAATATTGCAGGTAGCTATGCTAACCACTACACCACAGGTGATCCCATATTATTTCTAAAAGGTGTTTATTTGTCGATGCCATAACACTTTAAAGATATCTTTCCTATCCAGGTGAAAGATCCAACAACAAACGCCAGGAGGAGAGCAAAAGATAAAATAAAACTTTATTATTGTCGATTGTGTAAATGCAAAAATTGACGTTCTCCGCATTTTCAAAAAAAAAAAAAAAAAAAAAAAAATGAAAATCTGACTATTATTTACGAAGTTACAACCTTGTGGATTGTGCTCATTTTATAGTTGAAATTTGTATCAATAAAACATTAAAAAAAGACTGATGAGACTATTACCGCCCTTACTACCTGAAATATTTTTCTCAAATCCAAATTATTGTAAAACTAATATTATCGTTAGTTTTTTTTCGAGATGAAGAGCAAGACACCGGATGTGTTAGAAAGGTATAATCAGCATATCATCATTAAAATGATACTATCAGACAGAAAGCCATATGTTCACATTACAGTAAACCCTCATTACTACGAACTCGGATATAACGAACACCTCGATATAGCGAACAGCATTAAACAGTCCCGGCGTAAACGGTTTAAGAAAATACGTGTTGCCCCTGACGATCGACATATGACCGAGAACCCGAAGATAGCTAGATAGGAGTTTAAAACCCGGAACCAGGGATAATGCTCGGCATCAACCCACAACCACTTCCCAGGCCCGGGAAACCCCGTATAGCCTGAACGGCGAGGAAGGGGTGGACTAAAAAAAAAAAAAATATTGAAACATCGACATCGTCAGGCAAAAAAATTGAAACTCTAGAAAAATCTTAACATTAGCCCAGCAATATGCAGAGGCAAAGAGTAGGGGAAGTATACTATCCCCCCAAAATTACCATTATATTTCTGCTGAACCCCTCGTTATAGCGAAACCCCTCGGTTAGTGCGAAATACGAACTAAATTTGATGGCTGAGAATTATTATATTCTGTTATAACGAACTGCTAGAATTTTTATTAATTTTTTTGTTTTTTACTGTATTATGTAGAATGAGCGCGGGAAGACGAAGTAGCTCCAGTTTCTAGAATTGAGGTGATTTTTTACTCTTGACTGATCCGATTTCCTTTTGACTCTCTGTCTGATTCCATTGACTTTTTTCTTAAAACTACCTCATTTCTGTTTCGACCTCTGTATTATTCGAATCAGTGTTCTGTAGTCGTTTATACTGTTTTTTTAATATGTACATAATGAGTCCGTTGGTAAACGTGAGTCACAAACGTGAAAATTCTCAAGGATATTGAATCGGGAATTCTAAGTAAGAAAACCATCGCAGAAAAATATGGAATTCCAAAATCAACATTGTCAACCATTATAAAAAACAAAGATAAAATATATTCAACCGCAGCCCAAGGATTAACTGCAGTATCAAATAAACGCCTACGCTCTGCTGCTCATGAATATTTGGAAAAAATTGATAAATTGCTTTAAACAAATAAGATCTCAAATACCAATCTCAGACCCTCTTATTAAAGCTAAGGCTAAAGAGCTCTCGAGTGAACTTGGCAGGTAAATTAATGAATCTCATTGTTTAATTAATATGTAGTTTATCTAAAAATAAATTACATAGATGCGTTTTAATTAAACTAGTTCTAATGAATGAATTTCCTTCTAAATATGATCAAATTAGTGCGGCCATTGACTAAAAAAAAGATTAAAAAAAAAAAAAGAATCCTCGGTTATAACGAATCTCGTTATAGTGAACTACGAATATCGAACTCCCTACCAGTTCGCTATATCGATGGTTTACTGTAGTAAGGTTTGGTACATATTTATCAAAACACGTCAATATCTAATCTGAGTAAGTAAGTAATTGAAAGTGGAGTGTTGCGCGCATCGCACCTGATTTTTTATATAAACAAAGATTACATACGGTGTAACATACAAGACTATTACTATTATAAAAATAACACATGACAGATTACGTGACAGAGGATACTGCTTACGCCATGCCGATGCTCTCCAAAGCACTATATCTAAAGAGCCTTATAACAGCTGACTGTCATGTTCTCTGGCGCCTCATCTAGATTGAGTTGGAAGAAAGGAGAGATAATTTTAATGGCGTCTACCTCTTCAATATCTAGCTTGGCGCTCTATATTCAAAACATAACAAACAACCCTCACAGAGAAGATATACGGTTGCTTATATTGTGGTAATAGCTTAGCTCTGGATAAATCTTCATGCTTCGAATGCATAACCAATTAAAAATAATGGCTCCGCAGAACAGTATAAAATTATGCCAGCAACTGAAACCAGTTTTATCCTTAAATAGATCAATGGTTTAAAAAAAGTACGTATAAGTAATCTCTATATATATATAAGAGGCTTTGTCCTGACTGGTAGAATCAACGCAGAGCAAAAACTACTAATGATAGAAACTTGAAGTTCGGAATTTAGACTTTAAACGCGATGTAGGTAACCACTAAGAAAGGAATTTCAAAAATGTAACCCCTAAGGGGCTTAAATGGCGAAATTGACGTTTAACTCTAACGGAAATCTATTGTTGAGATTTTAAACCATATGTTTTTTATTTGAATATCGATTTAACGTTACAATAGTATTAAAATAGACATTCACATAAAATATGGCTACTGATTATTTAAATATTAGTGGTAATCAAATTATGCACACTGTGATTCCCATGGTTGGGGATGGTGCGTGTTTATTTCGATCTCTTCTCCATATATATACTACTACATATATATATACTTCTCCATATATATAAGAGGCTTTGTCCTGACTGACAGAATCAACGCAGAGCAAAAACTACTTATAATTAGAAACTTCGGAATTTAGATATTAAAAGCGATGTAGGTAACCTCTAAGAAAGGAATATCAAAAATGTAACCCCTAAGAATATCTAAAATGTAAATGGCGAAATTGTCGTTTAACTCTAACGGACATCTATTTTCGAACTTCGAGAAAATATATCTAATTAGGACTCATTTTAAAGAATTTGATACGAGTTGAACTCGAAAGCCCTAACTGGGCGTCGAAAACCATGTTTTACAGCCGAAAAATGAAGCGTTCACGACGAGTAAGTAATTTTTTGTATCGGCGGTTTTAGTGAACTCTCTCCATTGCGCGTCTCCGTCTCTTCTACCGAGCCGGCAGCTTCCCCCTCCAACATTCCACCTAGCGGAAGCTCAAATTCTACTAAATCTCCTTAACATCAGTTAACATATTATATTAGATCAATACCAAGATAATGGTCACAGAATTGATTTAAAAGGCTCGCGGGCGAAGCCGCGACGGGGAATGCTAGTGTACTATAAAAACCTATATGTGTAAAAAAAAACAACAGATTATCTCATATAAAATAAATCTGGTGCGATGCGCGTAATACATAATTTTCACTTACGAACTTATATTAGTAATCGATGTAATTCGATAACTTGTAAACGCCATTCCTCAACTTCACACATTTTTATGCTTATATTTGTATATCTCTATAGGTAACTGAGTATTTATATTGCAAAACTTGAAAGTTCTCAGTACTTTTCGACTCATTACTGTTTATTTCTTTTTTAAGGGACCTAATTTCATCAAAAGTCGAAGTTTTTTTAACTGCAAGTTGCTTTTTGAAAATACAATATGAAGGAAAATCAATAGAAGGTGTATTTTACGTTTCGTAAAGTTTGTCTCTTACGGCTTTCTGGAAATCAAGAACGTTTGCAGTTCCTCTATAATCGATACATATTGCCTTCAGAAATTTATTATGGAACTAAGTTTTCTAAACTAAGATATAATTAATTAAAGAATATCTTATACCAAATGTATTTTATTCAGTAAACTGCTTTAAATAATTTGGGCATCACGTTTTTACTCTCTAAAGTAAAATCAAATTTTTTATTGCTAAATAAAAGTTTTTATTTTCATCACTGATAATACGGGAAATGAAATTTTGGCTGCCACATGGCGGGCATATACAAACATCAAAAACTCAGTTTGATCTAAATCGTTACAGACGTTTTTGAGAAAATTAAATAACACGTGAAAATGAGACAAAATTTGTTAAATGAAGTGCCACCTACGATTGACCAATTTTGATGAAATTTCGACGGTCACATCGCGGGCATATAGGTATATACATGAAATACCCAGTGATCAAAATCGTTACAACCATTTTTGAGGGAAAAAAACAAAACAAAAAAAGGGAAAATGAGATATTAACGTGTTTTGATAAATATCTAAACGCCATTCCTCTAAATCACACTTTTTTCCACATTAATTTAGTATTTTTTGTTTGATTTGCTCACTAAAGTATACTTAACAGTTTTATTCTTAAACAATAGTTTTGGCTTGGGATGATTCGGCAAACATAATACTCCATCGTGTCTGATTTTATAACCTCTATTTAATTGCTGAAAACTTCTTTTAGTTAGCATGGAAACATATAATCTCCATTAAATATGCCTTTAATTATAATTAAGAGCACCCTCCGTTTGACTAATTTCGATGAAATTTTGGCTGTCTCATATCGCGTGCATATACATTCATCAAATACTCAGTTTGATCTAAATCGTTACAGATGTTTTTGAGTAAATTGAATAACACGAGAAAATGAGACAAAATGTATTAAATAAAGTGCCCCATCCGTTTGGTTAATTTTAATGAAATTTTTGCTGTCACATCGCGGGC